>CM052799.1:165114930-165202558 GCA_028533885.1 Nasua narica | reverse complement strand
AGGAAGGAGAAAGAAAGAAAGAAAGAAAGAAAGAAAGAAAGAAAGAAAGAAAGGAAGGAAGGAAGGAAGGAAGGAAGAAATAGGGAGGGAAGAAGAAATCTCTACCTAATACTATGGCCAAGAATCATCTGAGCACAGACTAATGCTTAAATATGATAGGCAAAACTGCAAAATGTTTACAAGAAAATATGGGGAAATAAGTTTATAATCTCAGGTATAAAAAATATTTTTTAAACAAGCTACAGGGCTCCTGGATGGCTCAGTTGTTTAAGCAACTGACTTCAGATCACGTCATGATCCTGGAGTTCCAGGATCAAGTCCCACTTCCGGCTCCCTGCTCAGTGGGGAGTATGCTTCTCCCTCTTCCTTTGCCCTTTACCTCTCCCTCTCCCTCATGCTCTCTCTCAATCTCTCATTCTCTCTCTAAAATAAATAAATAAAATCTTTAAAATAAATAAATAAGCAAGATACAAAAATAAAAACTAGGAACAAGCCTGATAAATTTGATCAGTAAAATTATAAATTTATCTTCACAGATAGATGAATGGATAGACAGACAGACCGAAAAGACAAACTACCAATTGGGAGACTGCACTTATAATGAATATAGCAAGAAAGAACATCCCATATATATGAAAAATGAGAAAAAAATGAGAAAAAGAAAAACAACCCAATAGAAAAATGACAAAGACATCAGCGGAGGACACATGAATGGCCAAGGAGCATGTAATAATGCTCCAGCTCACTTGTAATTAGGGAAACACAAATTAAAAGAACAGTGAGACTCCATTTACCACCCACTGGATTAGCAAAATTTAAGAGCCTGAAAATATCAGGTAGTCAGCAAGGATATAAAATTAACACTGCAATTGAGAGTATAAATTGGTAAAACAACTTGGCATTGTACAACAAAGTTGAAGATATGTTCACTTGAAAGCCCAACAATCCTCCCCCTAGGTAATAGAGTGGAGAAATTCTAACAAATGTGCACAAGAAAGCATTCGCAAGTGCTCAGTGAAGAACTGTTTGTAACAGCAAAAAATGGAAGCCATCAAAATGTAAGTCAGATACAAAATGAGTAAATAGGTTTTGGTATAATTAAACAATGGAATGCTCTACAATAATAGAAACTAAAGAACAAATAATATATGCAAATAGCTAAAGCGTGAAAGGTAATTTTAAAAGTGTATGGAAGAATACCATTTATAAAAAGTTCAAAAATATGCAAAAGAGTATTATGTAACACTTATGGATATATATGCATATAGTAAAATATTAAAAGAAAAATGAGAATGTTAAACATCAAATTCTATGGGTGATTTCCACTGGATAAAGGAAAATAAACATAGGAAGCTTCAATAATATCTCTAATATACCTTAAGGTAGGTGGTATATATAGAGATGCTTATTACATTATTTCTTACTGTTTATGCCTAAATATCTCATAGTTCTAAAAATAATTGAGCATCACTGTGATGCCATGCACTGTAGGGCTATGACATTAGAGTCTTAGAGGACAAGAAAAGCATTAGAAGGCTTGTTTTATGCCATGATTTTCTTCTTTCCACACCAACTCTTTCACCGCCTCAATACTAAGCATCTTTACCTCCAGACACCCTGAATGTTGCAGACAGAGTGAGTAATAAGAAGCAATATTTAAATAAAGAAATAAAGATCCTTCTAAACATTTCCCTACTCATCATGAAGACAATCTGAAACTGTCTAAAGTGGTTTATATAAAAAACAACTCAACAGTGTTTTTATATGCTCCTGTGTTCTTATATGCTCTTGTGTTCTTATATGCTCCTGCTCCTAAAATCTCAAATATATCTGACCTATATACAGTGTGACATACCCTTACCAAAGCAAAGAATTGAGGGCATAATTAGAAAGAAAAAAAAATTTTGAAATAGCAATATTTAGGTACTGTAACACTTCATACATTTACTGAATTTCTTTTTAAGCTAATCACTAAAGACAATTAATAAACTTAAGACAAGTGGCAGCTCTTTTCCTGGTTAGTTAGATCTGAAAATAAAGGGTACAGTTCATTAGTTCATTCATTCATTCATTAAATATGAACTGAATGCTTAATAAAGGCCCTGCTCAATGCCAAACTCAAATTAGTGTTCAGAAAGACAGTCATAAAAAAAAAAGACAGTCATATCTCCTCAAGAAAAGGTTAAATTGAATAAGAGTATACCAAAATGAATAAATTTATAATACAAATTCACTAAAAACTCAACTATAAATAAGATTTTGTTACTTTACAAGTGAATCTTCAACTATATGGATAATTTACATATGCAGATTTTATTTAAAAGCTGTTTTCAGTAATGGAAAAATGAATGTGCTTTTGAATATTACTGATTGAATATCAGTTTAACTAGTTCTTCAACTTGCAGTCACTTGAGTTTTAAGGTCTATTTAAACAAGCATTATAATTTGTATAAAGAAAATACTTTTACTGAATCACATTTTCCTTTTATAAAATCTTAAGAGTTCTAAATCCCCTAAAGCGTATGTTGATTTTTTTGTAATTCCACACTATGATTTTTTTTTCCTTTTAGTAGCACCCCTCCTACTCATGGAAACTCAGGTGTTTATTTTTACTGCGGTTACATTTTTTCTTCCTAAACCCCACCCTTGAAAGCAAAACTTAGAACATCTTCACATATGCGCCACCTAAGAAAATCCATTCTACCAACCATCACAAGTGATGTAGAATATATCTAAAGATTTCATATGAGAAAGGGAGAAGGTTTACAGGCATACATGCATGAAACAAATTAAGATTTTTGCATTAAACAATTGTCACCCCATGCAAATCCCCCTTCAGCCACACCACTACCAGTCTGTCATCTCCTCAACTCTTTCCCAGTTACTGTTAACTGTGAACTTTCCTCACTCAACTTCCTTTAATAAATAATTTGCTTTTTTCTATTGGAAACCTGGATACCAATAAAAATTCCCATTTCCATAATACAATACGCAGATGTAAGACGGTTTCTCCCTAAAATGGGTTTTCCAAAATGGCTAATAAGATGAGATTTTCTCCAGGGTATAAATACATCTAAGGCCCAGAAAAAGAATAATAAAAAAAAAATGGATTTGGCCCTGTTCTTATAAATTTAATATTAAACACTTAGTTAAGAAAGAAGGAGTCAAAATTAAGGTACATCCAGGCATAACTGCAGGAACCACTTGTGGAAGTGCACAATTAAAAATAAATGAACAATTATTTAAAATCAAATGACCAGTATAGAAATTTTTTTAAAGATTTTATTTATTTATTTGAAAGAGAATGAGAGAGAGAGAGAGCACAAACAAAAGAGAAAGGGAGAGGGAGAAGCAGACACCCCACTGAGCAGGGAGCTTGACCTGGGGCTCAATCCCAGGACCCTGGGATCACGACCTGAGTGGAAGGCAGATCCTTAACCAACTGAGTCACCCAGGCATCCCATAAATAAAATTGAGTATTTTATTTGTAAATAGAACTTGCTTCATAAAAATATGGAAGGCAAAATAAGAAATTGATAGACAAAATTTAGGGAAATTTCTGTCTTGAGAAATGAGTCATGAGACTTTATTCCTAAACATAACTTAAAGTAATAACAACAATAATGATAAATGATCCTAGGTCATACTAGAGTAGATCTGAAGAGATACTTTTGGAACCAGATTACCCAAACATTTTTTGTTTTAATCTTGTATGACTTATATTCTGAGTACACAAGATAGCATTAACTTTAAGTACTTAATGCAAACAGTTAATAACCCTACTTGGGCCTCAGGAAAGGACCAAAAAGAGCCCATTACCACATGGGACAATTGTTTGCTTCTCCATCCAGTACAGAACTAACAGTGAGAGTTTTGTAGTTCAGTGGTTCTCAAACTTTAGCTCATACCAGAATCACCTGGGCTTATTAAAATAGATTGCTGCTACCCCACCCTCAGAGTTTTGGGGTCAATAGATCTCAAGTGTGCATTAATGATTTGTATTTCTAAAAAGTTCTCAGGTGTTGTTGATGCCACTGGCCTAAGGACCACACTAGAAAAAACTGCCTGGCTCAGTAGGTATGTTCAGGTTTTCTCTACTCCTAGCTTTGTGAGTGATTTTCTAAATTAAATTAGATTTATGGGTTACCAAATAATGCTCTAAATCAATAGGTCAAGGAAATTCTGAAATAAGAAATATCTTTAATAATCTTTCAAGGTCAATATTACTCACATGAAATTTAGGATTTAAAATTTGGGAAGAATAAGGTTATAAAGTCCAGAGGATAACAAGTGAGATAAAGATTATAGAACAGATCTAATGTATAAAGGAATTGGAATGTATTAACGTAAGGGAACAAAACTTGACAAATTTGAACATGAAAAGATAACATATATTAAGACCATTATTCAATGTAGTTATTAATGTCTGTAGATAACATTTTCTAGAATATTCTCATTAAGTGATCACTTGGTTAAAATGTTTGGGCCACTGATCACTGCCTGACCATGAATAAAAATTTGAAGTCTTTTATTTAGAAAAGTAATACTAAAATTTTAAAATGTTAACATATTACCTCGTTTTCCTTTCTATGCCTCATTTCTTACCATAGTGTAGACATTGCCAGGTTCAAGGGTTAGGAACACGCAAAACAATGTGTTTAATTATTCTAACTTTAGTCAAATTTTAAGATCATGTTTGCTGCTGGCATAAATTATTTTATTATAGTATTTTCTAAGACATTCAATATTTATCAAGTTATGATGACCTGACACATTTTTAAAGCAAACATGTTAATAGGTATTTTATTAACAGGCTAAAATATATCATCATATTTGATAATGCAAAAAATTATATTTGTTCATAGACTCAAGACCAGCAGACAAAATTCGAAGCGAGATATGGAAAAGAAACAATGTGTATGCACAGTTTAATATGAACTGCAAACACACATTCGGCATAGGCCATCAAACATTAACTTAAGGTCACTGCATCAGGAGAACAGACTCTCTATTTATCTCAAACCCAACAACCTTCCTTTTTTTAATGTAATAATCCTCACATAAAATTCTTAAATGTCAACCTCCTTCAAGTATTCCCACTCTTTAACTCACAGTAAAGTATTTCTCTTCATCAGCACTTAGCCACCTCATTTCCGTAGAGTTCCTGAGTTTCATACAAAATTCCCATATGTATGGCTGAGATCATTCCAACTTACGTAGAGCCTTACACCTCTGATGCAGACGCTAGTGCCCTGAAGAACATGGTCCACACTTGGGTCAACCCCTGCCCCACAGACTTCACCCAACACTGACGCAGATCCCTGGTGAGTGCAGCAGATCAGACTAACAATGTAAGGCCACTACTGGCCTGTATAGCACATTTCAGTAACTGTACATCTGAGTGGATGTCCCTTATGTTATAACAGTTGTTAAATATTTGGAATATCACCTCCTCAAAGCAACTAAACACTCTTCATCATTCCGTGTTATTTGTTTCAAGCTTCAGATCATGCAGTGTTCACAGAGATCTATGCAAAGTTAGCTTGCCAAATGGAAGTTTGGGGGACTTCTCTCATACCAAGAAAGCATCTGCTCTGTTCCCAAGAAATCATAATCTTCAGAACTGAAATCTCCTACGTCATTGCCCCTACCTAGGATTATGGGAGGACCACACAGCCTTTTTAGGTGGAAGGCAGTAGTCCTTTCTGACATATATCCTTGTGGTTTTTTTACCTCCTTTTTTTCTCCTCCAGATAATTCTTTCCCTTAATTGGATACCTGGGAACCACCATTCTTCAACTTCTACTGGCAGCTGGTACCCTGGGGATAATCTTATTGAGACCTCCAGCATTATTTCTTTGGGGAAATTCTCTCAACACACATTAGTGAAGGCTATCTGTGCTTTTCAAAAACAAAATCTAGATAAAATCATAATGCCTCTAACTTCAGAACCAACTGAATACTAAAATCTTGTTATTCTAGAGAACAATGTTCAGTCCTGAAATGTAGCTTTCTGGAAATTAGAGAACAAATCAAATAATCTAGAGTTTCACTTTTTGAACGGTTTTTAAAGGCATGCATGGAAGAAAAGGGCTCCATGATTAAAACATGTGTGGCAAACGGGACTTAAATAGGATTAACCATGTTTCTTTATTACAGGAATAGTATTTATATTATGACATTTTTTATGAAAGGAGATGATAAATGAATATATGTAGTTTTGTGATTTTAAGTAGCATGAAAATATAACCCCCCAAAATGAATAGAAATGATTATGTATATAGGGAGGAATAACATAGATTAGCAGTTTAGGATTGCACCTTGTTATATTTTGACTTTAGAACAAGGTAAACAATTCATACAATTAAAAAGCTTATTGTCAGAAATGGGGAAAATAAGGGGAAAAAAATCCCTTAAAATAGAAACTGAAATAAATGAACCTATGTGACGGTGTTTTGAGGTGGGGCCTTTGGAAGGTAACTAGATCATGAAGGTAGAGCCCTCATGAACGGGGTTAGTGTCCTTACAAAGGAAAGCCCAGCTAGATCTCTGGTCCTTTCCACCAAGTGAGGACACAGAAAAAAGACTGTTATCTATGAACCAGGAAGTAGATCCTTACCAAACACCAAATCTGCTGGTACCTTGAGCTTGGACTCCCTAGCACCCAGAACTATAAGAACCAAATTTCTGTTGTTTATAAGCCACCCAGTCCATAGTATTGTTATAGCAGGCCAACAGACTAAGACAAGGTTTATCTCTACTTTAACACATACCAAGAAAGTTCTGCAATAAAAATTTAAAAACTAATGTGAAGTCTCTGTGCAAAATATTTGCCCAAATATCTTTGTTACCAATTATAAAAAGTTATCAAAGAGTATAAGATTTTAATTTGTTTATGGTTCTAAACACAAATTAACAAACTACTTTCTAGACAGGCGGTTCCAGTTCACACTTCCCCCAGCAGCACATAGCATGCTCAACTCCCCATATCCTCATCAACACTGGGAATTATAATTTTAATAAGGCATGCCAGCCTTGCTCAACCAGGGATCACTAAGAGCATGAGGCCGTAAGGCCCAAGAGACCCACCGTATGCAATAAGTTAATTTCTCTTTAATACATCTAGAATAGTATTCATCATGGCCACACTTGGAAGAATTTAGAAAACAGACATTTAAATCGTTTTCTGTGTTCTGTGGATCAGATGGGGAACCGACATGAGAAAAGGTGCCTCTCATTATTGTCCTAGCTATAACAGATAGCTTTTGATACACAGTGTTTGCATTTCTTTTCAAAGCAGGCTATAATTACAACTTTTTTTTTAAACTTTTTATTTTTTCAATTACAACTTTTGATTATTTTCTTTTCTCCTATTGTTATTTGGGAAGAATTGGATGGTGGGTATTATATATTTTTTCAAATGTTTTCACTTATTTCTAGTTTTATTGAAAGAAATCAAAAATATGGTATACTGTGTGGCCTAATTTGGTGGTAATCAATCCAGTTATTTATTTACCAATCTATTTATTTTTTTATTAACATATAATGTATTATTTGCCCCGGGGTACAGGTCTGTGAATCATTAGGCTTACACATTTCACAGCACATACCCTATACCATACCTATACCCTATACACATACCATAGCACATACCCTCCCCAATGTCCATAACCCAGCCATCCTATCCCTACCCCCCTCTACTCCCAAGCCACCCTCAGTTTGTTTCATGAGTTTAGGAATCTCTTCTGGTTTGTCTTCTTCCTGATCCCATCTTGCAATCTATTTATTTTTAAAAGTATAAATCATTCAGTTATCTCAAAACAGATTTTATGTAAACTCCAGCATGAAAACTACATAAAAACATGTGAAAGCAAGGTCGCTCTGCTTGAAGTGCCCCTTCCTAGCTGGGCACTCCTCACCATTTATTGTTCCATCCAGAGCCCACTACTCAAAACTTAGTCCTAAAAAGTGTTCTGATAGATGATCTATCTTTGTAGATATTTCACAACCTTGAAAACTATGTAATTTGTCTTAAATTCTCCATTTATTTTTAGTTTACTTGATTTAGCACAAGTTAAGAGTATACCAAATTCTATCATGGCAACTGGGTCTGAAAACCTATCCAATTTCTATCAATTCTTGCCATCTATACTTGATCAAAAGTAAGTGCTATTTGGGACCTAAGGATAATATCTTTGCTGTGACTTCTGTTATTGATTTCTATGCCATTTTACCTGAGTTTGTTTTTGGTCTGGATTTGACCATCCTTTTATTTTATAACCTTTAAGTGACAGTAAAGCAGGGGGAAATTAATAGTTAAAGCTAGGAAGTGGTACAATATTTGCTTAGAAAGAACATAGAAAAGACAAAATAGGAAAGGGAAAGAATGGGAGAAAGGTACTAATGCGATGCGGTCAATCATCAGAGGCAGCAACGTCATCCCGTGGGCCAAGAATGGCCCTCGATTATGTTTTAACTGACTAGTATGTTGAGCTGTATCCCTCCAGGTCAGTAAATATCTGGACCTAAGTAGGGAGGCTTTCTTACAGCCCACACTCCAGCTCACAATTACATGCTCTATAGCTATGGATTGCAACTTAATCCATTTCTAACTTCCCTGGCATCAGCACAGATTTGAGTTTAGAAACTCCTCTCTATACAACACAATCTTTCAACTTAAGCTATTCTACCTGAACTGGATCCTGGGGTGGATGCATGACAAAGGTCTATAGTAACCAGGAAAGCAATACACAAGTCTCCCTCTTAACCCTACAGCCACTTACAAAAGTATACCAATGAAAGTAAGATAATATTTTCTAATATGTCCAGCAATGTGACAATCCAGGTGTCTGTGATGAAGTGATTTTTGACAAAGGTGACCAAGATCATTCAATGGGGAAAGAAAAGTCTTTTCAATAGAAGTACTAGCACAACTGCATTTCTACATACAATAGAATATATTTGGACCCCTACTTTAAAACATGTACAAAACTAAATCTAAATGAATCAAAGACTAAAATGTAGGGATGCCTGAGTGGCTCAGTCAGTTGAGCCTCAACTCTTGATTTCAGCTCAGGTCTTGATCTCAGGTTTTGGGTTTGAGCTTTATGTCTGTCTCTGTATTCAGCACAGAGTCTGCTTGTCCCTCTCCCTCAACTCTTTCTTTCTCTCTCTCTCAAATAAATAAATAAAATCTTTTTTAAAAAAGACTTAAATGTAAGAGCTAAAACTATAAAGTTCACAGAAGAAACACAGGGGTAAATCTTCACAATCTAATTCTTAAATATGGCATTACAAGTACCAGTAATAAAAAAATGAAATATTAGACTTCTCCAAAATTAGAAATATTCTATGTCAAAGGACACTATCAAGAAAGTGAAAAGACAATTTATAAAATGGGAGAAAATATTTCCAAATCATAAATCTGATAAGTGACTTAAGTCTAGAATATGCAAAGAACATTTACGACTTAATAATAAAAAGACAACCAAATTTTTAAAATGAACAAAGGATCTGAATAGATCTTTCTACAAGGAAGATGTAAAAATAGCCGATAAACACATGAAAAGATATTTAACCTCATTAGTCAATAGCAAAATGCAAATCAAAACCACAATGAGCTATCACTTCATTCACAATGAGATAACAACAGTCAAAAAAATGGATAATGTTAATTGGTGACACTGTGGATAAATTGGAAACCTCACTCACTGCTGGTGGAAATGTAAAACCAAGCAGCCACCTTGGAAAACAGTCTGAAAGCTCCTCAAAAAGTAAAGATATAGTCAAAGATAAAGTTACTATTTGACTCAACAATTCCATTCCTAGTTATATATCCAAGAGAAATAAGAACATATGTCCATACAAAAGACTTGTATATGAATGTTCATAGCAGCATTACTCATGATAGCCCAAGGTAAACAGATACATGTCCATTAACTAATAAGTGGATAAAGAAAATTTTGCATATCCATGCAGTAGAATATTACTTGGCCATAAAAAGGAATGAAGTGCATAGAGGGAAAAAAAAAAGAAAAAAATAAATAAAAAATAAAAAAAAAAAAAGGAATGAAGTGCTGATACATGCTACAACACGGAACCTTGAAAACACTATGCCAAGTGTATGAAGCCAGTCATAAAAGACCGCATATAAATTACATTTACATGAAATATCCAGGATAGGCAAATTTATATAAAGTATTGGTTGCCTAAGGCTAGGGGAGGGATGGAAGGATTGTGAGGTGATAGTTGTAGGGTACAGGGTTTCTTTTGGGGTGATGAAAATTTTCTAAAATTGATTGTAACTATGGTTGCACAACAGTATTTTTAATACACTAAAAACCATGGAATTGTATTCTTTAAATAGTTAAGTTGTATATTAAGTGAATTCTATCTCAATAAAGCTGTTAAAAAATATTTTAAAGGTTGGATAGACTTTATCTGTTCATTTCTATTGAGCTTTTTGCCCTTCCCTAAAATCCAATTGTATCAGAGATAATCATAAAGGAAAAG
This sequence comes from Nasua narica, assembly GCA_028533885.1. Classification (NCBI taxonomy): domain Eukaryota; kingdom Metazoa; phylum Chordata; class Mammalia; order Carnivora; family Procyonidae; genus Nasua; species Nasua narica. The sequence goes on along the minus strand of CM052799.1, from coordinate 165,192,046 downwards.
ACCACGTAGGGGGACATATATAAAAATTTAATACTGAGAAAATAGCTTGGCCAATAAGTAGAATGAAGAGTCAAGTTGTATACCTGAAGACTTCTTTGGAGAGAAAATGATTAAATGTTTCAAGGCTTTCCAAATGCAGAACAACTTGATCGTATTAGAAGATGCGGAGAAAAGAGACTTTTAAACCAATAAATAAATAAATAAATAAAAGGATATCTTCTTCTGGAGCCCGGACTAGCAATAGATTTATGGGTGATTACCAACATAAACATAGCTGCTGCTGATGATGTTAGAACTTACGCTGGACCGCAAAAGAGACCTATAAAGAAAAGAAATCTATAAAACTATCACAAAACCCACTCTCTTAAAAAAATGGTTTAAGCAGAGGCTGTCTCAAATGATACAGGAATGAAAAGTTTTATTGTGATAGAAGAAGTAATAAAAGTCATTACATTAACAAAAAATAGGATGACTTGGTGACACTGATGGCAGCAACAGTAGTTATGGATTGTTCTCAGAACTTGACATTCAATATCTAATTCAATTATCTCAAAAGTCCTATAAAATAATACAGATTTCATTTGATGGATGAGGAAACAAGCTCAAAGAGGAAGGGCAATAAAGCCAAAGTCCCACAGCTATTAAGTGACAGAGCCAGGATTTGAATCCATGCTGGTTTGACTCCTGCTTCTATCTATATGTGCTCTTATCCTGCACAATATACATAAACTGTCTGGACCCAGTATAGCATCTCTCTACACTAGAAATGTACATAACAAACATTGGGCTCTTAACTAGATTTATGTCTGCACTACAAATGAAGGCTATTCTTCTGGAATCTTCTGTTTTAGGAAAGAAAATCTGTATGTAGATTTTTTCATTAATAAAAGGCTCAACAGTCAATGTTTGCAAGCTTTGAAACCGTTAGGCAGGTATGTGGCAGTTACACTAGAGAAAGAGCTGCATTTAAGAGTCTGTTAAATGCAGGGCACTCTGGACCGCAATGCCTGACCAAGTCACCATTCCCAGCCAAGCAATTGATAGAGCATGGGATTCAGGATGCTCCCTAGACACTCAACCTTAACTGTCAACAATAATCTCATCATTACCCTTGGTGTATAGCCGTATGGTTCACAACCACAAAGGTAAAAGAAGTGATAGCAAGACAGAAAGAGAAAGAGAGATGGAGGGAGGGAAGGAGAGACACTGAAAGAAAAAGAGAGGGAGGAAAGAGAGAGAACAATAAAAAATGACTCCTTTTACTGAGTAGCTTGCAGTGCATCCACAGAGAGGTAAACACATATACTCTCTTTCTCACAGCAGAAAGCTTTCTTTTCAACTTCACAGAGAAAACTAGAGCTATCAGGTGAGAACTCCCTCAGTTTTCTGCTTTTGAACCTACAAACCAATACCAACAGCCATCATTACCTCCTTCCCTTTAATCTGTAGAAGAGGGTTTTTTTTTCTCTGTCTCTCTCTCTTGTTCAAGGCTAACTTCTTGATTCCACTCCTTCGTTTTGTCAGTTTTTAATTATTTTTTCATGTTCTGAGGTTTTCAAACATTCTCTTTCTATAGACTTGTTACTCTCAGCATTCAAATTCAATGAACTGACATACTAGCTAATTCTCAAATAACATCGATGACAATGAAGAAAAAACCCTTCAGGTCCAAGTCACTCTCTTTTTCCTATCACTGACAGCCCAATTTTTTGTCTATTATCTCTACCTCCTCTACTTCTTCATCCCCTAAAATGTTCCTGAAATATTCTGGCAAAGTCTGTCAGTGAAGACCTCCAACTTTCCAATCCCAACTGTTTTTTTCAGACTTCAACTTACATGAGCTCTCAGTGACATTTGAAACTCCTGGTCACTCCTCCTTTGGGGTCAGTGATACCTACCTCACTTGGTTCTTTTACATCCCAACAGTAAAGGTAGGGGGGAAAAAGAATGCATTTGAAAGCTATTTCAGAGTTAAAATTGATAAGAAGCAGTGTTTGGTTATTAGAGGTGACAGTGATAATTTCTTGCATGGGTGGTTACTGCAACAGGACAGGGAAAATGAAAGTAAGAGTAAAGAGAATTCAAAAGGGCTAGAAATGGTCAACACAATCTATGACTGCGGTTAAGTACTACAGAAAAGATTCCTAATTTGAGGGAAAGGGAGGCTTAATGGAAGAACACATGTGCACAAGGATATTATCCTTTCTCTACTTTTTTCTTACTAGAAATTTGTAGTCTGTGTAGAATAAAAGGTAAAAAATACAATTAAAAAAGCAGCCCCTCTACATAAATACCTTAGTATATATATTTTTTTTACTATACAGGGATTTATATGCACATACCTATGTATTTCCACAATATGAATTATATATAAGGTGTGTGTATATACATACTCTCTTAAACTTAGTTTTGTAATTTTATTCAGATACCAATCGTGAGTGTTACCTCTGCCAGTATGTATTCATTTATGACCAGAGTTCCCCAACATGGCTGCCTTTAAAACTTATTTATTTATTTGTTTGTTTGTTTATGAGACAGAAAGAGAGAGAGAGCCAACATGGCTGCTTTCAAAACGTATTTATTTATTTATTCATTCATTCATTCATTCATTCATTCATGAGACGGAGAAAAAGAGAGAGAGAGAGAGCCAGTGAGCATGGAGGTGGGGAAGGGCAGAATAAGATGGATAGAAAATCCTACGAGGCTCCTCGCCCAGGCCAGAGACAGACATGCAGCTTGATCCCATGACCCCAATACCATGACATGAGCCGAAATCAAGAGTCGGATATTTAACCAACATAGCTTCTTTTAAGAGTTAGAAATCAACAGACCCCATCCCACATCCTTGAGTCAGACCCAGGAATGGGATGGCATTTTTATAAAGCTCCCTAATTTTTTGCTTTGTACACACAGGTTTGGTAACTAATGATCTACAATATCATTCTAGAAATCTGATCAAGAATTAAGGAAAGGATTGTCTTTAGATTGGTCTTTATTTTCCAGTATATATAAGGAAGGAAAGATGCGAAAAACTTTGTATGCCAAGAGAAAGGAAGCAGCAGAGGGAAAAGCTGATGGGAGAAAAAGAGGTAAACAAATCTATCATACTGAGGAAGAAAAGAGAGAGGGATTCAACGTCGGTGTTCATGACATCAATTTCTTTTACTACCTGTTGAATGCAGGTGGGAAGGATGAATGGATCTCTTTAGGGAAATGGTTTGAAAGTTGAAATTTTCCTTTCTGCTGGCTTCTACTTTCTCTGAAAAGTAAGAACAAATCTTAACGCTAAGGGACAATGAGGAGGCCGTGAAATGAGGGATTCGGAAGAAGAGGTGAGACTAAATAGCTCCAGGGGAGGATGTAAGGAAGAGCAGGCTGGGAGGTGTGCAAATGGTTTCTGGGGAGTGCTGATGGCCACGCACCCACAGAAACAGCAGCACAGAAACACCCACAGAAACACACAGAAATGGCTATGTGGTTTTTCCTCACGGTGCCTAGAAGCCGTGCAGGAGCAAAGATATTGGACAATTTGATGCAGATTTACAGGGCAAGTGTGGTAGAAGGCCAATGTTCAAGAAGAAGAAACTTTCAGGAAGACAGGGTGTGGAGAGTTTGGAACAGACATCAAAGAGACCAAGTGGTGTCAGAAGGCATCATGGATCTAAGGTCTCATTCGGTCTGGAATAACTTGCATCATGGAGTCTGGAACATGGAATCGCTGCTGTAGCAGTCTTTGCACTTTTAGACAATGCACCGTTTAGACAATGAATTTTGATAATGCTTTGTAACAATTCCCCTATCCCTCATCAGCAGCCTCATTCTCCACCAAAAAAAAAAATCCTGATTGCTACCCCATGATTTTCCCTTAGTATATCCAGACCTCTAAAAACCAGGGCCCTCCTAGCAAATCCATAAATATATGAGTGAGAAATAAATGCTACTTTTGTTACACACGAAGTTTGGGATACTGTGTTACATGGTGTTACTAAGGCCACAGCTGACTTGTGTATCATGTAAGAGTGAGCAATACCCCTCTGAACATCTCAGGAGTAGCCTAAATCTGTATCTATTACAGCACTTATTACACATGTCTGTGTTAATTTGTTTTTTTTTTTTTACTATAAGCTTTCCAAAGGTAAGGATCAAGCTTTGTCTATCTTTGTATGGCAACACCTAGTACAATACCTCCCACATAATAAGTACACAACAACTTTTTAATGAAAGAATAAATTTCAACTTTTTATACTAAATTAAATTCATAAGATAACTGGGCAACTGGAAATTCAGTAAAGAACAGAAGAAAAAATCTTTTATTTTTAGTTTTGTAAGTGAGTGTAAACAGCCCTTTAATAAGACTTCGTTATACACTAAGATTATAAAAAAATTATCTCTATATTTAGTAATATAAATGACTAAGAAGCACAGAAATCTAGGTAATTCCTTTTCATTAATCTTTTCAAGTAATATGTATCACTAAGTTACGTAGACTTAAAAGCAAAATTACGTTAATTAAAAGAAACATGAAAGTATTTACTTGTATTTTAAGAGAGATCTTGATTTTCCCTTTTATGTCCTAAATTCTAAAGCCATTATGTATAATTTATATAATAAACATTTCAAAAGATCACCTTCTGAGTGGTATTTATTTAATAATGTATAAATTATATGTAATATATACATAAAGTGAAAAAAGTTACAAAACTCTAAGATTTAAAAGCATGTCTATAAGGGCACGTATTGCATGGAGCACTGGGTGTGGTACATGAACAATCAATCTTGTAACACTGAAAAATTAAAATAAACATATTTGGGGAGAAAAAAATAAAAAATAAAAGCGTGTCTATATATATGTAAACAATATACAAATATATAATTAATCTAATATATAAAATCATTACCACCCAAGGGGCACCTGGTTGGCTCAGACAGTACAGGATGTGACTCTCGATCTCGGGACCATGAGTTCAAGCCCCATGGTGGGCAGAGAGCTTACTTAAAAAAAGTTTCACCACTCAAAGCTGATTTTCTAAAATGTTTAACAAGCTGTTAATCTAAAGATTCACAAAATGCCTAATTATCCCTATCTACATACAAGTAGCATCTAAAATAGACCTCTATGTGTGATTTCTACATTTATAACACACATAGCACATAATTCATTAGGCGATGCTCCTTCTTTTCTGAAATCCCAAATCCAAGAAAATTGAATCACTTTTAAATGAACCAATGTGTTTATTAGATCTGTGGGGTGTAAGAAAACTTCAATTGCTACTCTGTGTCATGCTGATATAGGCATAAACTCTCAGGTTAAACTTCTCTCTTTGTAGTACAAGTTTCAATTTGGATTTTAAAAAGCTTGAGGCCATCAATTTTCACATCTTTCCCCACTCCCATTTCAGAAATCAGAGAGCCAATTTCAGGAAAATACTGGCAAGTTATATGGAGGTTTAACATGTTCAAGAATAAATCTGACTTCCATTAAGGCAATTCCATTAAAATAAAGCACACTGAAACCACTTACAATTACCAGGTTTTCTGGCTTCTAATTTAATAGCCATTTATCTAAAGTCAAACAAAGTGAATAAACATGTTTTTCATAACTACTGGACTGAACAGATTCAAAAACTCTAAATTTTGAAACAAAATCATTAAAATGTTTCTGTCACTTTTAAGCACCTCCTAACAGAGCCTGCAAGGCTCTTCCTTCTTATCCCATTAACACCCTACCCCATCACTGGAGGGTTAATCCACTGTACTACTTCTTTTTTAACAGACTAAGCTCTAAGCTCCCTTCATCATCTCTTGACCACTGGCCATTTGTCCATTGCACAAATCCTTTGAATCTGATGTTCTGGAGAGAGAACTATCTGCTTTCTCTGTACCTGCCCCTGGTCTCTACCAAACACAGTAAGGAGATCTTCTCAGTTATGGACACTGTTGACCTACCTGAGACTACATGGACTTACATTTTCTAATACTCAGTGGACACTCAACACCAACGAAAGTCATACGTACATCCCTTCAGTCCTAAGTCTATGTACATGCTTTCTCTCTAAATTCCTCTTATTAAGGTTCCCAAAGAAATGAATGAACTGGATCTCAGATGGAGCACTATCAATCAAGTAGACAATAAGAGCTAGATACAGAAACAGCAAATAAGGAGAGCAGAAAAAGCAGAAAAAGAGATATAAGGTAGATATCTCTCCAGGTCTAGTCGTGGAGCAGGCACATAGCAGAAAATTGATGTGTGCATTAAATAGTTACCAAAACTACTCATTATTTTATAGTTATATTTAATACGCATTTTAAACTACAATAGGGATTATTACTCATCTTGAAATATGTACTAAACATTTGCTAATAATTCATTTTCTTTTTTATCATTACTACCTATCCTAACTGAATATTTCCAAAACATTCCACAAGAGTAGCCCAATAGCAATTTTAAATGATGCCACTGTTTTTGTAATCAACTATGATTAAATCTATGAGATTCATCTATGAGAATCATCTATGATTCTCTTTGTTGTCCTGTTTTCCTATACTAGACATTGCAATAGTTGTGTGATTAAGTCTGACTTAAGTAACTCAACTGACCACCTCTCCAAGACCGCTTCTTTCCCCTAAGATAGTACATTCAAAAGTCATATGGTTCTTCAATACCTACTTCACACACACACACATACACATACACACACACGCGCTCAATACATTCATACATATATTATACACACACACATATTTATAAATATATTTATAGAAGCAAAAATTTATGTGTGGATTTTGTATGCCTGAGTATGTCTTAAAATAAATGATACTTTGAATGATATATGTTCTGTAACTTTCCCTTGCCCACCATATTCAATTCATTATCAGGTTGTGTCATCCAACAAACAAAATTTCTGGAAGCTTCCTTCAAGATTAGTTTCAAAATCACCTTGAAAGGTGAAATTCATGCAACAGGAACAATCCAGTTAAACTATATGTGGTAGATATAGCCAAATAAGTTTAGATTTGCAAAGTGGTAGCCAAGGTTCAAAACAAATGTAATCTTAATGATATGAAGTTTGATTCTTCAAATACTTTTAAAAAAATGAAAAGAAATTAAATATAAGTTCTCTTTCAAGTCAGTCCACTTTGAATCTTCCTGTCTCACAACTCAAAGGTAAAGAATGTAAACCATTTAATTACTTATATATCTATCGTATTATATATGTACATAATGTACACATGCACACAACACTGATGTCTTAAAGTTTAGATATAAAATATCTCAAAAGTATAAATCAGCTTCTAGAGATATAAACATGACTTTCAGTTTACATCATAGGAATTATATATAATTCAAAGGGACAAAATTGCGACGCTATTGGTAAACAGAGCCTTAATAGAATATATGTAGAATACTTATAGATAAATCTTTAATTACTATTTATTTAGATAGATAACTTTTGGCAGATTATATAACTTCTTGAATTTGAATTTCCACGTCTGTAAAATATAGAAACAACTCTCTGTTAAGGAAACTCCCTAACCGCTACAAAGAAAAGCTGCAAATGGAACTCACTTTACTGAAAGCTTGTGGGCCTCAACCCTTCTCTAGCTCATATGGTGGTTACAGCATACAGACAAAATGGCTTGAATGAAATCTTGACTCTGGCACAGGTTAGCAGTGTGAGCTCCAGAGTCTAAGGCTCAGGGTATTTGCCTGGATTGTGAGGATGGTAATAGTATCCACCTCAACAGGCAACTGAGAAGATTTAGTGCAAGTCTACAGTAAGAACTTACTGCACGGTTAAGTGTTCACTACATTTTCAATATTATGAAGATAATATAATAATGCCGTATACATCCATCTCTTCCTTAAAAAGCCCTTTCCTCTTTCTGTGTTATGATAGGATGCTCTTCTCATTTTCCTAATACTATTTCTTCTTTCGTACCTTCACCCCCTCTTCCTGCTCCCTAGGACCCTAAATTGAGCTTTCCACAGCTCTATCTTCAACTCTCTATTAATATTGTTCCAACGACTTCTAAACAAAATACTGAAACATTTGGTAAAGGGATGAATCCAAATTCCATAAGAAAGGAATTATCCTGGAGAAACTTAAGAGTAGGTTTTACGAGGTATCGTCTACTTTTCCATGGGAAAAAAATTGTTAGCCTTTCAGTTTAGAACAATACCACGACCCATAAGCCTAGCTGGATAGTCGACGGCTTCAAAAAGTAACCCAGCAAGGGCATGTTTTGACCATCTAGACAATAATGTTCACATTCCCCTTTAAACCGGACAATGCCTGACAAAAGCAAAACAGAGTTAGTGAAGAAATATTTATTGTGAATGCACAAGATGTCAGGCACTGTGCTAGGAGCTCTCACACATTTTCGTCTGATCTTGCTTGCTCTACAGCCCGCTGTATAGAGCAGGCTCTGCTTACATGGCAGACGATGAAGGTGTGAAACAAAATAGTATAGATGAGGATAACCTAGAAGCTTACGATAACAATGAATTCCCATTTTCTGTGTGCCTCACATGGCCATGCTTTCTTACTAAGCCTCCAAGAGTGAATGAATCTCGATCTTCATTGAGAAAAGTTTAACAGCTATATAATGTTGCAATTACCTTCTGGGTAATGATGGTATATTTATAGGAGACTGCAGTTTGTGATTACCTCACCCTGTGGAGAGGAGGGAAAAGGAGAACAAATATGGACTATTTTCTATAGAAGCTTTTCCTTGAGAAAGAAAATGAAAGTTACAGTGAATAGACTTACCTTTTGACAGAGTTTATTTTGATTTAATATGTACAATTTATCTGAGATACTTTTGTGCCAGTCGGCATGACCTAGCTATTAAAAAAGTTTTAATTCCCAAGAAGAATAAAGTTATAAAGTATCTGAGTAGATCTGAGATAAAGCCCCTCTTTTGACTTTGTAACCCTTAGAAAAAAGTTAATTGATAGGAGCCCCAGGCCTGATGACACACGAGCTGCACCATCCCCCATCTCTACTCCTCCTCCGGCTTTCCTCAAGCAGGGAACTGGCATGGCTCCAACACAGCCCAACCCTCAGAGTCAGCTCAGAATGAGGGACTAAATAACGTCCTGAAGTAGGAGATGCATTTCCAGGCCTGGGAGGTGTGGTCAATGTTAATGGTTGACTATACAACTTTCTTTATTTAACTTAATTTTCTTGATGCCTTGGACTAAGAATGCACAATAAGATAAGATCACAGAATGAGCTTGGAGCATTCTAATTTCCTCTAATTAACCTAAAATTGATTCTGTAATATCGGAGTTCACAAATCTGACACACACACACACACACACACACACATATACGTACACACACACACACACACACACACACACACACACACACACACACAAAAGCTCATTTGCTTTTCTACTTTGGTAACTTCACTTTTCATATATTTCAACTTCTAGAAAAGTATTAACCACTGAACAGTATTATCAGTGAGAAACCAACCCATCATGCGATAACAATAAAACACTAGGAAATGTAATTTATACTGATTAAGGAAGTATGTTGATAAGGAGTTAGGAGTTCAGGACACAGACCTCCCTTTTTAGTTTGGTTTGATAAGTTTGGTTACTTTCTCCATCAGCAGAAAAATAAACCATACTTTGATCCAATATACAAAGTTATAACATCCTTTCAGAAGCTTTCTTTATATGTTCACTGTAATAGTTCAATTAAAATGGACCTTTTTGGGGCTAAACCTTATAACGAATCCCTATTAAAGGCAAGTCCTGAATACAAGTTAAATACAAACTAACTATAAATTTAATTTAAGATTTTAAACCTATTTCTAACTTAAAGAAAGGTTAAAGCAATCTACTTTTAATTAAATATATCTATGGCAACTTAATTCCAAATCTTAAGGTTCTGCAACCCAATTTCTCATGATAAAAATATTACTAAAACTCATCTGCATTGAATGACAATCTTCCATTCCTCTCGGCTCTCTGAATCCATTATCTCTCTCATGGGAATGAATGCTTTGCTATGACTGATGATGAATAAGATATATAGGACAAATGATGCACTTTTTCATTTAAAAGACTAAAAAGGAAATTCACTTTAGTCTCCTTTCTGCCTAGTTTCATTAAAATCTAAATACAGCTATTCTAAGAGATTTTTTCTAGCTCACTTCAGTTTGACAAAAAATGTCTCATGTATCATTTAAATCAATTACAGATTCTCTGGAAATATATCTCAAAAGTTTCATTTTCAAACTTTTGGTTTAAAAATATACACACAAAATATCACCAAAATAAATAAGCAATAAAAAAAATCCTAAAAAAATAACAGTATCTTGAAAGAATATATTGTTTATTACCAAATTATATTCTAAGAGGTGTTTCAACTTTGGAAAGTACTTAGGGAAGTATCTTTACATAATTCTTTATTTCCTAAAATAGCTCTATAGTGCTATCTTTGATCTTCATGTTGCCCAAAAAGTCATATAGAGATGCTCACAATAGTTAGAATAATATCAAAATTCCAGTTTAATTTTATGACTAGATGACTTTAGGCAATTATTGGTAGTTAAAAGGAGACCACCTATTTCCCCTGCTAGATGGGAAGGTTATTTCTCCTCTTTTGCATCTGTGAATTTCAGGTCATGATCTCAAGGTTCTGGGACTGAGTCCCACATCGGGTGCTCTGCTCAGCGGGGAGCCTGCTTCCTCCTCTCTCTCTGCCTGCCTCTCTGCCTACTTGTGATCTCTCTCCTCTCTATCAAATAAATAAATAAAATCTTTAAAAAAAAGTGCCCAATAAATATTGCTGCCGAAAGGAAAGGAAAAGTAGGGAGGGATGAAGGTGAAATTGTTGAATTTAAATTCCAGATCCTAGCTTCAAAGGACTCTTTTTTTTTTAAAGATTTTATTTATTTATTTGACAGAGAGAGATATCACAAGTAGGCAGAGAGGCAGACAGAGAGAGAGGGGGAAGCAGGCTCCCTGCTAAGCAGAAAGCCCGATGTGGGGCTCGATCCCAGGACCCTGAGATCATGTCCTGAGCTGAAGGCAGAGGCTTTAACCCACTGAGCTACCCGGGCGCCCCGACTCTTTTTTTTTTTTTTTTAAATAAACCTGCATTAAAAGAAAAATCACTATATACACCCATGCAACTGTATATTTAGTGAACTGGAATATTATTTGAGAGACACTACACCTTTAACAGTAAGCACCTGACTTTAAAATTATATTCTATAATTTCAGAGGGGAAAAGAGAAAAGAAAAACTTGGATTTTACTTGCTCTGATTTTAGATGTACTGGTAATTGTATATACATTGGTTTATGCTATTTTAGAAGCCTTTGACAAATTGCTACAAAGTTAATTGCTTGCTTTAAGTAGATTAAGAAATAAAGTTCCATCTCCTTTCTCCTAAGAACCCAGACCCTTTTGAAAACCTGAAACTCTTCCGCTTCTTAATTTTAGCTACTAGCCTTGTTCAGGATTGTTAAGATTAAAGATATATCCAAGGAAAAGAAGAAAGGGAGGGTGGGGGGAGGGAAGGGGAGGGAAGAATGAAAAGAGGGAGGGTAGATGGGGGTAAGAAAGGGAGAAAAGTTGGGGATAGGGAGGGTGCAAGCAAGGCAGGAAGGAAGGGGTAAGAAACCAATGCAGCAAGAATGTTTTCTTCTTCTTTGAATGGAAAGGTACATAATACACAGATGTAGTTATTTAAAGAAGTCATAATCACTTAGAAGAAAATAAAGTCAGAAGTGCCTCCAGTGATTTGAGTTCCCTCTAAATCATGTTAAGAGAAATCTGGGTAGCTATCCTGGTTATTCTCCATTTCTCCATACTAGGAACCTTAAGATCCCTCTGAATTCCTCAGACCTGCTCGAGGCCCCCAGAGGCTGATGTCAGTAGATGGCAATTCCAGGTCTCCCTTGCACTCCAGTGGCAAGTTGGGATTGGCCAACAGTGATATTGGCATAAAAGAAATGGAGATATTTAACACCTACTCCATCCCTACATCCTTCTGGCAGTGGCTCCCTTTCTCTCTGGCCACAGATCCTGTAATCAGACTCCTCGTCTATGATTCCAACTCTAACTGTGTTCCAGTAACCATTCCGCCCTTTCTCATACCTACGCCCTAAGAGGCAACAGCTGCCAATTCTACTTGTTCTCCTAACCCTCACCAGCCTTCGGTAAAAAGCCCTTCAATAAACTCTCTCCAGTGAAATCCCTGAGCATACCACCTGTGTCCTACTGCCCCCACCCCCGACTAATACAGAGGACAAACTCTTGTGACTTGCCACCAAAACTCTTCAACAGAAGTGTGTGAATAATTTACCTAGAGATGACAGCCTTGTTCCTTGGAGCCAAGCACATTTATCAGCCAGCTGAGATAGCAAGAATAAAGAAAGCGAATTAGAATAGCCTGGGTTAAAAACAGCCTCTAGCATATAAATGATACAAATCCTCAAAAAGGAGGGCAATACATCATAAACATTAAACTCTACCCTCAGACTGTGACTCAGAAGATTTGTTATTTACCTTGAAATCTTCATTTTACCAATACCAGGTTATTCTGCTTCAAGTGACATGTGGGCCACACATTGGGAAAAGTTGTTTTAGACTTAACAAAGCATGATGAAGATGAAACTGTTCTCTAAAAGGAAACATCAAAGGCTTGTTTAAAGTAAAGCATAACTAGGGTCGTCTGGGTGGCTCAGTGGGTTAAAGCCTCTGCTTTCGGCTCGGGTCATGATCTCAGGGTCCTGGATCGAGCCCCGCATCGGGCTGTCTGCTCAGCAGGAAGCCTGCTTCCCCCTCTCTCTCTGCCTGCCTCTCTGCCTGCTTGTGATCTTTCTCCTCTCTGTCAAATGAATAAAGAAAATCTTTGAAAAAATAAAAATAAAAAAATAAAGCATAACTAATTTGGTATAATATAAGAGTATAACAATATCTCTCATTGCTGAGTTTTCTAGAACTTTGAATAAAATAACTGAAATTCTGGGGCTCCTAGGGACTCAGTCAGTTAAGCATATGCCTTCGCCTCAGGTCATGATCCCAGGGTCCTGGGATCGAACCCCACATCAGGCTCCCTACTTAGCGAGAAGTTTGCTTCCCCAACTGCCCCTCCTTCTGCTTGTGCTCTCTCTCTCAATTAAATAAATAACATCTTTAAAAAAAAATTAAATTCTATGAAATGAAAATAAAATGAAATTCTATAGTACATATCTCTTTATCACACAAAAAAAGACTTAAACATTCACAAAGTTAGTAAGTTTAAGTTTTAAAAAATTACTAAAAATACCTTAACAGAGGCAGGGCCACTGGGCTGAACCATTCCAGGGGTGCTTTAAAATACCTAAAATACAATGTGAAAGATGTCCTGTATATGTGCATAACTCAGCATGCTTAATGGAAGGAAAATACTATCCAGCCATGAGAGGCCAGAGTGGAAACCAAGCTACCTATTTCCAAGAAAGAGCCTTAAGACAGGAAACTGGTTACACGGGTAGTAGAAAAACTAGGAATTCAAATAGAGATGAACAAAAGCAGGAATCTGGTAACACCCCTGAGAGAAGCAGGATTACTGGAACTCTGAAGCCAGCGCCATCCAACAGAAGTTGGCAGTATGGCAAACCTACCCAGAAGGAGCTGAGCTGAGAGAGAGAAAAGCAACAAGAACTACAAGACACGACTGCTACGTGAGAAACAGGTAGTCTCACTTTAGACGGGGGTAGGCAAGGGAGTATGGGAAAATTCTCTGGCTTCTCCTCCTCCCATCCTTATTAAGTAATCCATTAGTACCTCCCACTAAGCCAACTCAGTGGTGGAGGCCAAGTGAGCTGGGGAAATGTGGTGCTGAGCACAGCAGGGTGGGTGAAAAGATCTCAGGGCAAATAATGGTAAGAACATCAATAACCAAGGTGACCCAAGAGAATTGAAAGCGCATGTTCATATAAAATCTTGTACACAAATATTCATAAGAGCATTAATCACCATGGCCAAAAAGTAGAAACAACCCAAATGTCTCGCCACTGAAGAACGGATAAACAAAATGTGGTGTACCTATACAGTAGAATATTATTCAGCCACAAAAAAAGAATAAAGGACTGTTTCATGCCACACTCTTAATGAGCCTTAAAAACATATGATAAGCGAAAGAAACTGGAAGATAAGCCACATATTGTATGATTTCATTTATAGGAAAATCCACAAAGACAGAAAATAGATTAGTGGTGGCCAGAGAATGGAGAGAGAGGACATTCGGGACTAATGCTACCAGTTAGGTGTTTCTGTTTAGAATGATGGAAATGTTCTGGAATTAGACAGTGATAATATTGGTACACCACAGTAAGTATACTAAAAAAAACCACTGAAGTGTCTACTTTGAAATGGTAAACTTTATGACATGTGAATTATAGCTCATCTTTTAAAATGTTAAAAAAATGACAGAAAATAAATAACAGAGAATAAAAAACTGAAACCTAATGAAAAGTACTGTAGTATCCAAACAGTATAAACTTTTAAAAGGATATTTATGAAAAAGCAACACAAGGCTAGAAAATTATCATTTATGTCACACAGTTCAAAACCTACCTTCTAGCATTAAGGTTTCTAACAGCAATTTCCTAAAATCCCAGGAGGTAAGGATGTTTCCCTATAAAAATAATCCCATTAGATATTATAACAAAGCTCTCTGATCCAGCACAATTGGGGCAGAGTTGGTACATATATTGAAAATATTGGTTAAAGCAGAGGATAAAATATGTATATGCATATATATATATATACACATACCCACTCAAAAACAGTAAAAATTTTGTTTTTACTTAAAACACAAATATAAATATTCACACTTATTCTGATGTAAGATTAAAGCTACTTCTCCTTAGGTCTTCTGATTAGGATTTTATAGTATCTTTCTTATACAGATCCACACCTACAATACAACATTTATATTTCCAATTCCCTTTGAGTGATAACGGAACAAAAGCCAAAAGGTGCACACAAAGTAATCTGCATGTGAAATTCTTAGATTTATATCATTTTCTCACAGTTCACTTGTGCATACTTAATTCAAAATCATTTTTTTTCCAACTTGTCTTTACCGAGATTTTCCCAACACTTCATAATTTTCTTTGCTGTCACACTTAGAGTTCATCACTTTATATAATGTTATATTGCAGAATTATAATGGGAAGAATTGGCATCCACAGGATTTGAAGGGGGTGGGAATCCGGCTCACTAATAAGCACTGAATGCAACTGGCAGAAGCCGAACTGCGTCCATGTGGTGGATTACAGTCTACTACCCATGCGTGCTCAGTATCCCATGGAAAGCTGTCAGTATCATTTAGAGTGAGCCGGTCAAGCAGAAGTAAATTCACCAAGTTTCATAAGTAGACATTAGCTAAGTAAACCTCCACTATATCTCTACTCCCTTGAAAACAAATAATCTATCAGTAAAAACAGATAAAAGGGGGGAGGAGTAGCAACATCAGGTTGTAAAGTTAGAGAAAAGTCCTGAAAACTTTCTACAAAATGGCCCTGGGTGATTAGTTATTTTAAGTTTACATACATCAAAGAGGCCATTTCTCAGCATCAGTGTTGGTTTGGTTAATAGTCCTAAGGCCATCTACCTCCACCTTGTAGTTGTCACCTCTTTGTCAAAAGAAACAGGAGTCCTCAAACCATCCCAGAAAGTTGCTTTTTAGAAACATCCCAATCTCCAAAGAGCCAAAGTTATGAGAACCCAAATAACAAAAATGCATTCACAGAGGACCCACAGAAAGCTGAAAGTGTCTAACTCACAAAAAGCTCCTTGAAGTTCCACTTGAATGCAGAGGTGAATAGAGATTCCAAAAAAAAAAAAAACCTCAACAATCAAAGTAGAGAGTACTACTGCACTACCCTACCTAACCAACTTCCCTCTGATCACACACACACACACACACACACACACATACACCCCACTATCTAGAATATCAAAGAATCTGGAAAGTTTACACTTTATGAGTATGTGTTTTTTGCCATGAAGGTCATTTATACTATTATTCCCAAATTTACATAATCTTCAGAATCTTCCATAGAGAAGATTCTGCTTCCATAAGGCTTGGTCAAATTATTTAGTTAATGAAATGGAAGTACAAATCACATTTGTCACTTCTAAGCTGAAGCTTTTAAAAGCCATAAGAGGTTTCCTCCATTACTTTTTCTGTCTGTCAGGCGATCAGCGTGTCCCACACAGGGGCTGCTCCATCACCCTTTATCCTGGGAAGAATTTGACCCTTAGGACTGAAGGACAGCTGATAATTGTAGTCTTTGCTATTGCAAACCATTATGTTAGAGTTTTTTGTAACATGCCATACCATAGTGAAAGCTGACTAACACAGCTGATAGATTTATCGGAAGAAAGAGAATACAAAGGAAGTTGACATCAGAACTATACCTTCCAACCATAAAAGACTTCTAAACCAATAAATAATCCCTAATTTTCAGATCAGTGTTTCTCCAACTATCTGTGCTGATGGATCAGTTACCTGTTTTTAAAAAAAAATTCCAATCTATTATAGACCAAATCTTATATAAAATGTAATAAAATGAATTATTAGAAAATCAAAAGAAAAAAAGATTTTCAAAATTTATGCCCCAATTTTTATATTATCATTAGATTTACCAGAAAAAAAAAAAACTACTCTGTCGAACTGCTATTCAAGTTTCTAAATGCTTACAATCCCAATTTTTGCCAATACATCACTGCCAAAAATTACACGGAACCACACCGATCCACAGAGCACACTTTCAGCAGCACTGTTTCAGTGGAAACAGTGGAATTAAGAAATACAAAGGCTTTTATGATGATGTAAACTTCTGGGAAATTGTATAACCGAAAACAAAATTATAGACTAATTTTGTCCAGGAAACAGGTAAAATTCTCTTTAATATCTTTCCTACTCTGCAAAAATATCTGTGGTTCCTTTTTTCTATAGGCATAAAAATCAGGGTGTTATTTTTTCCTTTTTTTTTTTTTTGGTAGACCATCAGTGATAGACATTTAGGTTATTTGAAAAGTGCCTAGCTCCCAGACTTAGTAATTTTAAATGAAATGTTTTCAGTTATAGTGAATAGAACCCAATTATTTTATATTGACATATGCAGTTTACTGCCTTTTTCTCAACTTATTATCATCTAGCTACTGGAAAGCACCCAGTTTTCTTCAATTATTTAGCAACCTGCAATAAACATGGTTTAGTTCCAAAACTCCAAGTATATTTTAAATCACATTTAATTTTGTAAAGAATGAATCTTTGCTCTATTGAAGATAACTCAACGTTTTAGAAATTCATCTCGAACCCTTAAGTAGTTTCTGGCTTGCCCAGAAATACTTTTTGGGTGGTAAGATTCCAATCCTGATGAATGTCATTATACCTCCACTGTTCTCCTGGGTTGCTACGGCAGCTGCTAGCTGCTTAAAAAGCTAGTTTTTAAAAAATGACTGAAAGGAAAAGAAATGATTGTTTCATTTTCTCTCAAATAAAGAAAAATATGTGTAATATATTTAAAGTGAAGCTGCTTTCCAAGTTTTAAAAATGTGAATGGCAAAAGCTAGATCCACTTCGGTTTGGACAACACAGAGACTAAATCACTGGACTCATGCAAGGGTTAACTGCCTTTTGAAACTAATAGTAATTTCTTTAAGAATAAAAAAAGACCATTACAAATGAGAGAATTTTTTCAATCCTGTCAATTAACATTTCTTTAGCACTGAATAAGGTATAAAATGTTTTCCAATCTACCATCTAGTTAGTATCTACAGCAACCCAGTTTAGGCAAGTAAGACAAATATCATCACTTTATCCCCACTGAGCCGAAGGAAGAGCTGTGTTTCGACAGCTCAATGATAATTTCAAACTTTTTTTTTTTAAACACACCAATTCATGGCAATTTCTTTCTTAAGGATCATTTGTATTTGACTATTCTGAGTAGTAGTACCTAAAATACCTTCAAGTCGCTTGGCAAAAAATAAAACAGAACAACAAATACTTACCAGCAATATTATGAATAAGCCCAGAGAAAGAATATATAGTGAAGTCCATTTCTAAAATGATTAGGAGACAAATACGACAGTATACCGTAGTATTTTCATTACAGGTATAATTTTTCACAATACAGAACTAAAGTCTAGATTTTCTTTAATTTTAAATTCTTCTGAAAAAAATACCACAAATGTCTAATCGTTTAAGTAAAAACTAAATTAGGAAAATTTCCATTTTCATGTCAATATAAGTAACAGTTAATTTAATGATTAGCAGAAACAAAGTTTTGTTGCTTGTCTCTGAAAATCTGTTTTATATTTCTTCAGGGTTTGAGAGAAGAGGTAGGTATAAAAGCAATGTTTTAAATTATATTACACTTCAATGATAAAAATATAAATAAAACTATTTTACTTTTTAAATCTCTGCCAATAGGTAAAGAAGCAATTGTTTTGTTTTTGTTTTGTTTTTAAGGTGGTATTTCAAGTACATATATAGAAAGTTAAGCTTACTGTGTTACAGGAATAGAATTTAAAAACTAATCAATGTTATAGTTGGAGATTAATTCTATAGAGCCTTTTAAGTTTTTTGCTGTGTCAACCTGTCAGCTGAGTATAGTCATGAATACAGTTAAATGTTTTTTAAATATTTTTTAAAACATTTTAATATGATCAGCAAAACTATCAAGAGCATTTTAATTAATCTTCACATGCATTTTGTAATGAAAAAAGATATGTAATTGTTTAGCTAATTAATATCCATTTTCTTTTCCTTTTGGTTTAGTACAAATTTATACATTAGAAGACTTAGTAAAATTATCTAACCTATTTTAGAACCTGAGAAAAATTTCAACAAAGAAAAATTACTTTCTTCTCGCTCAACTCTTCTTTAAAAAGAAAAAAAAAAAAAGGAAAGAAAATGTAAGTAGGGAAAAACAAAATATAGAATTCCTTGTGTTAAAGGCATGGTTAGTTCAGTTATTTAAGGATATATTTTCAGCTATGTTGTCATCATGATCAAAATTCTGTGCTCTACAGAGTCATATCAAATTAATGCTCACTACTCACAGGTACATTTTTTTCCAAAGACATATTCCTTTAAATGCATTATTAACCCAAAAGTTTGGCTCTACTCGCAATTTTCAAACTTTGTTAAGTGAAAGCTCCTTAGTGAGAAAAAGTTGAGATCTCACGGATACAGAGACCGTGAGATCCCGTAACTTTGGGCAGAAAAGTTATTGTTTAATCAAGATAAGAAAGTAGATTAGTGGGGCGCCTGAGCTCAGTCAGTTAAGCATCTGCTTGGGCTCAGGTCTTGATCCCAGGTCCCTAGGATGGAGCCCAGCATGGGGTTCTCTCCTAAGCAGGGAATCTGCTTCTCCCTCTGCCCTCTCCCACTCATGCTTGTGCGCTCACTCTCTCTCTCTCTGAAATAAACCAATAAAATCTTAAAAAAAAAAAAGAAAAAATAGATTAGTCATTTAAATTTTCCCAGCATACTGGGAAAAAATAGCATACTGTTCCTAACTATTTTCTATCACAATCTTAGTTTTATCTTAGTTTTTTCCATCTCTCCAGTAAAAGTAAGGGCTCATTGATTAAATCTGATGTTCTTCATGTTCTTGGACACTAAATAAATATCGGTTGATGAAAATAATTCACCAAATGCGATCCAAGTATACGAAGAGATTTTAAATTACATAATATATCTTCATAAAGGGTAGCATTTTTAAAAATCAACTTGAATTGGAATAAAAACAAGTTAACAGAGGACATTTTTACATTAAAATAGGTAGTGAGTAATCTTTAGTTTTCTGCTTATAAAAAAATTTTTAATTATCATACTTTCTTTTTTTTTAAGATTTTATTTATTTATTTGACAGAGAGAGAGATGACAAGTGGGCAGAGAGGCAGGCAGAGAGAGAGGGGGAAGCAGGCTCCCTCCTGAGCAGAGAGCCCGATGCAGGGGCTCGATCCCAGGACCCTGAGATCATGGCCTGAGCTGAAGGCAGAGGCTTTAACCCACTGAGCCAGGTGGGTTAGGCGCCTCTAATTATCATACTTTCCATATAGGTGTGGTTAGGCGTGGGATTCCAGGCACCCCTAATTATTATACTTTCAATATATAAGCATTAAATCCTAAATAAAATTTTAAAATGCGTTCTCCAAATGTACATATGGCCCAACTATATTTACAGGGCACAATTTCTAATAAATCAGGATTAGTCCTCATGATAGTTCCCAAATCTAATTTTCATATAGTTCCTTTCCCATATTTTTATATTTCTAAAACCTGTTTAGTGGGTTTAATCATAAATATGTTGGAGGGGATACCTAATGACAGTATCAAATTTTAACTGAGGTTCTTATAGCAGTTTTGGTACCTCTATGTAAAAATTAACTTCTACATTCTCAATCAATACTTCTCAATCTTGTAAATGGCTGTAAAAAGATGTAATAAAATAGAATGCCAATCTCTGGAAGAGATTATGCGAGTGAAATAAGTCAAGCAGAGAGAATCAATTATCTTATGGTCTCACTTACATGTGGAGCATAAGGAAAAACATGGAGGGCATTGTAAGAAGGAAGGGAAGGGTGAAGGGAGAAATCGGAGGGGGCGATGATGAGAGACTGTGGACTCTGAGCAATAAACTGAGGGTTTTGGAGGAGAGGAGGTGGGGGGTTGTGCGAGCCTGGTGGTGGGTATTGAGGAGGGCACGTATTGCATGGAGCACTGGGTGTGGTGCATGAACAATTAATCTTGTTACACTGAAAAAATAAACGTATTTGGAAAAAAAATTAAATAAATAAATAAATAAATACTCTATGGTGCCTAACATAATAAAATAAAAATAAAAATAAATAAATAAAAATAAAATCTTAAAAAACAAAAACAAAACAAAACAAAACAAAAATAGAATGCCAAAAGTGCCTTAATAAAAGGTGGATGTCTAATGGTCTTTTAACAAAAAACTACTAGTCAAGGCAGTTGTATAGAGAAGACAGAGAAATATTAAGATTTGGGTATAAGAAAAAATTATTAATGACTATTTTAACAATAATTTAAGAAGTCTCTTATCCTCCTAATTCTATATAATTTCATAGTTATCATCAGGCAAACAAAACTAGTCTAAGTCAGCAGACCACATGGTCTTTCTGAAAATTTTCCTTAAAGTTTTCAATAACTCTCAAGAAAAACAGGCCTCATCCAATGTGGAGGACTGCAAGTCCTTAGACCTATATTTTCTAATAAAGGAGCCAACAGACACATGTGGCCATTGAGTACCTGAAATAAGGTTAGTGCAACTGAGAAACTGAATTTTAAATTTTATTTAATTTTCATTACTTTACTAAATTTAAATTTTAATACTTTTCAACTCAGTCACTAGAACTTTTAATTATGTTTGAAAAAACTTGGGTTTGTATTCTTAAACTAAAAATTTTATTAAATCTATATACAGATCAAGCATTTCCGATGAAAAAATACCAGAGTTAAAAGAATACAAAAGAGGGACGCCTGGGTGCCTCAGTTGGTTGAGCAGCTGCCTTTGGCTCAGGTCATGATCCCAGTGTCCTGGGATCGAGTCCCGCATCGGGCTCCTTGCTCGGCAGGGAGCCTGCTCCCCTCTCTCTGCCTCTGCCTGCCTCTCTGCCTGCTTGTGTTCTCTCTCTGTTAAATGAATAAATAAAATCTTTAAAAAAAATAAAAAATAATTAAAAAATAAAAAAAAGAATACAAAAGAACAAAAATACTCAGTAATTTTTATATTGATCATATTAATATTAAAATATTTTGATATATTGGGTTAAATAAAATTTTCATTATTAAAATTCATTCAGCTGTCCTACTTTTACTTTTCTTAATATAGCTACTAACGTTCTGAATTATATAAGTGGCTTACATTATATTTCTATTAGACAGTACTGCTTTAGACAACCTGTACAAAATCAAAACTTTTTAAAAGTCAGCTTCCTTAAGGTATAATTTACATACAATAAAATGCAGTCTTTTACGAGTACAGGTCTATAAATTTTGACAAATGTATTCAGTCATGTAACAACCAGCACAATTATGACATGAAATATTTTCATCACCCCAATAAGTTTCTTCACGCTCTTCTGTAATCAACTCACAACTCCTACCTCCAAACCCTGACAACCCCGTCTTCTGCCCCTATAGCTTTGCCAATTCTAGAATGTCATATAAATGGAATAATATAGCATGTAGACTTTGGAATCTGATAAAATCAAATTTTAAATACTACAGTACTCTCACGGCACTAAAGGATGATTATCATTCTGATATTTCCTTGTAATCCGAACATTTTGCCAAGGCCGAGTTTTCATTATTCTGTGTCCAAAACTGAGCTTTCCTCCTTGTCAGTATTACAGTAATTTATTTATACCACTAGAATACAAATGAGCAAACTGTATTATAGTTATTTATATACAGGTCCTTCCTCACTAGACCGTAAGCTAAAAGCCTGACATCTAGACCAACTATGCTTTCCATAGCGTTATCTGCCTAATGAAATTAACAGTGCAAATAACAAGGCTAAGAAGATATTTGTTTAAAAAAAAAAAAAAATGGAGGGGCTCAGTGGGTTAAACCTCTCCCTTCAGCGCAGGTCATGATCTCAGGGTCCTGGGATCAAGCCCCTCATCCAGCTCTCTGCTCAGCGGGGAGCCTGCTTCCCCCTCTCTCTCTCTGCCTGCCTCTTTGCCTACTTGTGAGCTCTCTCTCTCTGTCAAATAAATAAATAAAATTTTTAAATAAACAAATAAATAAATATTGAGATTATATTATAAAAAAAAGGAAAGGAAAAACAAAAAGAATTGAGTCATGAAGAAGTTTATCCTCTAGATTAGATGTCTACTTTCGCTGAGGTCTCAAAAAGGGAATATTGGGCTCTAGAGGATCCAAGAACGATACTACCTGCCAACCAGGTGCAAATGCTAGTGGAGATTTAACTTACACCAATATTTTTACCCAGATTGCTATTGATTTTGTCAGGGCTTGCTAACAATGTTGAATAAATTTGGAGCAGTCTGCCTAGCACTAGTTTTCTCACAAACTCTGTTACTTCTGGTACTTGATTTTCAGAACATAAAAGTTTTTCAGGAACACCTGTCTCACATTACAGCAGGAACACTAGTACCATGTGAAGGTAAAGACAACAAATCCTATGGCTTTATCTGAAAAGTCAGATATTTGTAATGGTTAATTTTCATATCAATATATAAAGCATAACAGATCTATGTTTTAAATAAATAAACGAAATAGCACAACTAACTTTAAATCTTTCAAACACTTACTGAAGTCTCCAGTAAGAAAAACACCTTCTGCTCCTGGGGCCCATTCTTTGCAGTATAAACCACCATCAGCACATCTGTGGACACCGAATGATTCATAACCTCTGGAAAATTTATCAATACCACCTTCGTTCTCTCCGATGTTGCTCAAGGTCTTGTTAAACTGGTTATACCTTTGAAAAAGTGCAAAAGAAGGAAGTTAGAAAATAAAATCGTCTTCCAGGAAAGCTACTGTAAGTAAATGCTTTATTTAGTCTTATTCAGAAAAAGAAAAAAGATATTAAAGAGGAATAATGTGAATAATTTCACATATAAGGTAGCAGTTACCTCACAGGATAAAATCATTTTTATGTCAAGTTGAACCAATCTAACATTTTTTGGTAATTTCATGCACATTGGTATAAGACAGAAAATACAACTGTTCTATATTCCATGAAATTTAAAAAAAATCAGCATTATAGCAACTTCTATGTCAAAACAGTATGATGAAGGAGCATCCCTACATGTCTCTCTTCTAACCCCTAAGAAAACAAAAGGAAAATAGTCAAAAGCCAGCAAGATAAATAAAAATGCCCTACAACAGGGTTTGGCACACTTTTCCAGTAAAAAGTTAGATAGTAAATTGGTCCATTTCACAACTACTCAACTATCTCTCAGAAGCATGAAAACTGCTGCAGACATGTAAATGAATGGGTATGGCTGATGCGAATAACATGTCATTTAGAGAACAGTTATTGGCCAAATTTGGCCTATGGGCTGTAGTTTGCCTAGTTCTGCCCTATAGCAACTAAGCATGGAAAAAATGTATATCATGTCAAATTGTAAAAGCTAGTGGCCACAAGAAGAAACCAAAGATTCCTACCCAAGGAGGACCAAGAGGAACACAGGGTTGTTCCTGACCCTCTCCCAGATCCAGAGTCCATACAGTTAAGCACACACACACATACACACACACACACACAAAATTGCTACTAATGTCACCAATACCAACAGACCTAGGGAGAAGTAAGGACCAAACAGGTAAAACAAGTGAGAGTGAGGCAGGTGGTAGGTGCTTTCTGTCAGGAGTGAAGGTTCCAGAACAATGAAGTGAGCAATGCTAATTTATGCTTCCTTGCACTTCCCCAGACCCTGAAGGGTAAGCAATAAAAGTCCCAGAAAGAAGACAGGAATCCAAGTAGGGGGTATATAGGGAATATATAAACCTTGAGAACTGACTAATGAAGAACATTCCAACTAAGCTGAACAGAAAACAAATCTTTCTAAAGATTTGGAAATTCTTACAGATATTTCACATTTTATTTCAACTTACTAAAAAAGGAACTTAATAGAGGCGCCTGGGTGGCTCAGTCAGTTAAGCGTCTACCTCAGGCTTAGGTCATGATCCCAGAGTCCTGGGATCAAGCTCCTGGGGCAGGCTCCCTGCTCAGCGGGAAGTCTGCTTCTTCCTTTCACTTGGCCACTACCCCTTGCTCATGCATGCTCTTACTCTCTCAAATAAATAAATAAAATCTTAAAAAAAAATAAACTCAATAAAAATAAGAGGTGAGAGATTATATGACAAAACAATAGAATGAGAGGTAAAATGAGAGCCCTAGACCTAAAAAAAAATATATCGCTGGAAAATAATAAAATAGAATTGGCAAGAAACAAAATGCACCTATGGTAAAATACCAAATTATTAAACAAATAAATAATTGGAAATTTATATAATTAAATAGAGAAGAAAAAGTCTAAGAAATAGAATATATTAAAGAAGTTAAGAGATACACAAAATTGACAAAAATGACCTAAAATACGGATAGATGCTAACTCTGAAGAACAAAACCAAATAAAATGGATGTGAAAATATAAAGCTGGAAAATTTTTCTCTCAGAATTAAATCTAGATATTTGGGATGCCTGGGTGGCTTAGTCAGTTCAGCATTCAGCTCGGGTCATGATCTCCCCATCCTGGAATACAGCCTCATGTGGGGCACCATGATCAATGGGGAGTCTGCCCTGCCCCCAGCTCATGCTCTCTCAAATAAATAAAATCTTTAAAAAAAAATAATTAAATCTGCATATTAAAAAACAGCATGCTCTGTTTTAAGAAAAATTTGGAAAACAAACACAAACACGCATATGTGCAACACCTCCCAATTTAGGCTACTGAAATTCAAAGAATAAAGAAAGAACTCCTTAGACAACCAGTCATAAAAAAGCAAGAAGAGGGAGGTTTTGGTTTTTGTTTTGTTTGTTCCAAAGGAACATAACACTAAAGACCAAAAGATAAAGCCAAGCCCACACATTTCTAAGAAGTAAAGACAGTAATCTAACAGTATTTTATAAGGCAATTTCTTACTCAAACCTAAGGAATTCTTTAAATATTGTTAAATTAAAAAATAAATTTAAGTTTATGACACTAATGAACTATGGTTGAAGGGGAAAAAACAAAACTAGGTGATTAAAAGATTAAAAACACACAGAGAAATTAACAGTCATAGGAGCGGTATTGCTGAACCCTGAGTCTTTAAATATAGAACCACGGCTGGACAATGGTGCAAATGTGGGAAGGTGACAACAAAAAATAACCTCAATGGATAAAATAAGTTTTATTATAAAAGAAATTAGATGAGTGAAAGGAAAATGGAAGAAAATACAGTAGTTGCAATATATATTCTTGTCTTCCTTGTTGTAGATTAATTGACCACAAAAGTGTAGGTTGATTTCTGGGCTCTGTATTCTGTTCCATTGAATTGTGTCTAATTTTGTGTCAGTACCATACTATTTTGATTACTACAGCTTTGTAGTATACCTTGAAATCTGGGATTGTGATACCTCCAGATTTATTTTCTTTTTTCAAAACTGATTTGGCTATTTGGGGTCTTTTGTGGTTTATACAAATTTTAGGATTATTTGCTCTAATTCTGTGAAAAATATTGTTGGTATTTTGATAGGGGTTGCATCAAATCTGTAAATTGCTTTGGATAGTATGGACATTTTAACAATACTGGTTCTCCAATCCATCAGCATGCAATAGCTTTTCATTTCTTTGTGTCATCTTCAATTTCTTTCATCAATACTTTATCATTTTCAGAGTACAGGTTTTCCCTTCCTTGGTTAAGTTTATTTCTAGATGTTTTATTCTTTTTTGTGCAACCGTAAATGATTTAATCCTTTTACTGATGTTGGATGTGCACTCCAGAAAACAACATTTTTTAGTATAAAGGAAGACGTATATACATTTCAGACATGTCTTTCGTTTCACTGCAGTTTCTTTGTTTTGAATAAATTGAAGCTAAATTTAACACAGATTTTTCTCATGTTTCATTATATTATTTCTATCTATCAAGATATTTCTCTATTCTCCTACATATATGTAAGCATATAATACATCAGGAATAATGTTCCCCAAATATTAGTGACAATTTTTCTCATAGGGTTCTTTTTACCTTCTCCCTTGCATTGTTCCAATCATTTATAACATATAAGTACCATTTAAATAAAAATAATTTTTTTCTGAAACTAAATAATTTTTACATCATTAAAACATCTACATAATCCTATACAATATCCCATAGGAATTTTACTGAGTATGGAAAAGTATGTTTGTAAAATTTGGGGAATTGAAATTATTTGAAATAGATTTATGGGACAAAATTGAATCCCCAAAGTAGCCTTGAGCATATGTAGAAATTAAGTATCTGATGAAAGAGCATTTTAAATCAGTAAAGAAAGGATCTCTTACCTAATAAAATATTGGAACCTATAAGTTAATTATCAAAAAATGGACCTCTAAAACCAAAATAACATCAAGAGAGATCACAGTTATAGACATTACATTAAAAATTAATAAAGGGGCGCCTGGGTATCTCAGTCAGTTAAGTGTCCGACTCCTAATTTTCACTCAGGTCATGATCTCAGGGTTGTGAGAAGGAGCCCTGCATCAAGCTCCATGCTCAGCGGGGAGTCTGCTTGAGATTCTCTCTCTCCTATCCCTCTGTCCCTCCCCCATGTGTCTATACACTCTCTCTCTCAAATAAATAAATCTTTAAGAAAATAAAAATAAAACCAATAGTTCACAAAAAAATACAAATGTCCTATAATCATACGAAAAGATGTTCAAAATCCTATGTAACTAAAGAAGTACAAATCCTAAACTTGAAACTTCTACTTTCTACCTAAAAAAAAATCAGTAAACATGATAGTCTGTGTGAACACAGTAAAGGCAGAGAAAAAGACATTCTCAAGACTGTTTGGTATGATATAAACTAGAGAAAAATTTGGCATCAGCTATGAGAATTTCAAAATCATGAAGTAATTCCATTTTTAGAAATTTATGCTTTGGAAATATAGAACAAGGAAGCAATGACATCTATGGTTCACAGTGATAATCATTATGGCACTATTTATGACCCCAAGCCATGGAAAATAACCTACCAGATCAACAGTTAGGAGACTAGTTGCATAAACTGTGGAACATCCAAACAATAAATTACATAAGAATCACTAAGAAGAATGAGGTAGAGAGAAATGGATTGATGTGCAAAGATGCCCAAAACGGATTACTTTTAGAGAAAGAAGCAGCTATTTGCATAAAGAAAATATAGATATGGCTATGAGTGGCATGCAGATCTATTTTCACAGGGCCTCTTCCTTAGCTCCAGGGGTGGGGCTCCAACGACCTGAGGTGGGCAGAGGCCTAAGGCTTCTTTTTTTTTTTTTTTTAAAGATTTTATTTATTTATTTGAGAGAGACAGAGAGAGAGACAGAGTGCAGAGAGACAGAGAGAGAGAGATCACAAGTAGGCAGAGAGGCAGGCAGAGAGAAAAGGGGAAGCAGGCTCACTGCTGAGCAGATAGCCCGATGCGGGCTCGATCCCAGGACCCTGAGACCATGACCTGGGCTGAAGGTAGGGCCCTTAACCCACTAAAGCCACCCAAATTTGCTTCAGTGACAGGAAGAAATATGCCACATAATCAGATCAATGGAGTGAAGTAGCCTAGGAGTGGTAGGTGTGGGTAGAGTATTTCATATATAACCCCCTTTTGTATTGTTAATTGAAGTATATTCAACACAATGTTACATTAGTTTCAGGTGTATAACTTCGTCACTAGACAGATCTAAGTTTACTATGCCTTTGTTTACTATGCTATCTATTTTATTATGCTATGCTTACCATAAATGTAGCTATCATCTGTCACCATAAAATGCTATTGCAATACCATTGACTATACTGCTGATGCTGTATCTTTTATTCCCGTGGTTTATTCATTCCCTAATTGGAAGCCTGTACTTCTCAATCCTCTTCACCCATTTTGCCCATCCTACTACCCCCCTCTCCTTTGGCAACCACCTGTTTGTTCTCTGTATTTATATGTCTATTTCCGTTTTTGTTTGTTCATTTATTTTTTAGATTTTACATATAAATAAAATCATATTTATCTTTCTCTATTATCACTTAGCTAATACCCTCTAGGTCTATGCATGTTGTCACAAATGGCAAGATCTTATCATTTTTATATGACTAATACTCCATTGTGTATGTGTATACACACCATTTTTTTCTTATTTATCTATTGATGGACAATTAGGTTGCTTCCACACCTTAGCTATTATAAATAACACTGCAGTAAACAGGGCGTATATATTTTTTAATCAGTCTTTTGTTTTCTTTGTATAAATATCTAGCAGTGGAATTACTGAATTGTATGGTATTTCGATTTTTAATTTTTTGAGGAGCCTCCATACTGGTTTCCACAGTGGCTGTACCAATTTACATTCCCACAAACAGTACACAAGGCTTCCTTTTTCTCCACATCCCTGTCAACACTTGTTATTTGTCTTTTTGACACTAGCTATTCTGACAGGTATAAGATGATATCTCATGGTTTTGATTTGCATTTCCCTGATGATTAGTGATGTGGTGCATCTTTTCATGAGCATCTTTTCATAGTCTATTGGTTATCCATATGTCTTCTTAAGAAAAATGTCTGAGTCCTCTGCCCATTTTAATCAGATTATTTAGAGGTTTTTGATGTAGAGTTGCCCCTTTGTATTATATATATATATATATATATATATACCCAAAACATACAAATACACATACATTTACACATGTGCATATACATATATCCATGGTTTTATAAATATAAAAATTATATTTAATCCATGATCTGAAACAAATTAGCTTTTAACAAAATGGCATGACCCCAGTCTCACTGACAGCCCTAACTCCAGGGGACACAAACTGAACTACCCACAGAAACCAGATAGGTATCACACATATGAGGAGCTGTCCCAATCAAAAAACACAAAAGTATGAGCCTGATGAGAAAAGAAGTTAGCCTTAGAGTACAGAAAACAAGGCAGAAAGGAACTCTGGTGAGATGGAGAGTACAAACCCCACCGAAAAACAAAAGCTTCTATTTAATAACTACAGCCCATTGTTACCAAGTGTGATTTGCCAGATCAAATAGTTAATCAAGAACCAAAAAAATCTGAGATTTTTCTATGAACTCTTCCTAATTTAAATAGCTTTTTTTTTCAAAAATGTTTTAAAAATCTTTAAAATACTGACCTGGACCAAAAAAAAAAAAAAAAAAGGGTCTGCAGATGTAATAAGATACCCGTATACAAACCCTCTCATATTCTCAAAGTCCTATGAGAAAATGTGTTCTGGTTTTTTGTTTTGTTTTCACTTCTTGCAAATATCATTCAGCTGTAATTTCTGAGTGTATGAAAACTCTAACCCCTATTAAACAACATAGTGACAATGTTCCATAAAATGATCAAACAGTAAGGAACAATCAACAAAATTAATTTGGACTTAGGGTGAAAAGAATACAAACACATATATACATAATGCAAGAAAAATTACTGATTACAAAAAGATACAACTCTGGGAATTAAACAAAATGCTGTAATAACTTTATTGTTAATATGAGCCTAATATCTTAAAAATGCATCTCAGATTTAAGCTCTAAGTTTAAAAAAAATCATTCATAAGAACTTTCATAAAATATGTACAAATGTCCCATTTACTAAAATTTCAACGGAAACAGGATTATAGCATTATATTATTTTAACTAAATATCTTGACTTCCCTCAAGGTCAGCCCTACAGCTTCTGATACAGAAATACACATTCCACTTTGAAATCACTATGGCTCAAAAAAGAAAATGCCTGAGGATACAGCAAGCTCATCATGCCTATGCCCTCTCCTACTACAGTCATCTCTCTTAATATTTTGCTATGAATTTATAGTATATTTAAAAACTAGGTCAAATTCTTAGTAACCAAAGAACATAAAATGAAGTTAGTATAGCAACTTGCATTTTGTACAGATATAAAATGCTATAAATACTATCAGATTTGATCTCTATATTGATGTTTTTAATCCTTTTTACAAAGGGCACAGATAGTATGTTAAGTTGTCCAAGGTCAAGAAAGTAAGGAGCAATAGAGATAAAGCATCACGCATCACAAAAGGTATACTTTAAGTGAATGAACAGACAAAAATCTCAAATTAAATGTCATATTTTCTTTTTAAAGAAAGTCCTTAAAATTTCATTCATAAAGCTATTAATCTTTTAATTAAGAGAATCAGCTTAGTCTTTAGAAATAAAGTGCAGATTATATCTTAACTCTGTTACATACTATATGTGACTTTGAACAAGTCACTTAAACTCCCTTTTGCTTAATTTCTTCCCCTGTTAAATGGAAGAGACATTACAGGTTCTAAGGAATCAATGAAATCACACTGGAAACCAACCCTATTGTAGCCGGCAAGTGCTCAGTAATTGTTGGTGCATCTTTTCTCTACTTCAGTGAGGGGGCAATGCTATAAGTTACTTTTTAATTTATCTTTTTTTATTTATAGCACTTATTTAGATTTTAATATATATGTTAATTATTAGTAAACCTTAGGGTTTTTCCCCTCAAATTCCAAAAGTGTTGAAGAACCTTTACCATTTTTTTTCCTGCTGTAGAAATTATAAATAAAGGCATATTAACACATAGCACATACTAAGTACTCCATATTGACTTAAATGCATGGATTATGGAAAGTCTGGAAAAAAATTAAATGAATTGGATTGACGAGGTGGAAAAAATAGTTATTTTACAGAGGTAGCAAGAGATAAATTTAGGAAAACAGAAATAAAAAACACTGAAATCTTTGCTCTTCTGGAAGGTAATTCATCCTAGATCAGTGCTGAATTTCTAATTTCAGGCAGAGTTGTGAACATAGGAGATAAGTCAAGGGAGATAGATCATACCTTATCTGGAAATGTCTAGAATGCAGAATCCTTTCTCAAGTGTTTCTGAGTGGTCCTGAAACCTAAGGAACCCATCGGGGAAATTCCTTCCCTGCCAGCTTAATTTTCAAGATTTTATATTGTCATTTGCTTCCTCACAGAGACTTGTATTAGAGGCAAGAAAAAGCACAGAAGTAAAAGCTCAATAGGAATTCTTAATAGCTAAAAAATGGGAAAATAAGGTTAAAGAGGGGAATGGGATTTTTGAAGGAAAAAAATAGCTTTTTAAATCAGCCTTTAAAAAGACTTCAAAGTTTCTCATAGAAACTTTCTTCTCAAGTGAAAACTATCCAGAAATATGTACAATTATCCATATATTAAAATGTCAAATGAAGATCTAGGCATTTGAGACTTTAAAGTGAACAGTTTATGTCTCTTAATTAAGGATAAGTATTCTACAACAACAAAAACTGCAACATATTTATTACAGAATAAAAATATTTATTGTGTGCTAACAATTCAGTTACATAAAACAAAAATCCTTTCCTTCAGAAGTTCGTTAGTCCAGTGGTTGAATGTTCAACTCATGACAGGAGAGCGCTGGGATAAGGATGCATTAACTGAGAAGTAAGCAAGACAACTGAAGGAGCTAATGGGAGGAGAGGAGGTTAGAGAAGGCTTTAGGGAGTAGTTGGCATTTATGCTCTCTCTCAAAGGATAAGTAATATATTTTGAAAGCTAGAGAAAGGACAGAGGAGGACAATATGTATGCAAAAACCAGGAGGTTCTTGTTGACATGACAACTAGCTTTGTGTAGCCAGAGCAAGAGAATGGGTAGGGATCTAGAAGCCAACTAGGATAGAAAAGACAGTTTTCAGCTAGACAATAAAATAATAAAAAATAAAAACCCTAAAGACTTTAAAAAGGAGATAAATGATATGCTCAAAGACAGATTTTAAAGGGAGCAATTTGAACAATGAATTTTGGTAGGCAGAGTCCATAGATTAATGAAATCTTTATTAAAATTGAACAAAATAATAAAAAAATAAATTAAATAAAATAGACTCAATATTAAAAGTACAGGGATTTGTAGACTCTACTGTTACACAAGATTGATCAATGAGAAGAATTTTAAAATTGGTATCATACTACATGTGGTTTCTTATTTTGAATGTCGTTCCTTATTTTTAAATGTTTAAATGTCATTAATCAACAAATCTATAAATTTCCAAGCTTCCATTTAAAATCTCAGTCACTCTTCTAATTTCTATCCATTTTAGTGTGTACTCAACTTCATCTCCCAGGAAACACCAGAAATGCATTATTTTAGTAAAGATGATGAACAAGGAGTGGTAAAATCCATCCATTTATTCTGTATATCACTGAACATCTACTATATATCTACTGCTATGCCCATCGCTGCAAACATAGAGATAAAAGACATTACAAAGCGGCTCTAAGACATTGTTTGTAATTTCTTGAAGATAGTAAAGCAAAAAGCAAAATGAGAAAGCATTACATAAGACTGGTAAAGACTTCTACCAGAAAACAGAAGTAGCTAAAATATAAATTCCACAAAGACAGGGAAAATTATCTGTTTTGCATACTGAGATAACCAAACAACTAAACATAGTAACTACTCAATTAAAAATTTTTAGTGAGCACTTAGTACATTCAGATTGTAGCTAAGCAATGGTGATACAATGGCTAGATTTAGGTTTAAAGGTAGAATTATTACATTGGGATTTGAATCCCAATCCTACCTCTTACCAGCTTTAACTAAAACCAAAATTCCTAATCTAAAAATAGTAAAAGAACCTAATTCATAAGGTTGCTTTGATAATCAATGAGATAATATACCTAAAAATGCTCAGCATGATCCCTTCACATGAAATGAATAGACACCATTAGGACAATAAAAGTATTAAAAATGACTGCTGCATTTGAGATTAACATAAAAAATCAAGAGCCTCTTAAAATGCAAGAGAGCTACAATGCGGTATAACTGTACCACACTCCCTAATTCACTCAGTCCCACTGGCCCTCCAGGCTTCATGCACTCCTTTGACTGGACTTAACGGAGGTTGTGGCTTGCAAGCAACTGCTAGTGGAGGTCAGATGCTACAACACGGATGTGTGGAGGAATAAAGGCTCCATGGACAAATCTTGACCAATAAGGTACAGAAAATGGGAAGGAATCCTCAGAGAAATTCTTCCCACTGCCTCTTGAAGGTCCTGTGTGACCAAACAACCAGCTTTATAAGGAAATACATGATCTCACATAAGAAGCCGATTCATCAACTTGGTGCTATATCAAAATCAAACCTAAGGAACCACAAAAAAGTGAATAGCAAACTGGGGGATATGATGACCCAGTAGAGACACTGAGTGCTCCCAGGAGCCAAAACACAGCCTCCTCAGCAGTCGGTGCTATTTAAGATGAATGCAAACCATTTGTGCTTTAGAACTGATCAAAAAGTGAATGGAAGGCAATTAATTCCCATCATCTCATTTCTGTTCAAACATAGCATCATGCAGGGATGCAGTTTTTATTCACATAGTTTGTCTCATTATTACAATCCTTACCAATGCCTTTGTTCATGAGAACTGGGACTCGATATTAATTAAAATAATTATCTCACATATGGAATTAGCCTAAGACTAACTGGTATGGACCACCTACTATACGCCAAGCATGATAGCATACCAGAAAGAAAAGAGTTTAGAAATAAAAGATAGGCTGGGGTGCCTGGGTGGCTCAGTGGGTTAAAGCCTCTGCCTTCAACTCAGGTCATGATCCCAGGGTCCTGGGATAGAGCCCCACATCGGGCTCTCTGCTCAGCGGGGAGCCTGCTTCCCTCTCTCTCTTTGCCTACTTGTGATCTCTCTCTCTGTCAAATAAATAAATAAAATCTAAAAAAAAAAAAAAAAAAAAGGGCGCGTAGGTGGCAGTTGTTAAGCGTCTGCCTTTGGCTTGGGTCATGATCCCAGGGTACTGGGATCAAGCCCCGCATCGGGCTCCCTGCTCCTCAGGAAGCCTGCTTCTCCCTCTCTCCCTCCTCCTGCTTGTGTACCCTCTCTCACTGTGTCTCTCTCTGTCAAATAAACAAAAATCTTTTAAAAAAAAAAAAAAGAAGAAGAAATAGAAGATTGGTTTCCATTGCTAGGTCCCTTAGCCCCTTAGGTTTTTTTATTTAATGATCTTAGAGTTTCAGCGTGCCCATTAATAAAGCAGAAAGATAACACCATTGATGTCAGGGTTGTACTTATATGCAGTTCACCTTTGAAGAACATGGGTTTGAACTGTGTGGGTCCACTTATACTGCTGATTTTTTTTCCCCTAAATACAGTACAGTACTATAAATGTATTTTCTTTATGATTTTCTTAATAACGTTTATTTCACTAGCTTGCTTTATTGTAAGAATACAGTGTATAATATATACAATATGTAAGATACATGTTAATAGACTGTTTATATTATTGGTATAAATAAGTATAAGGCTTATTGAATAAGGCTTATATGAATACCATATAAATGGTATAAGGTTTTCAGTCAACCGTAGGCTATTTATTACTAGTTATATTTTGGGGCATCAAAAGTTAGGGGCACCTGGGTGGCTCAGTTGTTGGGCGTCTATCCAGGTCGGGTCATGATCCCAGGATCCTGGAACTGAGCCCTGCATTAGGTTCTCTGCTCGGTGGGAAGCCTTCTCTCACTCCCCCTGCTTGTGTTCCCTCTCTTGCTGTGTCTCTCTCTGTCAAATACATAAATAAAATCTTTTAAAAAAAAGTTATGCTGATTTTTGACTGTGAAGGGGGTTGGTGCCTCTAACTCCTGCCTTGTTCAAGGATCAACTATATAATTTTTTATAAATTTATTAAAAAGAAATTATGGTATATCTCATATTTTTTCAGTGATACGAAGATTTTATTAGACAAAAAAAAGAAAGGAAAAGAATAGAATTAAAAGGTTCCCCTTACATCAATCTTTTCTGCCTAATTTTCAAAATTACATCAGCTAGAAAAATTCCCTAAGTCAAACCATATCTCATATTTTTTAAGAAAAAAGAAATTAAGGGATTTCTAATTAGAAAAAGAAATCAATGAAACTGAAAAAATGAAAAAAATGAAAATGAAAAATGATAGTTTCATTTCAAAAATGAAACTATCATGCTAATTATAGTACAATAGTAAAATCTAAATATTAATTCAATTATATGCAAGCATTAAGTGCATTACTTTTAACCTTTTAAAAAACATTATTCATTTTGTAACATATCTACTACACAATCAATTGCAAAGCCAGTCCAATAAATACACCCTTAGATCACATTTAAGAACGGACAGTTGATCTCTTATTTTCTAATGTTACAGAATAAAAGCTATTTAAAGAACAGTTTTGCTCTTACTTGACCTAAAGTTAAGTGTAATCAGACTACTTTGAGTTTCAAATTAATGAAATAGATATAGAAGTTATGGTTATACAGAAATCATTAAATCTTTCTTTTTAGGGAGGGGGAGAATGAGGTCATTTCAAAACTGTTAAAAATTAACTTTTAAAAATTTGTTGCTACTATTTAAAACAGTGTCCTGAAAGTAAATAGTGGTTGTTATTTATTAAATGTTCTTTCCTAATTCTGGTTCTGGGCCATAGAGGTGAAGGGGTGGGGGCAAGTCACTGCTGAGATCCTCCCAGTTCTAAATGCTACAAAACCAAAAACATGAAACATTCTTATTCAATTAATGAAAAACTAGAAATCCTCTGCTTAGTGGTATTACTTAGCTTTATACAACTCCCTAGTTATTTTAATAATAAATTACTTATCTCTAGAATCCTACATTTAGGATAATGGAAATGATATTTAATAACATAACTTAAAGAACCTACAATATAGCCATTAATGTAAACATATTTTCACTTCTTAACAGATTAATTAATTAGAATAAATTAACAAAATGTAGCTAGAAATTAATTTTAATCACTGTGGCTTGTCTCTTGGTTGCAAACAAATTAATAATATATTGCCCTTGCATCTTACCAAGGTATGATTAATGGTCAATATTAAAATTTCTGGGGTCTTCTGGCAATGTGAAAACCTGACTGCCTAACTAGAAAAAAATATCATGTGAATGTAATAAATCAGAATTACTGAAGGTAAGCCCTGTGAGACGGCCCATCTGGTCAGGCCTGGAAGTGTCAAGTATTGTCCCAAGCACTTTGAGCAGCCAGCCTCTTTATCAACACTCACTTTCCAGTCACGCTCCTGTTCACGTCTTTGCTACATGCTCTGCTGATTACCTTGGAAAAGGGCAATGCTGTAACTGTTCAACTGACCTTTCAGTTTATTTTCTCTCGTGTAATATGAAACATGAGCTAACACTGTCTTAGTCTACTGATTTCTAGGAAGAAATCTAACTTAATGTTTCAACAGCTCTTGGCTCAAATAACACTCGGTTCTGTGGTCAGGTTTCTCTTTCTGGAAAAATTACATGGCAGAGACCACAGGTTTGAGTTAGAGAGGGGCTTTCAGTGATGCTGTGGACCACAATCTACACAAGAAGCTATGCTCTGAGAACATGTGCCAACTAATCTGCTGGGAAGCAATTCCAATCTGCCAAATCACCACCAGAATCTTCTTCTTAATGTGACTCATTGTATCAATAGATTAAAATCAATGATAGTTATGACTTTTCGTCTCTTAATATGAATGTCACTGTTACTCAAACACTGTCAAAAATTCTTTAACACACTAAAACAGGGATGGAAATTAAGAAGTCAAAAGACACAAGTTCTAGACTGAGTCTAGGGCATTAGCCATGTGAATGTAAGACAACCACCCAAAGCTTTAGCTTCCTTAGGTAAAACTGAAGAAGCTGAACCAAAAAGTCCCATCCAGGTCAAAGAACCTATAATCCATACTCTGATTCAAAGTTGGGTCCTAATTCCACCCAGAGAAGAAAAAAAAAAAAATGCACTTCAATTCAAAGGTTATTTTGGACCTTTCCCACATATACCAAAAAGGGTATATTTTACCATGCACAAGTGTTATGTGTTTTAAATGCGTATTTTTCTTAAAACAAAATGCAGCATATAAGCCATCTATGAAATGTAAAATACACAGCAAATAAAACAAGAAAAACAGTCTGTCTATAGAAAAAAATTATAATAAATTGTAAATATCACAAATCATAAATGATAATGACTAACCTCATAGAGTATTTACTACATTCCAGGCACTATTAAGTAGTAACTTATTTAGGGACTCCTGGGTGGCTCAGTTGGTTAAGCAACTGCCTTCGGCTCAGGTCATGATCCTGGAGTCCCGGGATCGAGTCCCACATCAGGCTTCCAGCTGAGCAGGGAGTCTGCTTCTCTCATTGACCTTTCTCCTCTCGTGCTTTCTCTCTCTCAAATAAATAAATAAAATCTTTTAAAAAAATAAAGTAGTAACTTATTTAAATAAGTTATTTAAACTTATTTAAACCCTCACAATAACCCAGTGTGAAGTGTACTACTGTCATTCTCATGATGCAATTAAAGAAACAAGAGGGTAAATAATTTTGCCAACATCACACAACTCTTAAGTGAATGAAGTTGGAATGTAAATCCAAGATTTTGTTTCCAGAGTATCTGACTTTAACCATTAGCCATAATACTACCCAATATGTTTTGTAGTTTACAGTTTCCCAGCTGATTGGGACTTCGTATTAAATTTAAATTCTTTGTTGCTTAATATTTGCTAAAAAATTTTAATAAGCTAAACTTCTGAACAAAAAAAAAAAACCCTTTTGTTATAAGTAAGAGTGATAGAAATGGTCAAAAAAATCATCAGAAAACTCACTTGAAAAAATTTAAAACTTCTCATATTTACACTGATTAAATAAATCCACAAAACATTTTTTAAATTTTATTTTTAAAGCCTAAAAAAGAGCAGAAATTACATTGGTGCTGGATTCTAATTACCCAGAAAATTTTATTTGGGGAGTGGATTTATCTGTCACAATGAACCTGAATTAATTTACTGAAGCAAAATATGCAAGCAGATATACTATTTATACCTCTGATATATGTTCCAAATTGATTGGTTATTATATCAATTGTAAGATAAAAACTAACAAGCACTAATTTTTTTTATTAGCTAGAAAATTGCCAAAGCTTTTCAGAAAGCTTAAATATTGGCACTTGGCAAATCAACAAACCCAATTACATTCTTGAATTTATTAAATATAGTCAGATAGCCAATAACTTTACCCTTGTGGATGTTTTTAATATTAGAAACATGATAAATGAATCAATTTTCACTTTGACAATGGCATAGGACACACTCTCTTAATATATATCAAAGACTCTAAGGAGATATATATATCTCCAACAAAAAAATCCACATCTTTTGGACTAAATAGCCATGAAATATCAAAGGTCTATCAAATACCCTGAAAGTTCTTTGCCTTTACTAAGGGAGACAAAGGTTTCAAAACTGTCTGCTACAAAACCAAAAGATCAAAGAGCTTTCACAGTCACTTCCAACATATTGGCAAGATCTCTTTTAAGCTAAAAAAAAACAAAACAAAACAAAAACCAAGTTTCTTTCTGCCCATCTATCTGTATATGTATGTATAAATATATTGTGTGTATTATATATGCTTATATATACACATAGGTTATGTGTATATATAATGTGTGTGTATATCATACACACACATGCACAAATTTCTTTTTTTTTATTTCCAGTGACCTAAAACAGACTGAACAGAATAGTTCTGAAACCATGGTACAGTCTGGCAAATAGAGTGATCTGCTATATTGTTTACATGTCCCAGTTAATTATTTCTCCCAAATTGCATATTTTATTCTTTTAAATATTTTCAAATTGAGATTGAGATTAAAGCATTTAAGTTTTACTGAGCTATATTACTCTCTAGGTTTTATAATGAAGTATAGATGGAAAAGAACATTTGTAAATTTCACTTACCATACTATCAAGAGTCCCTGCACCAAATTAAACTACTATAACCAAGACCATAATGCTATAAGCTGATCTGCAAGAAAACCCATCATTAAATTCCATTTAAGTGCAAGCAAATCTGTTTGCTAATGATGCCGCCCTGAAGCTTAATTTGGTAGCTTATTCAACATCAGTAAAATGGAAACTTCAAATTCATCTAGGACTCTTATTGCTTATGGGCCACTGTTTTCTAATTTGGTGTTCCCAAAATGCTCTGGCCAGATCACATAGTGGTACTTATAATATAATTAATGTGGCCTACTCGTAATCAAAACTACTGGAGTTGTGAATTCACATAGATTCTTCATTGCTCATGGGCCAACCATTCCCAAGACAGGGTTCACAAAGAGCTCTGACCAAACTGTCCCAAAGGCATAATCATACAGTTGTATAAATCTCCCTGCTGATATTTTTCTCCACCAGATTATGGGTACCATAAAACTAAGGATCATCTTTTGTTTAATTTTACATCCTCAACATCTGGGAAGCATCCATTAAGGAATAGGAACTAAACAAATGGTTCCCTCAGTATGTTTCACCACGGGGCATTTACAATCACGACAATGTCTTAGTAGCCTGTGGAGATTTCAATAATAACTGTTACTTATTACTGAGCACTTACCGTGGTAAGTACCTAGCATTGCGCTAAGTTCTCTACAAACAATATTTCATTTAATTTTTTTAATTCTGTGTTAGGAATTCTATATTACACAAAACGAGGAAGAACCCAAGGATCAGAGACTAAATAAATTGACCAAGATCACTCAACAAGTTATTGTCAGAACCAGAATTTTTTTTTGTTTTTAATTTTAGTTCCAGTGTAGTTAACATACAGCGTTACAGTGATTCAACAATTTTATGCATTAGTCAGTGCTCATCATGATAGTGTTCTCTTTATTCCCAATCACCTACTTCACTCATCCTCCCACCTACCTCCCCTCCGCTAACCATCAGTTTGCTCTCTCCAGTTAAGAGTCTGTTTCTTAGTTTGTTTCTTTTTCTTCCTTTTCCTGTTTGTTTTGTTCCTTAAGTTCCACAAACGAATGAAATCATATGGCATTTTTGTCAGAACCAGGATTTTAAAAGATTTATTTAATTCTATGTTAAGGTATCTGAAAAACAGTCATCACTCTAGGGACTCCTGGGTGGCTCAGTGGGTTAAGAGTCTGCCTTCAGCTCAGGTCATGATCCCAAGGTCCTAGTATTGGGACCCACAATGGGGCTCCTTGCTCAGCAGAGAGAGACTGCTTATCCCTCTCCCTGCTGCTCCCCTGGCTTGTGCATGCTCTCTCTCTCTCTGACAAATAAATAAATAAATCTTTTAAAAAAATAGTCATCATTGTAATTATGGTAGTCCCCCTTTATACACAGTTCCACTGTCCATTGGTTTCAGTTAACTATTGTCAACCATGGTCCAGAAACAAATGATGCTCTGACTTCAGAAAGTCAATAGTAGCCTAACACTATGTTACGATGCTTATGTGATTCATCTCATCATGTAGGCATTTTATAATATCATATCATACAAGAAGAAGAGTGAGTATGGTACAATAAAATATTTTAAGAGACCACATTCACATAACTTTTATTATAGTGTAATAATTGTTCTATTTTGTCATTAGCTATTGTTGTTAATTTCTTACTGTGCCTAAGTGATAAATGAAACTTTGTCATGGGTGTGTATGTATAGGAAAAAACATGGTATATAGAGAGTTTGGTACTATCCTCAGTTTCAGGCATCCACTGGGGTTCTTGGAACATATCCCAAGCAGATAAGGGTGAACGACTGTAATGATGTTTAACAGTGGTTAATCTTTTGGCTGTACATTCAATTCAATTTCAAATTCTCTATCAGAATCCCCAAAGTTCTTGTGGAATAATTTAAGCATTATGATTAATATTCCTATATAACATCTTCAATTTTTTAGCACCCCCCCCATGAAAATTACAGGTATGGTTTTATTGAATATGTGTGCTACGTCACACACAAAATAAAAGTTTTGTATCTGTAGTTACTGACATAAAAAGATGTTCATAGTACAGTGTTATAGGAAAATAATAACGGTTAAAAGATATTTTGTTGCTTAATTATAAATGCATAGAAAAGTATCTCAAGATTTTACATCAAAATGTTAACCTTGATCTCAGAATAATGAAGTTATGAATAACTTCACAGTATTTCTATCTCTCTTTTTTCTATTTTTTCTTACTATAAATGTGCAAAGACAACAGAATCTGAAGTAAAGTATGAAAGGACCTATAATATAATTATGATTTTAAAGTCTATTATCTAAAAAATAATGTAAAAGTTCTAAGGTAGAGCATATTTTTTCTAATTATCTAATTTAACAAAAGTTTGAAAGACTACTTGTTGAAAAGCAAAGATAGCCAAATAATGAAAACTTACATCTCTTTAGCTCTTCCACTATTCAAATCATTATAATAGAAGGCATAACTCTGCTAAGTCAATAATATGATCCTCTCCCACAGATCACTCTGCTGGAACGGAATGCACAAGGCCCTTTAAATCCTTAAAGCGAATTGATTCTGCCTATACGCATTTCCCCACCCCCTTTACCCACTTATTAATTCTCCTACTTTCAATTTCCAATACTTAGCAAGTACCTAACAGCAGCAGGCGCTCCTGAAGAAAATACCTCTTGACCTAAAAAGAACAAAAGAACGAAGTGTAGTGCTTGTCTTCAAGAAAATTCAGTTTGGTAGGGCTCCCCAGTATTATTTGCTTAAAGCATCATTTCCTGAAGGTTACAACCTACCACAACCTTCCTGATACTTCCTTACTCCCTCTCCAAATGTCAACCTCACTGCACAGCAGAAACTGACACACATTCTCCCTATTAGATAAAATTAATGATTTTTTAAAAAGAAGACTGTAATACCAAGAGTGCCATGTTTAAATGAAAACTACCACCTGTAAAACAGTAGAATGACCCATTCAGTTTTTTCACCATGTATTTTTTTCTTTAAAAACAGGGCAATACATCTTAAATTACTTCACTGCTAGTTGCACAGACAGTTCCAGCGATAGATCTATTTTATTATTGTTTGCTTCAATACCTATTTCCCTCCTTTCTTCTTACTTCCAGCAACATTCTCAAAACCACGCTTACAAATAATAAATACGAAAAGCAGTGGCACTGAAGCATGACATACTCATTCTCTTCTAAGACTGGTTACCACCAGAGCACAAAAGTCCAGCTCTGTACCTTCAAGAGTAACATTATTTCTATTTTAAAACCCCAGAGAAGACGGAGGCAGCCATGTAATTATGTATCTGCAGCCACTCTCTAGGCCTTGCCTCCTGCTTTATAGACCAGTGTGCTGGAGTATGAAAAGCATTAGTCATTCAGTCTCACAAATCAACTCCAAAATCAAAGCCTCAGCTTCAGTTGTGTTTGCTTGTTTTGCTTTCTCTGTTTTATTTCTCATCCCTGGAAAACACTAGGTTTCAAATTCCTTCCCTCTAACTGGCTACTAGGATGAACACCTAAACAATAATTGCACCCCATCAAGAACCCAGCAGCTCAACAACTGCTGAGAAAAGTATGTTTGACGTTTTTCTCCACAAGACTCCATTCTTGGTTCCTGTCCTGGTTCAGGGAACATGGCTATAATTGAGAGAAGTCCAAAGGCAAGGAAAGATTCATCTTACAGGAAATACACATGTATATATTTAAAATATTTTATACAACTCACTTGAAATGAAACTAGACTTGTTTCCAAATTCCCACTAAAAACAGTATTTGCCAGCACTTTCTTATTAACATTCTAAATTTAAAAGATCAAAATGCTTCCAAGTATGATAAGTAAATTATGATACTGTTCACTAATTATTTCCTACAGTCCTGTAGTATCAAGAAGGGACTCAAAATTATCATCTTTAACCAACATCTCCCACTCGCCAAGATCTTTTTAGTCAATAAAAAGAATCACAGACAGATTTGCAGGACGAAGAAAAGGTTTTCTCTTGGTCAAGGAAGAAAAAAAAAAATCTAAAAGCCTCAACCAATTACAAAACAGGCATTCCAAAGTTGGATGTCCAGTTTCCACAGCTCCTCTGCAGAATCCCAAAACCCCTTTGTAGTCATAACACCTTAGGTTAGCAAATAGTGTTTTTAAATGTATACATAAAAATGGAGTCCCACATCGGGCTCTCTGGATCCTGGGATCGAGTCCTGCATCGGGCTCTCTGCTCAGCAAGGAGCCTGCTTCTCCCTCTCT
This sequence comes from Nasua narica, assembly GCA_028533885.1. Classification (NCBI taxonomy): domain Eukaryota; kingdom Metazoa; phylum Chordata; class Mammalia; order Carnivora; family Procyonidae; genus Nasua; species Nasua narica. The sequence continues at coordinate 165,148,221 of CM052799.1, read as the reverse complement.
CTCTCTTTCTGCCTGCCTCTCTGCCTACCTGTGATCTCTCTCTCTGTCAAATAAAGAAAAATAAAATCTTTTAAAAAAAAAGAAATTGAGATTTATGATAGAAAAGAAATATCGAAAAAGATTGTTAAATAAAACAAATGAGCAAAGAAGAAAAAAAAGAGAGAGAGGGGCAAACCATAAACAGACTCTTACTACAGAGAACAAATTGATGGTTACCAGAAGGGAGGTGGGAGGGGCAATGGGTAAAACAGATGATGGGGATTAAAGAGGGCACTGGTAATAATCACCAGGTGATGTATGGAAGTGTTAAATCACTATATTGTACACCTGAAACTAATATTACTGTATTATTAATATTTCTGTATGTATGAATTTAAATAAAAAGTTTTAAAAAGGGGAAAAAAAAATGTGTGTCTTCCACTGGGGAAAAAAAAGAATCTCATTCATCAGAAGCAAAAATTAAGTTTTCTGAAAGTAAAAAATACAAATCTAAAACATGAAAAACAAGAAAATGTCTTCATATCCAAATACTAATACTAATTTTAGATATTTACATCACATAAATTCTTGAAAGCCAATGAATGCATTTTAACTTACATAAAATTCCCACATGTGTTTCTCTAAGTGCTGTCCCTCCTGCATCCAACTTAACTAGGGTGCTTACCACAATCAAGATTTTTGAAATGCTTGCCACGATGCCTGCTATACTAGACCTGATTTCTGGAGATGAAGCCCACAAATAGCCTTATAAACAGAACTTTTCCACATCACTACTATGCACATCAATCTGTTTTAAATGCTTACTGATGGGTAGGTAGATAGCTTCTTAAATGAGGTTACTAAACCTGATAAGCAAGAAGAGATATATATATTTGGCCTTTTTAAAAGAATAAGATGAAGCATATAAACAACTCAATTTTACCCAATGTCTCAATTTAGGTAAAATCCAAATACATTTATTTTTCATAAGATCATATTTCTCCTCTCAGGGTAACAGTCTCTAAAAATATATCCCCCTTCATGTTATTTTTTGGTACTAAAAATGACTTTGGGACTCCCCTGAGACACATCAACACTGAGATTATATATAAGAAATATCCCTTCTCTAAAGTAGGCCTTAGTTTCTTTTTAAAAACAATGAGATGTTCAATTCTGGACAGGGAGAGGCATATATAGAAGTTGCTAAGCAACATTGGGCTTTAAATGAATTGTGTTTCAAGTCTGTACCAACAGAGGGATTACTCCAAATGCCCTAGCAACACTTCCCAGAGTATTCAAGAAAAATTCAGTTTGGTAGGGCTCCCCAGTATTATTTGCGCTTACCTTTGGGCACCAAACAAAGTGATATTGCCCAGTTAAGACATGGGGCCTTACCTTGGCGATGTCAGTGAGCCGTGACATGGGAAAAGGGATATTGGTGAGGGGTTTCTGGTCCCTTCTGCTCTCTCTCCTAAGGCTGAAATAATGCCCATGGTGATATCCAACTCAACCAAATGCCAAATGGTGATATCCAACTCAACCAAATGACCAAATCGAGGCAGTTCAATGGGCTAGATACTTGGTATTTTTTAAATGAAAATATGAAAATGTAAACCTGCTTAATTCCTAGGCAAAATTCCATTCAAACAGGAATTCTGTAAATGTCATACATTCTCTTCCCTTGATGCAATATATGTTATATCTACTGAAAAGAGGCTAACAGATCATATCTTTTATTTGAAAACAAAAGTCAGATTAGTAATCTATCATGAGAACAGAATAAAAGTCATTAGTTATGTGGTTGAGTGTTAGAGGATCTTTAGGCCAATAGATGGGAATTTGATCAAGCATTCCCAGAACAATGAACTACTTTTTATGAAGTATTATCAATCCAGACATGTTAAGTTTCTACACTTAAATGTTTACGAATAAGTAATTTTGATCCCCGGCCATTGAGCAAACACCACATAATATAAAGCCAAATATTTCAATACAATTCTTCCTATGATAAGAACCTTTAACAATTTTCAAGCTAAAATACAAAAGAGGATATGAATGTCATTATAAAGTAAGACTCTCAGCAAAAATAGGAAAAAAGTAGGCAGTATATTTTTAAGCTTCTTTTGGAAGATAAATTCATGCTGAATAAATTGAAGTGACATTTGGTTTCTCATAATTCCAGCCTGTCCTGATGGCCTCCAAAGTAACAGATTCTTAAATGTAGCCTTTTTTTCACTAAAACTGACACCTAGCCAGAATTGTCAAGAAAAGATTATTTTTAAAGATGCTTATATTATGATTATTTAGAATCATATAAGCTAATTATATAGTAGAATTATTGATTAACCTCCCAATTACTACAGAGTTACCAGTAAAAATTAGTTTCTTGGCAGTACCTATTCTGTGTACAGATTGGTTGTTAAATCATAAACATTATAAAATACTGAAAATGAACCAAAAGATACAGTGCTGAGGGGGAAAAAAAAGGATGATATGAAAACTTTCTGAATTTAAAAGGTCTCACTAAGCAAGAATCTGCCATACACACACACACACACACACACAGACATATATACATACACACATGTACACACACACATACATACTAAAGAAATAAAAACATCTGTCATCCTAAAGATCGCTAAATGTGTTGAAAATGATTTGAACTTTGTAAAAAAAAAAGGATACAAAAATTTAGTACTAATGAAGTAGGAATTCTATAGGTAGGGATGAGGAAGAACTACAATAGTGCTAGAGAAATTGATTTATTCCAATTATATGCTTTCTAATTACCCTGGCTATCGACCTACCTCAACATAGATACATAATGAAAATAATATGAAACCACCTCATCCAATTTTTCCTCTAAATAGCAGAAAGAGGCAGGTATGAACAAAAAGGAAACTAGAAACAGTACATGGCTAGCAGTGAATCACCAGTCCAGTTTCGAGATGACCCCTTTAGTTTAGCCATATACGACAATGGAATATACAACTGAAATACAACCTAATTATTAGCCACGTAGAGGAGGGATAAAAGGAAAGAAAAAGAAGCTTCTCTGGCAAAAAAAAAAAAGACACAATTAGAAAAAACACTACTATGAACTTAAGTCTAAATTCTAATATCAAATCAAATCATTACTGATGCCCTCTTACACAAAAAGATATATAGTAACAGAAGAGCTGATTAAATATTTATCATTAAAAAGATGAGGAATTCTTCAAAGAGTTCAAAGTATGACAGATATCTTCCCCTTGCCCCTCTGAATTCACAGTCCAATCTTTTCCACCTTGCCCTCTCACCTCAAGAAGCTAATATATGTGGTTTACATCAAAGGGAACTCATGCCATTCTTTGGAGGAAACTGATCTCAATTTGAAAAGCAGCTCCTGGCTTACATATTACTAGGTGCTAGTAGTAGTAGAGATTAACCACCTGCCTATTAACATCAAGTGACTATGAGATTTGAATTGCCCATGTTAAAATTAAGTTTTACCAGATCCACCAAACCTTCCATTCTGGACATGCAGAATAGAATTCCATTTCAAAATGGAAGTGGTTTATACAAGTAAGCTAAACACACAAAACAAGAGGCTCAGACTCCCAAGGCACTTGCTGCCTCTCTCTCAACCTGCATATTTGACCTCAGGATAAGATCCCGACAGGCAAGAAAGAGCAGGAAAAAGCCTGAGCTTGGATAATGAATGCATCTGTATAAGTTAGGAGTATCCTATATTTATACATGTAAATGCCTGTATAAGTTAGGTGTGTACTACAATTGCATGTATAAGTTAGGAGTATACTACAATTCCATTCAGCAGTACCCTTCCCAGTGAGCAAAACTGGTTGTAAATCTGGTTTTCTACTTTGAGTGGAATGAGAAGTAACTAGACTAGAAGTACAGTTTGGCACTGACTTATAAGCTAGTAACTACAGGGTCTAGCCAGCAAGGCAGAAATTTGGAAACAAATTTAAGAATCAGTGACAGACAAGTATGTTGACTGAATTCCAGGAATAAGTACAGAGTTATGATGACATTCGTGCCAGTCAGCCATTTTCCTCAGCCTATACAGCCCATGCTCACGTACAAAGTGACCAGGGTGGTCTCCCACCTTCACCAAGTCTAATCCGGCTACTATCTATGCCATGTATGCAGCCAGTCAAGAGCAGGCTGTCCCCACAAAAAACCAAGAATATTACCATTTTCTGGGCTGATCAGCTACTTGGTCGTGGGCTAATTACACTGGACCTATCACAGCAAGGAGGGACTCAATGAGAGAAGGGCAGTATTTTGTCCAGATAAGGATAAACATATGCTGGGTATAGATCTGTCTTTGATGCTTCTACCAGAATTACTATTCAGGGATTTACCTTATACTTTATGAGTGTCATGTTGGATGAAACAACAGTGCCTCTGACAACAGGATATATAATATAGATAATGAGCTAATTCTTAAGCAATTCACTAGTATTACTACATGCCCCATCTCCTAGAAACAGCTGGTTTTATAAAATAGCAGAATGGCCTGTTGAAGGTTCAATTATTACATTTGATAAGCAACAGCCAGAGTGGTTGAGTTACTGTCCTAGAGGACTCAGTATATGTTTCAAACTAGCAGCCAATATACTGTGTTATCTCTCCACAGACAGATTACATATAGTCCAGGGATCAAAAGGAAGATGTGAGTGTAGTCCCTCTCATTATCACATCTGGTAACAGATACAGGAAGAATTTTGCTTCATATTAACTTTAGGTTTGATAGATGTGGAGATCTCAGTTCCCAATGAAAGGGGAATTCTTCCAACAAGAAATATGGTCACATTTTTGATTAACTGAAAGCTAAGCCTACTCTCTAGCCATCTCATACTCCATTTGCCATTGAACCATAGGAAGACGAGGAGGAAGATGAGTTGTAGTTTCACAATGGAGGCCAAGAGGGCTATGTTTAAAATCAGGACATATACTGGGATGCCCCACAGTCCCAATAAGGTATAACCCAATAAAAACAAAACTAACAGGGACTCAGACCCTGTGGAAATGAACCTTGAAAACGTTCCCCATAAAGTTTCACCTTGCAAAGAACCCCATCCTGCCAAGGTGGAGGGTGATAACAATGGCCTACAGCAATTGTGTTTTACATTACTTAGTCATTTTTTTCTCTATTTTTTTTCCTCTGTGCTATCTTATATTAAGAATACTAGTGGTGGGACACCTGGGTGGCTCGGTTGGTTAAGCAACTGCCTTTGGCTCAGGTCATGATCCCAGGGTCTTGGGATCGAGTCCCGCATCGGGCTCCTTGCTCCGCAGGGAGCCTGCTCCTCTCTCTGCCTCTGCCTGCCTCTCTGCCTGCTTGTGTTCTCACTCTGTTAAATGAATAAATAAAAAATCTTTAAAAAAAAAAAAAAAGAATACTAGTGGTAGCCAATGGTTTCTATTTCAGTGAGGGTTGGGTCAGTCTGACATCACATGATGGTAGTGTAGATGATGGTACTTTGTGCATTGCCTACGTTAGGATCACAAACATTTCACCTTGAAAAAGGTTAAGAGTATAGACTGAGAGGTAAAAGGGGCAAACTGTCCAGATATCTTCCATTTGTCCCTCCAGATCCATTCTCTATCATTCTTCACACTGTTCTCTGTTCCAATACCATGACCTATACGGACTATATTAACATATTTCTGGTGGCGAATAGGGTTTGGCCACAAGGGAGATCCAGGAAGAGAGAAGAGTAGGGGTGACAGTTGGGGGGGATATCAGGATACTTATGTTCCCGGCTCCCTCCACGCAATTGAGTTCACCATGTCCCCTGACCTAAGACCACTCACTCCTCTTCTCAAAATGGATGCCTCTATATCATATTCTCCTTCCAGATTATATTACGTTCCCCTCCCCTTATTCCTTCAAAATACCCATGAAGCAACTCAGCTAAGCCTTTGGTCACTGCATTATCCACTGAGGCTTCCCTACTACTATAACTTTATAAATATTCACTTTATAAATAAATCAGCCTTAGATTGCGCTGCTTTGATTGACATCTATTTTCTGTGGAAGCCCTGACAGATATGCTGAAAACTTATCTTTATCCCCCAAATAAACATTAATTTCTGTATCCAATTCTACAGGAAATAACGGGAAAAACAAAAACAAAGCAATAGCAAACAAAAGAACCTTTAGACATACTGATAATAACACCATGAAGCCAGCTGTCTGCTTCATCTTTATTGCTATAGTCCAGACCTAACATAAGGCCTGATGCACTAAGTATTGAAATATAGCTGTTAAATCAATGAATATATAGAACACACGAGAACTGCATGGAGCCAGGTCAGTAAGTAAAATGAAATACAAAGCCTTCTATTAATGAAGATAATTAACACTCACAAATAGGACATTAGACTATAAATAGTACCTTTTATATCAGGCAAATATATACAGCAAGCCCATTTCCTTCTAAAATAAGCAAAATCCCAGTTTCAACTATATAAAAAAATGACAAATAAATGTAGTCACTTTATTAAATTCTTTCCTCTTGTTCATAACAAAAACCTTAGAGTTATCCTTGATTCCTTTCTTTTTCTCACACCCAATCCATCAGGAGGTCCTTTTGATTCAAATTTCATAATAGATCCATAATCCAATCACATTTTAACATCTTCACTGCTAAACTACTAGTCCAAACGACCATCCTCTCTCTCACCTGGATTATGTAATAGCCATAATTAGTCTTCCCTTTTGCATCCTTGTCTCCTGAAATCTATTTCCCATCTCCTAAAACCTATTACTCAGATATTTGGCTAAACAGTATTTGTGAGTATGTCTGCGAAGATCTTTCCAGAGGAGATTAGGATTTGAACCGGCAGACTAAGTAAATAAGATTGCTCTCCCCAAGGTGAGCGCGCATCATCCAATCCACTTCAGTCCTGAACAGAAAAAAAGGTGAGGAAGTAAAAAAATCTCTCCGCAACATCTTCTCCTGCTCTCGGAATCGGATTTATATAACATCTGTACTTTCGGTTTTCAGGCCTTCAGAGTCAGACTGAAATTTACACCATCGATTCTCCTGGGTTTTAGGCCTTTGGACTTTTACTGGACCTGTACCACTGCCTTTCGTGGACCTCCAGCTTGCACGCAGCAGATCATGGGACTTCTCAGTGTACACAGTCGCATAAGCAAATTCCGCTTAATAAAACTTGTATTTATTTGTTGGCTTAGAGAAATAGAGTATTGGTCTGTTTCCTTGGAGAACCCTAATACAGTAATCATTTTAACCATAAGATTATGTCATTTATCTGGTCAAAACTCTCCAGTGGCTCCCTATCTCACTCACAGTAAGAACCAACCAATCTTTACAGTAATTTATAAGTACTTGCATAATCTGAGCCGTACTCAATTTATCTTACTGTTCTTTTCCTAGCTCACTATGTCCCAAACAGATTTCCTAAATACTTCAGGCAAACCCCTAAGGTCTGTTTTCTCTGGAACATTCTTCCACCCAATATCTACATAACTAATTCCCCTTGACATCTTGCACAAATGCCAGATGCTCAACGGTGCCCACCTTAAAAAAAAAAAAAAAAAGCCTATTTAAAACCACTGGTCCATTCCTGTCTCATTTCTACTTTTCTATGTTTTCCTTTTACCATAACATTTATTATCCAATATTTTTTATGTTTATTGTGTATCACCGGTCTCCTGCTACTATAAAGTAAGCTTCTCAAATGCACAGATTTTAGTCTGTTTTATTCACTCATATTCCAAAGGCTTGTAATTATACCTAGCCCACAGCAGACACTAAATAAATTGTTGAAATGAATTCTGCTTATTTAGATGAACAAAGGGTGGGAGTTGGATAAATTTGCCTCTCTTACCCATTCGTCTGTCATTTTACTAAATGTAAGTGAAATTTAACTTGTTTAAAAGTATTAGGTATAATCAATTAAAAAAAAAAGAAAACCTGAAGATGGTGGGGCACATGGGTGGCTCAGTCAGGCTCTCTGCTCAGCAGGGAGTCTGCTTCTCCCTCTGGGCACTCTGTCTCTCTCTCTCTCTCAAATAAATAAATAAAATCTTTAAAAAACAAAAACAAGAAAACCTTGAGGTTGGAAACTCCAGTTTATTCCTAAAGTTTTCCAATTTAACTTATTCTTATTTTTCCATAGAAGTCATTCAACTACAGAGTTTTATTTTTTTTAAAATGACATTGATTTTTATGTATGAGTGTGTGCATGTGTAAAATAAATACATTAAATTCCAGAAATTTATTTTCCAGTTAACAATAAAAAATAATCCCTATTCAAAGATAAAGCTCAGGTCAAAAAAGGTACAGAACTTAACAAGTTTCAGAGGTTTGATACTGTATAAGTTGTTTAAAATGAGTGCCCTCTCTTCAAATTAATGGGGAATTCTTTATTTTTTCTATATTTAATTAACACCAGTTATCTGGGGAAAGGAAAAAACTTAATAGACTCAGAAGTGTTGAACCAATATTTGAACACTGTATTAAGTTAAATTTTCCAAGGTTACCAGTGTAAAGCCCAGAGTTTATCATCTACCACGTGGCGTGTGTGAGTACTACCTAAGGCATCTACACTGCTTGCTACTCTTACTAATCAGATTGAAAAAGTATGATGCCTTTACTGTAAGTGGCCCACATTGGTGTTTTCTAGATATCCAAATGATTAAAATCCATATTAGTCTGGGTTCTTCAGATATACAGAACCAATAGGAGACATATAGGTATTTATTAAAGAGATTTATTACAGGGAATTGGTTCATGTGGTATGGAGACTGAGAAGTCACAAGATCTGCAGTGGACAAGCTAGAGAACCAAGAAAGGCCAATGGTTTAGTTCTTTCAGTTCAAGTCTGAAGGCCTGAGAATCAAAAGAGCTGATGGCATAGTTCCAATCAGAGCTCAAAGGCCTGAGAACGAGAGAGCTCAAGGTATAAGTTCTGGGGTCCAAGTACAAGTCCAAAAGCAGGAGAAGGCCTATGTTTCAGCTCAAAGACGGGCAGGGAGAAAGAATTCTCCCCTACTCCATGTCTTTTTGTCCTATACAGGACTTGGCCCATCCACATTGGGTATGGCAGTCAGCTTTACTCAGTTTACTAATACAAAAGTTAACTTCATCTAGAATTCCCCTTACAGACACCTGTAGAATAATATTTAACTGTATACATGGGCACCCTGTGGTCCAGTTAAGTTGACACATAAAATTAACCATCATAAGATCACTATGGACCATATTATGACAGAGATTAAGAACACCATCATTGCCTTATTCTAAAAATATGAAGCTTTTCCAGCTCTTCCTGTAAGTTGAAGGCCTTCTGTCTGTGCCTATCCTTACTAACTGGCATAGAGAAAAAAAAAAAAACCCCACCAGATCAATTGCTGCATACCAGTTACCAAGGACTGTACTGATACTATATTTTAGAAAGCAAAGCAATTGGAGCCACACTAGTTAGGCTTACTTTGTTTAGTTCACAGTTGTTCTCTGAGATCATTCATCAAATCGGCATATCAAAAGGGAATGTTATATGAATCTGGTATCTTTGCTGTCTTGTTCAAGTCTTTGAGAGTGGGCATAAGTGCTGCAATGCTGAGATTGCAACAAGGATGCAATACTGCTTAGGATTTTTCTTTTTTGTTAGTGAGGGGCAGTTCTAGAGGCTTCCACTTGACCCTTCCTAAATAGTCCTCGCTCCACAAGAAGTCACTGTGAAAACTGAATTTCCAAGTGTGTTGCAACTATACACTCAGGAAACTGGAAATTAACTACAGCATCAGTCTGTCAAGCCATTTGAACCCATAGTGATGAAGATCAAGTGACCTATAGAAGCTTCAAGTCTAACTGATATGCTACTGTGGCATTTATATCCCTAGGATTACTCCAGACTCTGTTTTTATTAATTCTCAAAAGCCTGGGCTTCTTTCTGGTAAACAGCAGGTCTCCTTGGGAAAGCCTTGAAAGATTTAAAACATATATGTGGTGGTATTTTATATCCTTTCTCAAGGGAAATCAGCCTCTCCTTTTAATCAAATGACTGGAAGAGAAGCAGTTCTTCCTATTTCAGTTAACACAAGTCAAGTTTCTACTTAACATATGTAGAATTTCCCCAGTTATATAGATCAGGTAAAGATTTAGTAATCTACCAATATATCATATTCTTAAGGACACTGTGATCTATTACTCACTCCACACAACCCTACATTTCAAAACAATGATTGCCACTCTACACTTGAAGACTATTATGGCAATTACAATTACTTAATCAATGAAGCCTATGCAAAGTGTTTTGCTACCAGATCCCATAATCCCCACTAATCAATGAGTCCAGTTCAAAGGCAACATATCTCAATAGCATTTCTAAACCTGTAGTTACTCCCACAGAGATCTGTGCCTCTCACCACTACATTTTTAAATTATTAATCAAAGATGTACCTTCATCAAGGGCAGAGTGACATGGTAGATGAGACTGTGCATGATAAACCTATTCTCCCATCCCCATCTTCCTACGCCTCTCTTCCTCTTCACAGCCTAGGAATGTTCAGGCATCGCAACCTCATCAAGTGTTACCTGTTGTTGAGCTCAAGTTCCAGTCAAATAAGGAAGCAAACTGTTGAAGTCATTAAATTAAATCCACATTAAATCCAGATTCTTGTTAAAAACACTCATATAGATAAATTTGGCTCAATCTAAATTAGGTGTACTCATATTAGTACGTTCCATCCTCCTTAGTCTACTTTTTTTAGAATTCAACCCAGTACACTATCTCCAGGTTGCTGCTAACACAAATTAGCTTGCTACCTGAAATGCCAATCTTCACTGTGAAAGGCTAGGATCTGACTCAGTTATGGGCCTGAAGGAATTGAGGCATACACGTAGATCTTGAGAAGAATAGTATTCTTTTCTCTATAGAAGCAAAAATGGTCTCTACCTCTGGTTTATTCATATTGATTTTAATACTTGGAAATCTTTTGAATCAGTATTTTTTTTCCATTTACACAAACACCACCCCAATCTAAGCTACCATAATCACTTATGTAGAATGCTGCAATTTCCTCCTAACCCTTTGAAAATGTAATTGTTACATCCATTCAGCCAAGGAGACTTTAATTAAAACATAAAGGCATTAAAAGGTTATAAACAGACTACTTCCAAAAAATCATTCTTGTAAACGTAAGGGTAGGGGGTGATGAGTAGAAACAGGAAGCCAAGTTCCAAATTGGACCAGACATTGATGGTGGCTTGGACTAGAGTGTTAACACTAGAGATTAAAACAATGGTAAGATTCAATGGGACATGGGTGAACTGCTGGGAGGAGGAGGAGAGAGGAAAGAGAGGAATCAATAACGGTAGATTTCACTGAGTAGATACCTGGTACCATTTTCTTAAAAGAGAGAGATGGTCATCACCAAGTTTGCATCTAAAGATCAGAGAAAAGATCTGGATAGAGATACAAATTTTGAAGTAAATCAGTATAAATATTAAAGCAGTACTACTCAAAAGTGTGATCCATGGACCAATGCTGAGCTCCCAACTATGTATCACTGGTCCATATAGGTAGGACCACAGGTAGAGAACGTGAGACTAAGCATCTGGAAACTTTTATAGCAACTGTACAAAGTATTTTCATATATTTTATTATAAATAAAAAACTAGGGCTTTTATTTTAAATTTAATTTTTCTAATAACTTGTTGAATTTTATAAAAGCATGTCTCTATTAGATTATATATATATTTTAAAAATATATAAAAGACTGAAGGTTCTCCATAGGTTGGAAAGCACTGATTTAAAGCTATGGTAGTAGATGCAATCTCTTAAGGAAAGAAATCTAAAGAAGAATTCTAACTTTTAGGGATTGGGCGTGATTATGTATTTTGTCTGTGTTGCCTTCATCAGCTTATAGCATCATAAAAATTGTATGCCCTGGAGTGTAATTCCTAAGATCACCTTGCCATTTATATCTCCTATTACCATCAATAATATTTACTGAGCACTAACTTCTTGCCAAACAGTATTTACATAGATTATTTCATTTAATCCTCACTAAATCTCTGTAAGCCTAGTATCATTATCCTCATGTTATAGATTCAAAAATTAAGGGCCAGGGACATTAAATAACTTGCCCATGGGTCACTTAACTGATAAGTCAGGGAGCCGGTACTGGAACACAGACCAAATGATATTGCAAAACATACATACTGTCAACCTACCAATAGTCAGTTTCTGTATTCTAAATAAAATATTTCATGATGCTCAGCAAAAAATTCTGGGTACATGTCTCCAGAACTAGGAATTTATTTATATCTTGGTTATTAGGAAAGTTTTGTATATTGGCATTTATAACCAGATTATTCTTAGTACTTCCAACTAGGCAATAATTACTCAAGAAAAAAAAAAGATAAAGGCACACCTTCTGGAACCTATCATACTGGCTGGTAAATATTGAGTGAATTAATGCCTCTTTCAAGAGAGTTTGAATCTAAGAAACTTTTTTTGATAGAAAAATAGTTTTAATCTATCCATCAATTTAGGCAACACAATAATGTGATCACACTGGTTCTCTAGCTGACTTGATTTTATTGAGAGTGTTTTCACTACTGACTTGAATTTTTTTCATTAGGCTTCCCAAATGGGTTAAGCCGATTTTACCTTTCCTTGTCATCCCTTGAGGACTGACTCTTATATCCTACTACTTTAGAAAATATTTGTGCTAGTTTCCTTATTTTCATTTTTTAAACATAAACACCTATTAAACTTTATATAAATCAGGCATGTCTTTTTCTAAATTTCAAGAACACCTTTCTATAGCCCATGATAAACTATTAAAAATAAAAATCAACCATCATCTATTACAGTGTTTTTATTTAACCTATACCTTTCCATTTTTGTCTAACTCACACCTGAAATTTTTCTTGGCTCCAAGAAAATGTGATATTAAATAATATTAACAATTTAGCAGTTTACTTACTTTAGTCTTTCCCTTGTAGTACAAAACTCCCGCTGGATGACCACTTCTACAGAGCAGTATGCTAACATATATTTTCTTGCATTAATTTTCTACAGCAGATTATAACACAAACATTTCCTTCTCTGTATTTGTGGGCATAGATTATTTTCAATATATATAATCCAGATTATATGGATAATTTTTAAGTCAGGTGGAAAAATAAATTATTTTCTAATTGAAAGTCTGAATCCTGATTCATTTGTGATGAAATCCTGACATGTTAATTCTGTTCCACACACAAAAAAACTCTCTTACGTGCCCTTCTCGACACCCACCACCAGGCTCACCTACCCCCAACCCCCTCCCCTCCAAAACCCTCAGTTTGTTGCTCAGAGTCCACAGTCTCTCCTGGTTCATCACCTCCTCCGATTTCCCCCCATTAGCCCTTCCCTTCCTTCTCACGATGCCCTCCATGATTTTCTTTATACTCCACACGAAAGTGAGACCATAAGATAATTGACTCTCTCCGCTTGACTTATTTCACTCCGCATAATCTCTTCTAGTCCTGTCCATGTTGATACAAAAGTTGGATATTCATCCTTTCTGATGGAAGCATAATATTCCATTGTATAGATGTACCATATCTTCTTTATCCATTCATCTGTTGAAGGGCATTTTGGTTCTTTCCACAGTTTAGCTATTGTGGCCATTGCGGCTATGAACATTGGGGTACATGTGGCCCTTCTTTGTACTGCATCTGCTTCTTTGGGGTAAACACCGAGTAGTGCAATTGCAGGGTCATAGGGTAGCTGTACATTTAATTTCTTGAGGAATCTCCATACTGTTATTGCATGGAGCACTGGGTGTGGTGCATGAACAATCCTTGTAACACTGAAAAATTAAAATAAACATATTTGGGGAGAAAAAAAAACTCTCTGAAAGATATCAGGAATGTGAGCTGAAATAATGCAATTTCTACAAGAATGATCACTAAAACATCTCTGTTGGTTTTAATATGATATATTTTAGCACACTGTAAAGATTATTGGGGTGAGTTTAAACCCTTATAGAGAGAAATTCCACCATCTAAGATGAGCTACTCTAAGTGGCAACAGCACAGGCTCCTTAATTATAGAATAGAGATAAAGGCACAAAATTAACTTTAACTGAAAGATCTGTAAGGATTTGGCGGCTATGTATTTTTATGCATTATAAGCACTACAGGGAAAAAAAAAAGGAAAAGAAAAGAAAGAACTTTGGATTCTTATAATAAATTAAAAGACTATGATTTCATTGAAAATACAGGTAAATATGTTTGGGCAAGTAAGGCAAAAAGAAAAGAGAAAAGAAAAATTAATTTGGGAGGAAAGTGGACAGCCAATGTCATCAACAACTTCATGAACCCTTTGACCTTGCCACTCAAAGTGTGGTCCAGAGGCATCACCTGCGAACTTGTTCAAAATGCAGATTTACAAGCCCCTACCCAAGCCTCTTGCATTTGTAGTTTAACAGAATCCATCACAGGTGATACAGAGGCATACTGGCTACTTGCATAGTTAGGAAGAGAAAGCAAAATCTCATTATTGCTTTAGCTAACTCATACTCCCCATTTTCAATACCAGGTCTTATCCTGTGGTCTTTGGTTAGCGACTGCAGCAATTTCCCTTCCTTCTAATTCAGTCTAGTATGTTCACTAGGAAAAGTGTAATCAGAACTTAGGTGATCTCCAACATGTAATGGCAATAGTGCAGCTCATGATAGTTTTGTTTTGGGTTTTTTGTTTGTATTGTGATGACTTTTTTTTTAAGATTTTGTTTATTTATTTGAGAGAGAGAGAGAGCACACACACAAGCAGAGGGTAGGGGCAGAGGCAGAAGGAGCCAGATGCTGAACTCAATCCCAGGACCCTGGGATCATGACCTGAGCCAAAGACAGACACTTAACCAACTGAGCCACCCAGGGGCCCTGTGTTGGCTTTTCTTAAGGGTCAGCATTACACAAAGGTGGACACCAGTTTAAAAACAAAAATGCTCCTTGGCTGAAAGTCCAAAAATTCTCAAATGGATGATCTTCAATTAGCCTGCAAATACAATCATTTAAACGTATATAGCATATAACAGTACAATATTAAGTTATTATCAGCTATTATCATTTTACCTCTAATTGGCTGATCAGCCAGAAAATCAACTGAAGGTCACAGAAAAGAGATGGAACCAATGGAAAGCAAAGAGGAGGAAAGGAAACAGAATAAAAGGCTTAGTTACCACAAAGATACGTCTGATATCTAATGAATGTTTGTCTCTGGAATTAGTAATTAACTTTTATTAAGATTATAAATTATGGGGCGCCTAGGTGGCTCAGTTGGTTAAGCAACTGCCTTCAGCTCAGGTCATGATCCCGGAGTCCCGGGATCGAGTCCCATATCGGACTCCCGGCTCTGCGGGAAGTCTGCTTCTCCCTCTGACCTTCTCCCCTCTCATTCTCAGTCTCTCTCTCTCTAATAAATAAATAAATAAATAAATCTTAAAAAAAAAAAGATTATAAATTATGTGGTATGGTCTCCACCCCTCCTACGCACCTACTCAAGAAGCAAATACTTCCCTATCTAATACATTCATAAATATACACCAATTCTACTACATTGTACTACGTGGAAACATCAAAATAAAACACAAAAAAATCTAGTATAAATTATTTGCATCCCATCCTTCTTTATAAGTTAAATGTACCTACAGATTTCTAATGACAAGGCAAGGAGGAAGGTGAAAAGAAATGGCTTAAGGTCTTATCAAAAACATTAAAATGAACGCTTAATTGTTGGTATGATAACCTCTTGTATCTGTTTAGTCCAGAGTTAGCACTATTATTTATTTTACTTTTTCCAAGAAAATCTAAAATGCTATAAGTGCTCTTAAAATATCTTTTCCTTCTCAGATCTTATTTTTCTCCAAAAGAATTTCATTATAATTATTTCAACTTGAGGAAATAAAAATAGCTAAACTATTCCTTCCTAGGCTACCCGATGAATGAATTAGTCTGCCTATAGCCAGACCTCTGCCTCGCTTCCCATGAACCCTGGAACATTTAAGAGTCTCAGCCTTTCCAATTGGAAGGTGACAAATTTGGGAGACTTGTAGTATTCCTTTTTTGCCTCTCACAGTACTTAAAATTAATGGCCCCCCCAAACCTACCATTCCCTAATTTCAATCATGTAGCCTTCATTATTAAAAGTGATAATAAAGGGCGCCTGGGTGGCTCAGTTGGTTAAGCGACTGCCTTTGGCTCAGGTCATGATCCTGGAGTCCCGGGATCAAGTCCCATATCGGACTCCGAGTTCTGCGGGAAGTCTGCTTCTCCCTCTGACCTTCTCCCCTCTCATTCTCAGTCTCTGTCTCTAATAAAAAAAAAAAAAAAATCTTAAAAAAAAAAAAAGTGATAATAAAATGATCACTAGTTTCATGGCTGCCCTAGAAAATGACAGTGAGCTTCTGCTGTATTGCGTCAGTGTGCTGGAGAACACACAGGCACACACGAACATACACACTGTTTAAAATCTAAAAACTTATTTTACCCACAAAATCCACCACAAACATTAAGAGCTAGAACATCTCAGGGACTTGTTATGGACTCCATGCTTGCATGCCACTAAAACTCATACGTTGAAATCCTAACCCCAATGTGATGGTTGGGGTGGGGGTGGGGAGGTGATTAGGTCATGAAGGTAGAGCCTTCATGAATGGTTGTGCCCTTACACAAACAGATTGGAGAGAGCTCACTGCTTTTCTCCCACTCCTCTCGGTCAAGTGAGGATACAAGGTGAAGACAGAAATCTGCAAATCAGGAAGAGCGCCCTTACCAGACACTGCAATCTGCCAGAGCCTTAATCTCAGACTTCGCAGGTACACAACCGTGGAAAATACATTTTTCTTGTTTAAGCCTCCTTGGTGTTCTGTTAGAGCACTCCAAACTGACTAAAACAGTCATCGGTCAGCCAAACCTGTCAGTTACGAAACAGAGGTGTGGGCCACTGATTATTCAGCCAAGACATCCTCTCTCTCTTTTCTACACACACACACACACACACACACACACACACACACACACACACACAGGGTAGGGGTAGCAGGGTGGTGGGTGGAGAGAGAGAACGAATGCATGCCAACCAACTGGGATTTAGAAAGTTAAGTAAAAAAAAAAAAAAGATCATACAGCACCCAATCTGTTTGTGGCTATTTGCAGCTCATCCACATTTTTACTATTTCTAAGGTTACAAATAAACCTTGATTAAAAGATAAAATAAAATAAATAAAATAAAAACACAATTTCATTAATAAATAGCAATCAATTCACAATACATCCAAATGAGAACATCTCTTTGATATCATAAATATTAAGTACCTAAAATTTTAATATTTATCATTGTATTTTCAGCCAGAGCCTTCCATTAATGCAAATAGTTGTTAATAATATAAAATAATGAGTAGTGTTATAAGCTTGAGAAATATTTTGTTCAACAACAACAAAAAAAATTTTTTTTTGGCCAAAGAATTACTCGGACCTAGAGTGAATCACGATGTGATAGAGCCTCTGTTGTATTTTAAGGTGTAAATTCTGTTTTTAAGCTTTTCCACTCTACTTGAGAAAGAGCAACGACAAAATTCCCAAATGTCAACACAGATGGAAGTTGAGAGGAACAGCAATGAAATTTAAAATGCAAACTATAACCCAAAAAAAGAAGTACTCTTCCTTTCTCCTTTTTAACACTATGATGACTATCCCCAAAGAGAAGAAAATCCCCATTTTCTGCCATGTTTCTACACAGATATCAGCACGATGAATAGGAAAACATTTATTCCGACTCGGATGAGACAGGATATAAAAGCCATTTATACACACAAACACACATATAATATGTACATATATACAAATATGTATATGTATTATACATATTTATATCATAGAGTTCAAATTTTAGTACTGAGATCTCTATATAGATTCCAACTATAAGCACTTGAAAAACTTGGTATCATAATAGATATTTCAAAATCTACTTTGGTGTAAGGCAGAGTAGCTAATGATAACAAAGGCTTTCTCTTGGATGCCTCTGTTTACCAGACTTTTCCCATTAAAAACCTAAATCCCTCTAGAGTATATTATTATTACTGAATTCAAACTGAAAAGCACCTTCAAGAGCCTCAGCTTACAAAGCTGCTTTATCTCAAGCTGAAATCAAGTTGAAATCATGATCATTCGGGATGGCAATCCGGATAATTTGTTTCACTCACTTTAAAGAGACCACCTTAAAAAGGAACTTGCTACCTATTAAATGAACTTTTTTTAAATCACTGAAACAGCCTCTTGTTCTAATGTTAATACTGTTGTTCAAGCACATTTTGTGGACAACTTTAGAAGTTCAGGTGGAAAGTTAAAGTCCTATTCATTAAGAAAACAAAGTCTGGTTTACAATCTAACACAGATTTGAAACAAAAAATAAAAATTAGACACATCTTCTTCTCAATAATAAAAATAAAATAGTATTTTTGTAAACCAAAGTAATATCAACAAATAGAAGGCTTAGGCATCCCAGCACTTGCTACGACATTTAAAAAAAAAAAAAAAGACATGACTAGGAAATCTATATAAAATTTTAACAGTGAAGGTGAATGAAGCCAGCAAGGATAGAAATTACTACTGGCCTGGCTGGAAAAGCATGTTGGGCCTGAGGCAAAAGAAGTTTTTTAAATAGGAGAATGTTCTGAAATAGAAAGCATGTTAAATAGAATTGCCCGAGGACGGTTACGAAATGAAAAATTACACTAACTGCATTGGGAACAGCAACCTGATAAAAGCACAATGCACAAATTACAATCTTCTTCACGAATAGTAGTAGACATGAGAAAGGTTAAGCTGTATGTGAGAGAGGTTTTGCCCACCAAAGGCCACTACACGATAGAAGAATTACTTTCAAGCATTTCTAGGGACCCTACAACAACGATAGTAATAAATATTTCTATATTTCTAATATTACAGAACAAGCTGGACTAGACCCTAGTCAATATCTACTTGCAAAGCACCCCCTGAATAAAAAGCTCTATTCTAAGCTCTCTGGAAAACAACTACAAGACAATAATGTGTTCCCTAAATATATCCTTCTCTTCTTAAATTCAAGACACACATCCAGCATCCCAGGGATGCACAGTGAGTCAGCATGTACTGCGCAGCTATAACGTGGAGAACACAAAACTAAAGAGAGAAGGAAAACAGCATTCCATTGGAAGAATTTGGCACTTCATGACCACAAATACCTTTATAAACAGTAATTTTTTTATTATTACAAGGGTAACTATTAAGCACAAAAAGTGAGCAGTAGCAAAAATAAATAAAAAGTATAAATACAGAAGAAACTACCATATTGACAAAATAAGAAAAGCAAGTCACAAAGAAAAGGGCATAAAATAACAAAACGCACTTGTTCACCACCCACAAGACTATCAATAGTTTCAAGAGTGATCAAGAGGCAGTCCTTCCAACCCTTCTCTCTTATAAGCAGAGACCAACTCAGGAATAATGCAAGTCATAATGAGTCACTGCAAATAAGCTAGATTCTTAGGACAACAAAATTAGGAACAGCTGGCATTGGCTGAGTCCAAATAAGGCTGGCACATCCTGGAAGGTCTAGGACCATGACAGCACAGAGGAGCTACGTGATCTCACTTTATCAAGAAAGGCCATATTTACTTTGGCTGTTTAGTTTCATTTTGTATTTGTTTTTGCTTTAGGGGACAGATGTTAATGCCCTCAGCATATGAAAACATGACATAAACAAGAATCACCTAAGTGAAAAGGGCACTGTGGACAAGCCAAGTCAAATCACTTGGGGAAGATATGGCCACCTCGTCAGCTCTAGTTAATTAAGTATGGCATATCCCCAAGTTTACATTTACGACATCACCCATTCAGATTTCTCTTCAAGTATTAAGTATTAAAAACAAGTCACCAGTCAATAGTTGCTGACTCCCTCTCAGGCAAAAGCAGAATCATTATGGGAATACTTTCCTCTGTAATCAAGAACACAAAGTTGACTGAACCTCTCTCCCTCCTTTATCTTTACCTTCACTGTCTTTATCAGTTATACCAACTCTTTTTATAAAAACTCTCCAAATATGTACTATTTTGAATATACTGGGTTAAATAGTATATACTATAAAATAATTTTATCCATTTCTTTTTATCTTTTCCCATGTAGCTATTGGAAAACTTGAAATTACCTATGTGGCTGATATTATATTTCTATTGGGTAGTGCTGATCTAGGTGAGACACTTAGAGCGGGGTCAGGAGGAGGCACTCAGCATTCACGTGCACTTCTGAGACCTTCCTGACTGGGTGACAATCATCAAAATATCTCCCTGACTCATTCAGGAATAGGTGCCCTTAGCTTACTTAGGAATTGCTTCATTGCCTCTAAAAGGAGTCCACAATCCTTTCCAAATGGGTTTATTATTAAAGAAATATGCTAATAGGTTGTCAAATATGATTTATGAACCATTTTAGAGGCTTTAGTTCTTACACAATGTGGCAATTCTTACACAAGCATATTTTGCAACTGAACCATTTTTGCAAGTAAACTTTCACTTAAAAGCAACAAAAACTGTGTAGAAGTCATATGATAGCTGCATTATAGTTTTAATGAAGATTAATATTTTAGCTACCATATTCTTTAACTCCTTCCAAAAAAGTCTCAGGCTTTGTCCACATTCATCAAGACTCAGTCCTTCTTTCATACAGAAATTATCTTAAGAATTTCAGGCAATTCAAATGAACTTCTATATGGTACATACTCCCCTTCCTTAACAGAATAGGATATGCTTTCATCTGCCTTATACTGAATTTTATGCACAACTCTTATGTACTACTATAATTGTTTATTCGTTCCTCTCCCCAATTAGAGCTCCTGTCAGAAAGGAAGCCTACTTTACTCATAATTGTCCTACTATCCATCCATAGAGAAATGTCTGGGACAATGAGGATGTCAAAAATAGGTTTGTTAAATGAGCAAATTAATAAAACAGCCTATGACTCAAATGTGCACATATATCCTGGAACACCAGTGTGGGGAATAACTTTCTCTATGTAGTCATTTTCTATATCTTATCCTAAAGACGTATATGCAACACTGAAACTTACAATGCAGACCTAAGAAAAAGTAACTTTGATAATGATAAAATAAAACTCCCTTTACCTCCTGTAAGTAGAAAAATCATTGTGACCATTATAAAAGTAAATAATCTGATTAACTAAATGAGTATATACAGATGATTTATTTTCAAAAAATTAGAATATATAACTTAAATTTTTATAGAATAAAATTTGGCCCATTACTAACTCAGTTATAAATTGAGGTTGGGTCATGCTGTGTCTTGCTAATCAAAGTATCTGTGAAACAGCAGCACCAGCATCACCTGGGAGCTTCTTAGAAATGCAGATCTCAGACATAGTGCACAAAAAATGATGTATACATAAATTGTAATAGTAATTATTATTATTGTGATGGTGATAACTTACTATCAGTAGAGTTGGCAGAAGTCTCTTTTAGATAGTCAGTGCATCATATACATCATAGTAATTAGGACGAACAAATCCTCAAAAGTTTCACTTTACTTTTCTGTTTAAAGATGGGTAAATTTTTAGCTATCTTACTCATAAATTTTACAAATTTTGCCAAATAAATGTGCTAAGAACTTTCATCTCTCATCATCTAAGCAATTTCTGTCTGGAAATTGACATGCTCTGATTTCTATTATATTAATAGCAATGAATCTGACAAACATCAAAGTAAATATTAAGATTGAAATAAACCAAAGGCTAATTTCAGTTAGATAAAAAGTAGCTAATCTTAAGGAATATTAATATTACTTTAGTTAAGATTTAACACATTCATCGCTAAAAGTAAAAGCATAAAAAATTTTTTTGAAGATTTGCTTGTTAGTTAAGCCAAGTAAACAAACAAAATGAATGAAACTTTGTTTTTAAAACCAATATTTTTTATAATATAGAACTGAACAGTATGTGATACTGACAAACAGGTGGGTTCTAAGGCATAAAATAAGAAAAACCTTAAAAAGTCAAATTAAAATTCAATCTGCACATGTTTATAATATAAATCAAGTAATGCCATGGCATAGGAAAAAACATGAAAATTAAATATTGAAAAAACTATAACAGAAGATAATTGTCATCATTCGTATATTTCAGTGATACTTAACTAAACACCAATTTATTTTTGGCCAGGTGACTTCCTAATACAAGTATGTCAGTTTATGATCTTGAAAAAGAACCAAATATCCATATGCAATAAAATAAACCTCAATCTAAACCTCAAGTCTTACGTAAAAATTTACTCAAAATGGGTCATTGACTTACATGTAAAAAGTAAGCCACCAATAAAACTTCCAGGAGAAACATTAGAGGAAATCTTCAGATCCTAGAGCTAGGCAAAGAGCTCTTACCACAATCCTTAGGACAACAACAAAAATCAATAAATTGGACTTCATCAAAATTAACAACTTTTCTGTTAAAGACCTTCTGAGGAGATGAAAAGGCAAATATTTGCAAAACAACTATCTGACAAAGAACTTATATCTAGAATACATTTTTAAAAGTCTCAAAACTCAAAGGTAAAAAAAAAAAAAATCAACCCAATTAGAAAATGGACAAAAGGCATGAAAAGACATTTCACCAAAGAGGATCTATAGTTGGCAAGTATGTTACTTTAAAAGATTTTCAACATAATTAGCTATTAGAAAAATGCTAATTAAAACCACAGTGATCACTATACACCACCTATCAAAACTGTTAACATTAAAAAAATGATGATAAAAAAAGTGATGATACCAAATGTTGACATGGATGCAGATAAACTGGATCTCACATATATTTCTGTTTGGAATGCAAAATGGCACAGGCACTATGGAGAAATTTGGCAATTTTTTATAAAACTGAACATTTTCTTGTCATTTGACCCTACATTCACAATCATAGGCATTTCTCCCAGAAAAGTAAAACCCATATGTAAGTATTAATATCTCAACTTTATTGCAATATTTTTAATAGCCAAAAACTAGAAATAATCCACATGTCCTTCAACAGGTAAACAGAGAAATTATGCTACCTACACACAGTAGAATACTATTCGGTGACAAAAAGGAACAAACTCTTGATCTATGCAATTTGGATAGTTCTCAAGGGAAAGTCAATCACCAAAGATTGCATAGTGTAGCATTTAATTTTCATATCATCCTAAAAATGAAAAAAAAAAAGTGTTATAGCATGGAAAACAAACCACTGGTTGCCAAAAATTAGAGATGGGGGAAGGGAATAGTGTGAGTATAAAAGAATAAGGGAGCTCCTTTAAGGCCATGGATGTAATAGTTCGGTATCTTCATTATGGTGGTGGTTATATCAATGTACACTTTTGAGAAAATTGCAAAAAAGTGGATACACACAAATAAGTGCATGTATTTAAAAAACCCATGAAATCTGAATGAGGTCTGTAGATTGTAACAATGTTCACTTCCTGGTTTTGAGACTGCAATATAGTTAAGCAAGACTACTGCCATGGGGGCAAGCTTGAGAAAGGTTACAGGAGCCTTCTTTGAACTATTTTGCAACTTCCTATGAATCTATAATTATTTCAAAATATTTCTTTTTTTAAACCCAATCTAATATGATTTGCAGTTCTCTAAATTCACTCTATTTTCAAATGTCCTCCTACCTTTGTTTTTTTTTTCAGCTCATCATTTTTTGTTTTTAAAGTCTTCTAGCTCTAAAGGTACTCCGCTACAATAAAACTAGTTATTTTAATACTCTTGTTTCTATGTACTTCCTGCTTACGTGTTGTATTTGTGAGTAGAAGCTTACCTAATACTGCATGGATAGCATATAGTTTTCAATAAAGGGCCCCTTAGGGAAGTGAAGCAAAAAGAGATCTCTTAGTTTCATTACACTTATCGCTAGCAAGCACAATTTTAAACAACCAACCTAACACTGCCAACTGAAGCAGTCAAGAGGATGGAAGACTCCCATGTGTAAACAACAATAAAAATGTACAAATAACAAAAGTATCGTATTTTTAATGCAGAAGGATCAAAAAAAAAAAAACATGGAAACGATAAACATGAACTCATTTGTGAACTTCCAAAATCCTAGAATAGTAACCAATCCTCTTAAGAGAGGACTATAAAACAATTAAAAACCTGTAATAATTCAGACATTAGTTACTCATGATCTAAATAATAGTACAGAACGATCATGGATAGTAAGCCCATAACCTCTTAGGAGAGAACCCGCCCCCCCAGACACAGCAATGATCTTCTACTCTGACACCAAAGAGGAACTGCACTCTTACACAAATTGCTCTTTAGTCCTATTATCAAAGACAAGACACTAAACTTGCCTATGATAATAAAATCCTATATTTATATAAAAAGTCTATGCTAGGTATGTGGTGAGAATGACAGTGACCCATCTCGAGCTTTCAAAAGAAAAGCACAGGAAGATATACTGGTGAAGCCTCATAAATGTGCAGGTCGTCAGATAACAAAAGACAATTTGTGTTTAAAGATTGAACGCCAAATTAACTGACATCTTTAATTTAGTTCTTTCTAACCTCACAAACACGATATAACTTAAAGATAAATCATTTTTTTAAAGATTTTATTTATTTATTTGACACAGAGAGAGAGATCACAAGGAGGCAGAGAGGCAGGCAGAGAGAGAGGAGGAAGCAGGCTCCCCACTGAGCAGAGAGCCCGATGCGGGGCTTGATCCCAGGACCCTGAGATCATGACCTGAGCTGAAGGCAGAGGCTTTAACCCACTGAGCCACCCAGGCGCCCCAAAGATAAATCATTTTTAATGAACCTACGAATACATGAAAAGTTATTAGTAATCGACAAATTCATTTCCTCTCAAAATATTCTCATTCTTTTTTAAGAGTAATAATCTGTGAAATTAAAAGGAAAAGACAGTGGTTTTCCCAAGTCTTGGAGCCAGGTAGTTGAGGAGAACCAATCAGCTCGTTTGGAACCAGGGCAGTCAAAAGTCTCTATATTTCTCTAAGAAAATAATCCAGAAAAAAATACAGATCGGGTTTAGAAAAGCGAAAGCCATGACTCAGAGACTGGTGATATTGAGGGATGTGGCTGTAAACTTCTCTTGAGCGAAATGAAAACAGCTGGGTTCTGCTCAGAAGGTGTTGTACACAGATATGATATTAGGGAACTGCAACATATAGTCTCACTCAGGGTTTTCATCTTAGGCAGAAATAGTGTCCTTTTTGGAGAAAGGAAAGAGCTCTGGGCTGCTCTGTATCAGAGGTGAAGCCAAAGGACTTTTCTCAGAAAGGCGTGTATAACAAAAAGTCTTAACTATCGAGGCTCCCTTTCAGCTAACAATGACCATGGGACAGTTCTGGTCAATAATTTGTAAACTGGAAGACATAGATGGAATTTAGAGGAAATCTAACATATGCCTAGCTAAAATGGACAGAGTAAGCTGGAACGGACACGCTCCTGCTAGCGGGACAGATGTGGGGCCTGGATGTGCCTCCACCATCTTCTAAGCATAAGAATAAAGACCATGGGCAAAGGACAGTAGAGCAGAAAAATAAAGGATGGCTCAGTGCTAGAGCCCAAACCATTCACCTTCTCTTTCTTTGTAAGAAATACAAAGTTCTACTTTAATAATTCAGTCTGTGGGATTTTCTGTTCGTTGAGGGCACACTGGGTTTTCTGTTACATAGACCTACGTGCATAACTGATTTTATTATGCTTTGGTAACAGAGAATGCACCTGTATTATGTGGTGATTCATAATTCAATATAACCTGTGGCTGTTGTCTATAATTTATGAAAATGAAAATAATTTAGATATGATATTGAATAACACACGATTTCATTGGTAAAAGAAATATTTAATTCTCACTTGCTAAATATTTGGAAAACTTCAAGGTTACCTGTACAAGAAGTATAGTACAAGAAGTACCTGTATACTTGGTTTCTGATTATCATATTTTATTATTTATTTTTAAAGATTTTATTAATTTATTTGTCGAGAGAGAGAGAGAACACAAGCCCAAAGAGTGGCAGGCAGAGGTAGAAGCAGTCTCCCCTGCTGAGTAAGGGGCCCAACACGGGACTCGATCCCAGGACTCCAGGATCATGACCTGATCCGAAGGCAGAGAGTTAACTGGCTGAGCCACCCAGAGCAATCCCTCTGATTATCATACTTTAGATTAAAGACCTGAAGTACATACCTAGAGACTATGACTCATTGTAATTACTGTTCAATGGATCTACTAAAACACACATGAATATTCCATTTTTCTGTTTTATACATCTCATTGCAACATCAAACATATTGAAAATAACTGAAATCATCAAATAAAGAGAGAGAAAAGAAAAGGCAAGATACAGGATTTAAATTTTATTCTTACTAATAGATTATATGTTCAGACTCTGCTGGATAATTCTTTCATTTTCAAACTTTTAAGCTGCTGCTCTATATTTTTTTTCTTATTTTCAAAGTTATTCCTGTTTATCAGTAAACTTGATATGACCAGTCCTCCAACCATCCAGAGTTCAGGAGGAAGAAAATCCCTGTAGCTGTTTGATGCCCAAGAATATGAACAGTTAGCAGTCAGATGAAAGGCAAGAAAAGATGGAAAAGGAAGATCAAAAGAAGAGTATGAGCTTCTGCAGGCTAGCATTTACCTCTCTCTCTCTAAATGGAGCTGTGTGCTCATTATACAAGGACTCATCTTGCCTTCAGCTTATAGTAAACAGGCAATTGCCTTCTCATTTCCTTTCCAAATTAAGGATCAGAGTTTAAACATATTCTTTTCCTTGTATACTAGACTATGATTAATATTATCACCTCCTTACCTCATTCATACAATGGCTCTACTAGGAAAAAACAAAGAACCCCCTAAAGTAAAGATGGCATCCAACAAAATGGAAGAGTTGTGGAAAATTTCTGGTCATGTTACGTATCTCATGGTTGATTTCAAGAAACAGCATTAAAGAAGCTAACAGTAATAAAATCTTTTGAAAACAACATCCTAGTGAATATTTATGATGGAAGGCAATTTTGCTTATAATATTATCATCATCAAATAACTATTATTTATTTACTGAGGATTTTTAATATATCCCTAGTCCTCAAGACACTCCTAGAAGGTAGGTCCCATCCCATTCTTTTCAGAGAAAGAAACTGAGGTTCACAGAGGTTGATTAATTTGCCCTCAGATTCAAAACTATTAGCACACATGAGAGCTCAAGTTCAAAGTTCGTCTTGCTTTTATACCTTGCAACATATACACAGCAACATTTTTATACATTTTCCCACTTTACATGTTAAGAAACTAAATTCAGAATCTAAACTCTTCTAATCATTTAAACATCAAAAACACTAGTTTTACATGTTAGTCTCTATAACTTAACATCAAATAAGATGCAATATAATTATATAATAAATTAATGAATGTAGATTGTATAATAACATGTGTTTAATGTGGTTTTACTTTTCATTAATGTACTATACTCTAAATACAAAACAGAATATGCCGGTTTTGGATGTTAAACACAAAAAAAACCCTGGATTCAAAACAGTGGTAAGCATCTACTGAGGGGCAGACATCACAAGAAGAGAATGTACTCTTTAGTGAAAAATAAACTTACTTCAGAATGAACTAGTAGCAGCAATTCTCTCCAATGAAAACACTTTCATGTTTTCCTTTAATATCTACAAATGTATAATTGAAGTTTAATACATGCTTTCAAATAACAGCAGCATGATATTCTTATCAGAATAAAACTATAACACATTTCACAGGGACTATATTAACACCTTGCTGACTAACTAGGGCCAGCTTGGTGGGAGCTGAACTGAATCCTCTAAGAAGTTATCACATAAAGAGTCATTTCTCAGGAGGTGGTACAGCAGGCACCAGAGCCTAAACTAAACCAAAATGCTCCATCAAGTCATTTTAAGGCACTTTGAAAATGAAAAGAGGTCAGAACCTCTTGCCCATCACTGTAGAAAATTCAGGAGTAACTGGAGTTAGTACAGATCACAGCTGCAAAGGGCAAATAAATCTACTAATACAGAAGAGTGGGCAAGATACATCTTGTAATCTTTAGATTTTTCCCTGCCTTCTAGAATCACTGACATTTGACTTTCCTCAGAGCCAACAACTTGGCCAGGCACTGAGAAAAAAGTGCACCATGCAGCTATGATATAAAACTTCTGTGCTGTGAGAATCAATTTTTGGTGTGGCTGCTGACACACCAACTCCAAAGTGCTTTCCAACTCTGATTAGCTACCGTGTAAAAGCTATTTTCATTTCCAAAAAAATAGAGATGTTCACTATAATTGTAACACTTGGTATACTTAGGGTCACAAAAACCACTCCTCCCATTCTTGGGCACACAATTTGACATCAGCCTCCCTCAAACTGAATATCCCTTCAGCGACTAAACCTTTAGGCTCTGTGGGAATATCTAATTAAATAATGATGTTCTTGATTTTCTCTAGTTATCTTTAGCTCTTTACTTGAACATATATTTCCCTTCCCTAGACTGTCATACACAATCCTCTGGTAACTACCGCTTCTTCTCTGTTCATCTTAGCATTCCCCACATTTTTAGCTTAAGGTAAGTTGATCTGAGATTCACTGCTATGAAGAAAAAGAAAAATAAATAGACTCAGAACACATTCATGCAAATACTATACTGTTTCCTATAAGCCAGGTATGGTTCTATGGACTGAGAAGACAAGAGTAAACAAACTGTACAGAGAAAGCACCCACCCATGGGAGCAAATGATCTAGCCAGGGATACAAGAGGGCAGAAAGACAACTACATTCCAGTGGCTGAGCACCCTTAGCATGGGGGTGTTCGAGGTGGCAAACAAGAAGTGAGATTCCTCAGCCAGTCTGTAAGAAAGTATAAAGATGGGAGAAATCAGGGAAGATTATATATCTCTAAGCTGTTTCCAGAAACATGTTTAGGAACATACAAGATAGCAGCAAAGTGTGCATAAAATAGAATGAACAGCATGTACAAAAGCACAGCTGGAACCACATCTAGACCAAAACACGTGGCTTCCAACACAGAATAATATTCCAGCACACTGCCAACGGATATCCTTTAAACATTTGTCAAAGATCTATTTAATGGGGTAGAGGAAAATTATATTAATAAAAATATATAAAAGGGTTCACTTATTAATTCATTTCCACTGAGCTGAAGGAGTCACTTCTGATAAAAATCAAAAATGTTTCCTGTATGGTTCTTAAATCTCTCGCCTTTTATTCATGATTTTTCTAGACCCCTACCTTCTTGTGAGCCCATACAAAAGAAGAAATGAAAATCTTCAATATTAAAAAGGAGTGCATGCATAAAGTGAATACATTCCAATTTATACTGGTGATATTTTAGTGCCTCTTACAGAATGGCCCTCAGACATTTGAGCTGCCCCCTCTGGTTAGATGGTACAGAGTGAGAAGGAAGGTCCAATAATGAGGCTAAAAAGGTAGACAGAGACCAGATAATACAGAATCTTTTTTTTTTTTTTTTGATAATACAGAATCTTGCACATCATGAGAAGTAGTCTGTGTTATACCTTAAAAGCCATGGGGAATTGTTGAGGAAATATGAAAAGGGGGAGCAACCAGGAGGCTGTTTTGTAAACCAGGCTAGAGATGCTAACAACGTGAGTAGGATGATAGCAGTAGGAATATAAAGTGGCATGTGGTTGAAAAACAGGAGCTATAATCGACTCTACCTGGAGATAAGAAGAAAGAAGAGGTGAGAATTAAGGATAAGTGTTAAGTTTTTAGGCTTGAGCAGTTGGTAGATAAGGCTACCACACATGGAGATAGGAATAAAGGGACAAATAGGTTTGGGATTAAAAAAAAAAAAACCTAAATTTGGTTTACACATGTTGAGTTTTGCACCTCTAGGACATCAAAATGAAGGTATTTATAAATATGACTGAGACCAGGAGATTTGAGTTTGAAGACAGATGTGGGCAGCCTCAGTACATAAATGGAATCCATGGGATGGAGGAGAATGCCTAGGGAAAGTATATAAGCAGAAATACATAAAAGGACATAGAGAAGAGCCCTGAAAATCTCTTATGGTCAGAAAGAGATAGAGGAAAAGCCATCAGAGGTAATAAAAGAAAAGCAGAACATTTCAATGGCTTCAAGGATCCAAGAAGTGGTCCAAAATGTCCAATGCTAGAGATGAAGAAGGAAAGAGGTATCCACTAAATTATCAAGAAGTCATTGTTTGTGAACTTGTTGAAAATAGTTCTAGAAAGAAAGTTGAATCCCAGTTGCAGTACTAGTAGCCATATGAATTTTAGCAACTGACCAAATCTCAGCTTCTTCATCTGTAAATCATGAAAAATAAAAACCTTTCCTGCCTTGTGGTTTTGTCATCAGGATTAAATTAAAATCTAAAAATACTAATGAACTTTAAACAGAAGATATAGACAAGTGCTATCTCAACTGTGTTGTTCTTTAAGCTGTTCACAAATGTCAATTCTCTGTTTCACACACATGGCCCAGAAGTTACATTTGACTTACACTAGCCAATATGATGCTGTCAACAGAAGTGACTCACTCTTAAGCAAAAGATGTAAGAAATGGTACATAGTTTAACATGTTCTGTATTCTCTACAGCTAATATTATAGCAGGATGTTTCAAAACAAAGCTTTCATCATTCTAAATCCTTGAGTGATGACGATGAGGAAAGCCTGACACACATTGGCACGTAATAGAGAGACAATTAATCTTATTGTTTTAAAACACTAAGATTTTGAAATTATGATCACAGCAACTAATAGTATCTATAACAGGTGAAAAAAAGGACACCCAAAAGGAAAATCCCATCTTAGAAGGTAATCAATGAGACATCATTGGAACTATCACAAGCACTAATATACTAATTTTTATCTTATGTCACAGGGTATTTCATTAATCCTCACACTTGATTTGACATTCTTACAGTTACAGAAAAGGTAAACAAGAACAACAAAAGAAATAACATCAGAATTGTTAATGAAGATACTTCAGTTGGGAAAAGAGGAGACCTTTGTCCATCCTTTGTCTTGTCCATCCATGACAAGAAACTCCCTCCCCCATCGCCATTCTTAAATACCATTGTTTGTGCCCTAAATTTTCTTCACTCCTTAGTAAGGTCTACTTTGGGCCTGAATGACTGGGTGTATATTTGTTTTAGGCCAAAGACACAATGCCCCATTGGGTTATTAGAAACAAACAGAAAATAGAAAACGTAACCAGAACCAAATTTTATGAGGGAAGAATTTTTTTTATTCTTCACATGTTAACAATAAAAGTTGCTACTGCCAAATGCCAAATTACTATTTGATATTTCCAAATGAAACACGTGTGCTAGAAAATGGCAATTACTCAGAACCAAGGCCGGAAGTAGAATCCAGGTCAGAGTGAAACACAAGGGCCCACTGGATTCGACTTTTCATCAAGATCACTGGATTGCCCTCACTTCCTTATTCTGGCCTTTGTCCCTCTCATTAATTTTGACAAACCATAAAAGAGGATCATAACTGCTTCAGTTCCAATGGAGTTGAAGTGAATTACGTGAAAGAAACACTTAACAGGGGTTGTTCTTTAGCTGTGATCTTTTTCTGTTTTAAAGAAAGTAGGGAAACATAAACAAAACATCCCACAAGTCGTCTTTTAGAAATATCTTTTGTCATTTACAAAGCATAGAAATAAATTACGATCATCATTAATAAGCACATCAAAAAAATCTGACCTCCATCCTTCACTCTAAAATTTTTTGACTACTTCTAAATCAAATCCAATTTGGAACCATGAAGATTATGCAGTCACTTTGAAAACCTAAGTTGTAAATACTGAAAGCAATTTCATAAGGCTATGCAAGGGCCCAATCACCTGATTAACTGAGCAGCAGTTCAAGGTGACTACTTTGAGGAGGGCTCATTCATTAGGATATACAAGCTCTGCAATGAGAAGTTATATTGAACTTTGTGTCCCCAACTTCTTTTGTTCACAGGGAATCCTTGTTGGAAAGCAACTGGAAACAGTTGCTGGATTAAATGCAAGTAGTAAATGACAAAGCCACCTCGTGAATTTAAGGGTTTTTTTTCCAAATTCCAAATCAACCCTGTTTCATTACCCCCAATACTTCTTCTAGCCAATAACTAAATAGCCATTTTCTGGGGCGCCTGGGTGGCTCAGTCATTAAGCGGCTGCCTTCCACTTCTGCTGGGATCCTGCAGAAGGATCCTGGGATTCTGGGATCCCAGAAGGTCCTGGGATCAATCCCGCATTGGGCTTGCTTCTCCCACTCCCGCTCCCGCTCCCCCTGCTTGTGCTCGCTCTGTCTCCATCAAATAAACAAAATATAAATAAATAAACAAACAAATAAATAAAGACAATTTTCTGTTACTTGAAAATGTGACTATGCATATTCTATTGCCATGGTAGTTTTCCTCCTGGAGTCACTTGGCTAAAAGGGCAGAAAACATTAAATCACAATGTGCTTATCTCACAAATGCAACTACTATCACTAGTATAACAACTACTTTAATCTTAAAAACTATACCTTTGAAGTTGAGCTGACTACTAGAATTATTATCCCAGCAACTTCATGGTGCTAAACCAATTCACTACAGCATGATGGGGGACAAACTAGAGCTAAAGGTCCTAAATTGGCCTCTAGAAGTTTGGCTTTAAAAGCCTTTCTCCCTCTTCGGGATGGCAATATTGCTGACAAATTGTGCTCTACGTTTACTCCTCAATGCTGGCCCGCAGGGGCTGGAAATAAAGTGGCCAAGATAAGCTTAATCTTCCCTGAGAGAGGAAATAGCTACAGGGAAAGAACAAAAGCTGCCTGAAAGAATTCTGTTGGTCATAAAATCACAGTATTTGCAACGAAATCAACGAAAAATGTAAACACGCGATTACACACGCCGAGTTTTAGGCACACGCTAATTCACAGGGCAACTCTGTGAATGGAAAGGTCAGAAAACCTGCAGTGGCTTTGCCTCGCTCCGTATCGCACTACGAAAACTAGTGCTGGGAGGCAGAGCACGTACCCAATGGCGCAAAACCACGGATTCGAAAGGAGGGGAGAGGGGATGAGGAAAGTTTACTCAATACTGCCACGTCCGGTCCGGGTGCCAGAGTTATCAAACCACTACTCCGGTAGCCACTGGACCCAGGTAACCAGGTCAACAAGCCGCCCACCCAAAGAAGTTGCTACCCTCCAAGGCCCGGGTCG
>CM052799.1:165093855-165114430 GCA_028533885.1 Nasua narica | reverse complement strand
GAACTTTGTAGCCTTTGAGACTTCTTTTGTGCCCTTCTCTGTTGGGAATTTTCATGACTCAGCTCTCCATGGCTGGTTCCTTCCCAGCATTCCTTGAGATCTCAGCATAAATGTCAACTCATCTTGAGAAGCCTCTGCTTGCACTACTTAAATAAGATTCTTTGGAATCTATTATAACACTCTCTCCTACGCAGAATTAACTTATTAATTAATAAGAATTAACAAATTTAGGTGTTTCTTTCTCTTTTTTCTTTTCTCTTTTATGTAGTGATCTCCCCTTGTAGAATATAAGCTCCAAGAGAGCAGGGACCTATTCTCCTCTTATTCACTATTGACCAAGTACTTAATGAAGTCCCATGTAACAGCCAGTTCAGTTTCCTTGCTATTGGGGTTAAAAGGTAAATAAGACAAATCCCAGTTGTCATAAAGCTTAGATGGGGGGTAGGGCAAAAGAATGTCAGCTAATATAAGAAATGCTTCTCAAAACCCATAAATGCCCAGTTGTAATAAATGCAATAGTAATAAATGTAGAGAATATAAATTAAGCTCATATGTCTGCTTTAGTTCTGGTGCTAAAGGAGAGGCTCTCAGAACTGACATTTAAGCTGAAGTATAATGACAAAGAATAAGCCATGAGAGGAAGAGCATTGCAAGTAAAGAGTTTGCAATGGGGAATGAGTGGATTTAGCCACAGAAAAAAAATTCTGATGTACCTGCTCTATAGTGAGAAGAATACCAAGAAATAAGGTGTGAGAAGTAGGCAGCTGTTTAATCATATAGGAGCTCTAATTTAAGTATGATAGGATGCTATTGAAGGGTTTTGAGCAGAAAACTGATTTTATTTGATTTACATTTTAAAAATATTTTCTCTATGGAAAATGCATTATAGGAATACAAGAATGGGAGCAAAGAGACTATTAGGATGCCACTACAATGCCTAATTGGATATATATTCCTTTAAATTCCTCCATTAAAATGTTCTAAAACTGGATGAGCCAAAGGTTACACAATTCTGTAAGTTACCAAAAATCACTGAATTATACATTTAAAGCAGGTGAATTTTATGGTATAAATTACACTCCATGAAGCTAGTTTAAAATTTTCTCTTATATCAGACAGTAAGAATCTCTTTACAGTGTATATAATAGCTAGCAAGTTATGGTGTCCCAGTCTCCAAAGTTCTATCCACTTATTTCTGTATTAAATTCAGCAGAGACACTAGCCAGCTAACCTTCCCCTCTACACCTGCCAAGCCTCTCAGAGGACCCTGGAGGTTCAGATTGTCATTTTATCTTCAGATTTGTGCACCCTCTAACCTCTCTACTTAGATGGCCAAGTGGTGGGTGTTCAATGTGATGGTAATTGTCACTGCCTGGAAGTCAGCTTGAGGCAAACAACTTTTTTTCAGAGACAGTACTTAATGGTTTTTAGATGATAATGATTTTCAATTACTTTTGTCACAAGTTGGATGAGAATCAGTGACCTAAAGGTGAAAGTCTCTAACTTTTGTGACAAATCCTCTCAACATCTTGTCCTCCCCATTAGAACTTAAACAATTTTCTTTGGTCTCAAACTTACCCAATCAAAATGGCAGTTTTCATTTCACTCAGAGTTACAGGCTTCCTTTATGCCTTTATGGTATCTCTAGTAATTACTTTATTTATGTAAAATTTTCAGTACTTCTGAATTGTTCCTTATTTGAAAACTTTACAAACTTTTTAAGCAGAAAATCTTGTAAGAAAGGATCAGATAGCTGAGCTTCTGATAATGGACTTATTCTGAAAGAAGACTATAGTGCTTCTTTACAATAAAAGCTAATAATAATAACACACTGCTTTCCACAGTGGAGGCACTGTTTTAACCATTGTGTGATGTGGTGTGTATGTGTAAAATCCTTGCTTAACCCTATGATAAAGATACATAGAAATGAAGAAAAATTGCTTAAGATAATACAGCAAGTAGAAGTCAGTCAGGATTTGAATCCAGGTATACCTTTTATAGTCTGTGATTTTAAGAACTATTTTATCCTACCTCTCAGAAAGAGGAATATGAAGACAAATATGTAGGAAAGTTTTTTTTTTAAGACTTCAAGACAAAAAATTAGACAAAATTTAAAATACTTTATCTCTCAACCTTACATGAATGAAACCCAGGTCCCTGGCACATTTAATTGCTCCACAAGAAAACGAAGAGTCAAGAAGTGTACAAAAAATAAAAAGACTTTTTACATATAAAATTTAAGTCACAAAATCCATGAATTAAAGCCTCATGAAACTACAATCACCTCTTATGGTGGCTTGAGTGGTGACTCCCCAAAAGATGTGCCCAGTCCAAATCCCTAGGACCTGTGAATGTTAACTTCTTTGGGAAAAGGGTCTTTGCAGACACAATTAAGGAATTTAAGATGAGGAGATCATCCTATATTATCTAGATTATCTGGTTCCTAAATCCAGTGACAGTGTCCTTAAAAGAGATATGCAGAGCAGACAGAAACGAAAAGAGGCAGTAAAGTGACCGTAAAGGCAAAGATTGGAGTGATACAGACATAAGTCAAAGAATGTTAGTAGGCACCAAAAGCTGGGAGAGGCAAAGAATGGATGCTCCCTAAGGCCTCCAGATGATACATGGCCCTGCTGACACCTTGATTTTAGACAACTGATATCCAAAACTATTAGGGAATATACTTTTGTTATTTAAATCATATGAGAGAAGAACTGCTTTAGGACATTACTTGGCATATTTATATACCATCTATTTAACAAAAGGAATTCAAGGTGACTAATAAAAGTATTTGGGGGGCAGGGGACGCCTGGGTAGCTCATTCAGTTAAGAGTCTGCCTTCAGCTCAGATCATGATTCCAAGGATCAAGATAAAACAAGATAAAAACAGAGAGAGACAAACCATAAGAGACTCTTAACTATAGGTAACAAACAGGGCTGCTAGAGGGGAGGTAGGTGGGGGGTTGGAGTAATTGGGTGATGGGGATTAAGGAGCACACTTCATGTAATGAGCACCTGCTATTATATGCAACTGATGAGTCACTAAATTCTACCCCTGAAACAAACAATACACTATATGTTAATTAAATTAAATTTAAATAAAAAATTTAAAAAGGAGAATGAAATCTTGCCATTTGCAATGATGTGGCTGGAGCTAGATTGTACTATGCTAAGTGAAATAAGTCATTCAGAGAAAGACAAATACTTATACGTGGAATTTAAAAAAACAAAACAAATGAACATGGGGGTAGGGAAAGATTTTAGGGAGGAAAACCAGAAAACAGACTCTTAACTAACTATAGAGAACAAACTGAGGTTTGCTGGAGGGGAGGTGATTAAGGAGATGAGTTAAATGGGTGATGGGTATTAAGGAGTGCACTTGTTGTGCTAAGTACTGGGTGTTATATGTAAGTGATGAATCATAAAGTTCTATTACCAAAGCTAATATTACAGCATACATTGACTAACTAAAATTTAAATAAAAACTTGAGAAAGAAAAAAAATGGCTCCATAAGTGATAGGTATTGAGGAACATTTTGAACGATGTACTCCAAAGCCAATTTTATTTTTTTTTAAGATTTTATTTATTTATTTGAGAAAGAGACAGAGAAATAGCATGAGGGGATAGAAGGGTAGAGGAAGAAGCAGACTCCTCACTGAGCAGGGAGCACAATGTGGGGCTTGATCCCAGGACCCTGAGATCACCTATGCTGAAGGCAGACATTTAACCAACTGAGTCACCCAGGCTCCCCTCAGAAGCCAATTTTAGATATATACAAGGACCTTTTCAAATAGTTTATTCTTTTTTTTTTCCCAAATAGTTTATTCTTATGGATAGCAGTATGATAAGGCAAGGACACAGACTTAGGAACCAGATTGCTACTCATTAACTATGATCTTGGGAAGTCAATTTCTTTGTCACTCATTTTCCATTTCTATAAAGTGGGAATGATAATAGTATCAGCTTTCATATTGAGAGAGAAAATGACTTAATATATATAAAATACTTAAAACTGTATGTGACATATAATAATGACTTAATAAATGACAATATTTATATTTCTACAAAGGCAATACTATAGCAAAGAAGAGTAATGTCTTCCATATACAATACTTTCCAATAACTGAGATTAGTACTAAAGTAAGAAAGTATTAAGATCTTGAGGATAGTAACACTATCCAGGGGGGAAAAATATGTCAGTCAGACCTGACTGGGAATGTGATGGGCATGAGGTTTTCTAAAGGAATCCTCTAACCAGTGACTGATATGTTCCATAGACCAATGCTAGTAAACAAATGCTTGTGACCAACCCACAAACAGAAAAATACAGAAGTTGAGAAAAAAATGTTTAGAAACTTCAATATCAACTTGAAAAATATAATCATAAGAAATTGGGCCTTGTATTTGGTATTTTAAATTTTTTATTTCTTTAGGAAAGCATTTTAATTTTACTCTAAGAAGCTATCAATCCATGATTGGTTATAAGAAAAAAAGAAGAAAGAAAAAAGCCTTTTCTTTGATAAGCCTGTACTACATAGAGCCAGGACTATTCTCAGAAAATTCTTTATCTGCGCATATGTTCCCATGAATACATACTAGACACTCTAAAAATCCTCATAAAACAAAATAAAACAAAAATAGAATAGGAATTATGTTGACTTCAAACATTTTAATGAACTTGCACCATCATTTCACATGTTCAAGGTCAAAGCTAAATTATTCAAGTAGAGCCAATCTATTCAAATTGCATCGTAAGATAACCATGCTGTTATTCAGAGACAAAAGACAAACTGTAAAATATGAGAGAGTTAACTAGAATAGGACCCTGTTTATATTCTTTAGGTAGAAATATCTTTAGAGTTGCATAGTTTGAGACAACTGACAGTAAAGAAATAGGCAATGGATGATTCGAACACTATAGAAATGTCCACGTGCTAAAGCAAAATAGTCTGGGTGTTTTAACCAAGAACACAGCAACACTGTATTTTTCTGCAGGACATGAAGTTCTAACATTAATATGATAAATTTTCATATTTTTGACTTTAAACACGACTGAATTCTAGTCTCAGCTCTACCATTTATAAGCCATATGACCTTGGACAAGTCACTTTTAGAACCTCAGTTTCATTTTCTGTAATATAGATATAGTAAAGCATGTCATTGGGAAGATATGACATTCAAATATGATATCAAGACCATGACAAGAAGGGTAGCAGATCAAGGCAACTCAATTAATTTAGAGGGGAGGAAGCAGAGTTGTGCTACTGTGGCTGTATCTAATAAGTCACAGCAGTTAAAAAAAAAAAAGTCATAGCAGGTAATCTTCCCCAACTCTGCCTTCACCCTAGTAGGACTTGGTATAATGCTGTATGTAATTGCCCCACTTAAAAGACAAAGAGCTCTGATAATATTGAGGTGAGTTATAATTATGATGGATTAAAATGTTTTAGAATATTGCTTCTGTAAAAATAAATGACAATCATCTTCAAAATGAACTTTTGCAACATTACATTTCTAAATTCCATATCACCTATATTGTGTTTTTTACTCAAGAGAATTCTCCTTGAAACCACATTATTAAAGAAAAAAAGAAGCTAACCTAAATTAATTTCAGAAAATAATGTTTTGACTGAATATTATAAGGCTAAAAACAAAAAGCTGTACATAAACACTGTATTCTAGTTGGTAAACTTATTTTTCACAGCAGTATGGACTAAGAATTCTAAGGCTACTCTGCATGTATACCACAATTGGTTGAGCTAATAAGTAAATAAATTGTAGAGAACTGGAGCCAGGTTTCATGCGGTAAGAGATAAAGTTACAAATAAGCAATTGGGGAAGGATAGAATAAACCCCGTGGTTCTAAATTTAGATTCAGAGATAATGATATGAGCTCACCTACCCCCCTACACACACCCACAAAGAGATAAATATATTTTTAAAAATGTGTATGCCTGGATTTCTGTAACACTTATATTTCTTAGTTCTGTCTACTGAGAGAACATGGAAGCAGTGACATCAGAGTAACAACAAGCATACCCAGCACTGAGATCTTAGTTTCTAAACACGATTCTCCAACAAAAAGAACCAGGGCTCCTTGAAGAAATGGCTATTTCTAGGACTGGGTAAAAATAATGCAAGATAAACCTGAAGCATTTAATAATGCCAGAAAGGAAAAAAAATGCCAGAAAGAGAGGAAGAAGAAGGGGGGAGAAGGATAAGAGAAAGAAGAAAGGGAATAAGGGGAAGAAGAAGAGAAGGAAGAAGGAGAAGAGGAAGAAGAAAGAGGAGGAGTAGGAGAAGAGGAGGAGGAGGAGGAGGAAGAGGAAGAAGAAGAGGAAGAAGAAGGAGCAGAGAAAGAAGAAGGAAAAGAAAAAGAAAAGAAGAAGGAGGATGAGGAGACAGAGATGACTATGGGGGCAAGTCAAAGGGCCATAGGAACCAACCAGAAAGAGTCCCAAATAGTCAAAACAGGAATCATTTGAGTAACAAAATAAATAATAATTGTATTGGACTCTTAGTAGTAAAGGCAAACCTCTTTTTATTGTGCTTTACAGATACTGCATTTTTTGCAAATTGAAAGTCTATGGCAACCCTGCATCAAGCAAGTTTATTGGCAATATCTTTCCAATAGCATTTGCTCACCTTGTGTCTGTGTGTCACATTTTGGTAATTCTCACAATATTTCAAACTTTCTTCTTCTTATATTTGTTATGGTGATCTGTGTGATCAGTGATCTTTGATGTTACTCTTGTAATTGTTTTGGGGTGCCATGAAACACATTCCTACAAAATGGTGAACTTAATAGATAATTGTGTATGTTCTGACTTCTCCACTGACTGGCCATTCTTTATCTGTGTCTATCTCTTTGGGTCTCCCTATTTCTTGAGACATAAAAACATTGAAATCAGGCCAATGAATAACTCTACAATGGCCTCTAAGTGATCGAGTGAAAGGAAGAGTCACATGTCTCTCACTTTAAATCAAAAGCTAGAAACAATTAAGCTTAGTGAGGAAATCATGTCAAAAGCTGAGCTAGGCCCAAAGGTAGGCTTCTTGCTTATTTATGAATGCAATTCATAGCCAGTTTATGCATAGGCAATTTATGAATGGAAAGGAAAAGTTCTTGAAGGAAACTTCAAGTGATACCACAGTGAACACATGAATAATAAGAAAGTGAAACAAATAGTTTATTGCTGATTTGGAGAGTGTTTCAGTGGTCTGGATAGAAGATCAAACCAGCCACAGTGTTCCCTTCAGCCAAAGCCAATATAGAGCAAGGCCTTAACTTTCTTTAATTTTATAAAGGTTGAGAGAGCAGAATCTCCAAAAAGAAAGTTTGAGGCTAACTAAAACTGGTTCCTGAAGTTCAAGGAAAGGAGCTATTTCTTTAACAGCAAAGTATAAGGTGAAGCAGCAAGTACTAATGCAGAAACTGCAGCAAATCATCCAAAAGAGCTAACTAGAATAATTAATGAAGGTGACTACCCTAAATAGTAGCTTTTTAGTGTAGATGAAATAGTCTTCTATTGGAAGAAGATGCCATCTATGTCTTTCATAGCTAGAGAGGAAAAGTCAATGCCTGACTTCAAAGGCTGACTCTTGTTAGGGTGTTAATGCAGCAGATTACTTGAAGTTGAAGCCAATCCTTATTTACCATTCTGAAAATCCTAGGGTTCTTAAGAATTATGCTATGTCAAAAAAAAAAAAAGAATTATGCTATGTCTACTCTGTCTGTGACCTATAAATGGGAAAACAAAGCTTAGATGACAGTACATCTCTTTACAACATGGTTTACTAAATATTTTAAGTCTACTGTTGAGACCTAATGCTCAAGAAAAAAAAAAGATTCCTCTCAAAACATTACTCCTTACTAATAATGCACCTAGTCACCTAATAACTCTGATGGAGGTGTACAATGGGATTAATGTTGTTTTCATGCCTGTCAACACAACATCCATTCTGTAACCCAAGGGCCAAGGAGTAATTTTGACTTTCAATCTTACTATTTAAGAAGTGCGTTTTAAAAAAGATTTTTATTTTATTAATTATTTGAGAGAGAGAGAGGGTGAATGAGAGAGAGCACAACTGTGGGAAAGGGCAGAGGGAAAGGGAGAAATAGACTCCTTGCCCAATGCAGGACTTAATCTCAGGACCCTGGGATCATGACCTGAGCTGAAGACAGATACTTAACTGACTGAGCCACCCAAGTTCCCCAAGATGGGCATTTTTATAAGGCTTTAGTTGCCAGAGATAATGATTCTTCTGATGGATCTGAGAAAAGTCAATTGGAAAATTTCTGAAAAGGATTCACCCTTCTAGATGCAATTATGAACATTTGTGATACAGTGGAGGAGGTCAAAATATTAACTTTAGAAGAAGTTCATTCCAGTCTTCATGGATGACTTTGAGGGGTTCAAGTCTTCACTGAAGAAAGTTACTGCAAATGTGGTGGAAATAGCAGGAGAATTAGAATTAGAATTGGAGCCTGAAGATTGCTGAATTGCTGCAATCTGATGATAAAACTTGAACAGATGAGGAGTTGTTTCTTACAGATGAGCAAAGAAATTGTTTTCTTCAGATGGAATTTACTCCTGGTGAAGTTGCTTTGAAGATTATTGAAATGACAACAAAGGATTTAGAATAGCACATGAATTTAGTTGATATAGCAGTGGGGGGCTCAATTTGAGAGGATTGACTTCAATTTTAAAATAAGTTCAATTGTGGGCAAAATACTATCTAACAACATCACATGCTATAGAGAAATTGTTCATGAAAGAAAGAGTCAATTAATGCGGCAAAACTTATAGTTGTCTTATTTTAAGAAATTGCCAAAAAAAAAAAAAAAAAAAGAAATTGCCATGGTCACCCACAACCTTAAGTACCACCACCTTGATTAGTTAGTAACTATTAGGCTCAAAGCAAGACCTTCCAGCAGCAAAAAGATTACAACTTGATGAAAGCTTATATGATGGTTAACATTTTTAGCAGTAAAGTATTTTTTAATTGTCATGTACGTTTTGTATATATAATGCTATTGTACACTAATAGACTACAGTATCGTATAAACATAACTTTTGTATGCACTGGGAAACAAAAAAAAATTCACTGGACTCGTTTTATTGCAATATTGCTTTATTGACATGGTTAGGAACCGAACTGGCAATATGTCTGGGCTATGCCTGTAATCGTATTTATAACTCAAAGAACAAAGTAAATATTCACAAGTACCTCTTAATATACATAACTGATTGACAAAATAATGAAGGAGAAGGGAAAAAATCTTCCTTCAGAAAAATTCTAAATAAATTATTCTCCCTCCGGGTGGCGGGTCTTAATTCTCTTCCACTGGAATGTGTGCTAGACTTTAGTTACTTGCTTCCAAATCATAGAATATGGAAACAGAAAACAGGAACTTTACGGTAGAGAAACCTGTCAGATTCCACCTTAACCAAGTGAACAAAATTAACACCACTGGTGATAAGACATGTTGTGATATAACCCTTGTTATACTGTGATGAGAAGCACATTTCAGTGCTGAGATATTCTTCAAAAAAAAGAAAATCGAGAATTTCTGTTTATAAGTAAATATCAGACAAAACTAATTCAAAGATGTTTATAAAGTAGCTGATCAATATTCTTAAAAATTATGAAAGATATGAAGAGGGAGGAAAGACTGACGCTATCCCCAGTTGAAGAAGGCTAAGGATACATGATTACTAAAGTTAAGTGATACCCTAGCTCTTTTGATTTCAAACTGTACTACAGAACTACAGTAATCAAAACTGCATGGTACTGGCTCAAAAACATACACAGATCAATGGAACAGAATAGAAATCCTAGAAATAAACTCATGCTTATGTGATCAATTAATCTACAAAAAGGAAGACAAGATGATACAAAGAGGAAAATCATTCTCTTCAATAAATGGTATTGGGAAAATTGGATAGTTACATGCAAAAGACTGAAACTGG
This sequence comes from Nasua narica, assembly GCA_028533885.1. Taxonomy (NCBI): domain Eukaryota; kingdom Metazoa; phylum Chordata; class Mammalia; order Carnivora; family Procyonidae; genus Nasua; species Nasua narica. The sequence goes on along the minus strand of CM052799.1, from coordinate 165,104,455 downwards.
ACCATTTTCTTAAACCATATATGAAAACAAACTCAAAATGGATTAATAAAAGACCTTAACATAAGACCTGAAACTATAAAACTCCTAGAAGTAAACATAGGCAATAAGTTCTTTGACATTGGTCTTGGCAATATTTTTTGGATATATCTTCTCAGCCAAGGGAAAAAAAAAAAAGATGAACAAATGGGACTACATCAGTCTAAAAAACTCTTGCACATTGACAGAAACCATCAACAAAACAAAAAGCACCCTACTAAATGGGAGAAGATACTTGCAAATGATATATCTGTTAAGAAGTTGCTACCTAAAATATAAAAAGAATTTATACAATTCAATAACAACAAACAACAACAACCACAACAACAAAAAACCTGACTGAAGAGACATTTTTCTGAAGACAAATAGATGGCCAACCGAGATATGAAAAGATGCTGAACATCAGTAGTTATCAGCAAAGTGCAAATCAAAACCAAAATGAGATACTACCTCACATATGTCAGAATGGCTATTACCAAAAAGATAAGAAATAATAGCTATTGATGAGGATGTGGAGAGAAGGAAACCCTTGTGCACTATTGGTAGGAATTGGTGTAGCCAATATGGAAAACAGTATAGAGATTCGTCAAACAATTATAGCAATCCAGCAATTCCACTTCTGGGTGGAAAAAAAAATGAAATAAAAAAATGAAAGCACTAATTTTATAAGATATATGTACCTCTACGTTCACTGCAGCATTAATTATAATAGCCAAGATATGGAAGTAACTTGTGCCCATTGATAGATGAATGGATATATATATATATATATATATATATATATAGCCATAAAAAAGAAAGAAACCTTGCCATTTATCACAATGTGGATGGATCTGGAGGCTATTGTGCTAAGAGAAATAACTTAGAGAAAGACAAATACCATGATTTTACTTACACATGGAATTTAAAAAACAAAACAATGTACCAGCAAAACAAAACAGAAACAGACTCATAGATAGAACAACTAGTGATTGCCAGAGGGGAGGTTGGTGGAGGGATGGGCAAAATAGGTGGAAGATTATGAGATACAAACTTCCAGTTATAAAATACATAAGTCACAGGGATAAAATATACCTCAAAGAGAATATAGTCAATAATTTGTAATAACTTTGTGTAGTGACAGATGGTAACTAGACCTGTAATGGTAATCATTTTATAATGTATAAAAATATCATGTCTATCTTTTACACTTAAAATTAATGTAATATTGCATGTTAATTTAATTGAATTTAAAAATAAATAAAATAGAGGCACCTGGGTGGTTCAGTTACTTAAGCATCTGAGTCTTGGTTTTGGCTCAAGACGTGATCTCAAGGTGGTGAGATCGAGCCCAGTGTGGGGGTCCACTATGAGTCTGGAGTCTGCTTAAGACTCCTTCTCCCTGTCCCTCTTCCCCTCCCGCCTGCACTCTCCGTCTCTCTCTCTCAAATAAATAAATAAATCTTCAAAAAAATGTATAAAGATTAATGGAAAGAAAAAATATGTATAGTTCTGACAAAGTTATAAAGTTGTGTTGGATAAGAAACTACATACATACATACATACATATTCACATACATATAGTTAAAGTGATGTTATGAAATGGATCTTGGAATTTAAAAAAGGTGAAATATTAATAAAATCTGCAATTTAGCTAATAGCATTGTACCAGTGTTAAGATCTTAGTTTTAATACATGTGTTTGTATAAAATGTTAGCACTGAGAAAATTTGGGGAAGGCATATGGGAACTCTTTATACTTATCTTTGCAATTTTTCTATAAATCTGAAGTTATTCCAAAATAATTCTTAAACCTATAATATCTATATTTCTAAAATCTTAATATTTGTTGATTTTGGAGAGAAATAAAAATATATGTATGTTTCAAAAACTATTGTTATGGGCGCCTGGGTGGCGCAGTTGGTGGGGCAACTTCCTTCAGCTCAGGTCATGATCCCGGAGTCCCGGGATCTAGTCCCACATCGGGCTCCCAGCCCCATGGGGAGTCCGCTTCTCACTCTGACCTTCTCCCTTCTCATGCTCTCTCTCACTCTCTCTCTTTCCTAATAAATAAATAAATAAAATCTTTAAAAAAAACTATTGTTATACATATTGTTCAATAATTTTAATTTTTTTCTAAAGAAAAATATTGCAATATTAACTTTATCCTTTTTTCTAGTGGTATTGAGTAGGTATTGAGTAAGGTATTGAGTGGTATTGAGTAGGTATTGAGTAAGGTAACACAAACCTTAATGTTAAATTAAAATATATGATAATATTTTGAAAATGTCCTAATAAAAAACTTCTGACTCTTCTAGTGAATTAACTGTAATGAATTTTCTGATCTTCTGTTAACTCTGAGTTTACAAGGCTGCTACTTAGTTATCTGGTGGCATAGTGCTCTGAGAAATTTAAAGGAACTGCTACAAGTGCCTAATTAATCCTTACAAAGTTGAGATAATCTGATTCATTAAAAGAACAATGTGGGTCTGGTACTGAACTAGAAATTTTTAATTACCATTTTGTACTTTGCTGATAACTTGATCTTCAGTGAAAAAAAGAGTGACTGTCTCTAGGTGACGCATCAAAAAGTTTAGAGCACAGGGCACCTGGGTGGCTCTGTTGGTTAAACGTCTGCCTTCAGCTGGGGTCCTGATCCTGAGATCCTGGGATCGGGTCCCACATAGGCTCTTTGCTTGTCAGGGAACCTGCTTCTCCCTTTCCACTGATCCCTTGCGGCTCATGCTCTCTCTCTTGCTACTTTTCTCTCAAATAAATAAAAATCTTAAAAAAAATAGTTTAAAGCACAAAGCTGCAGGAAATACAGGAAATTTCAGGTAAATGACCCAGTTTTTAAGAATTTATTTTTTGCACTTTGAGGTCATTTCCCTTAGGCTATTTCATTTTTAAAACAATTTTAATAGAATTCCTTTTATAATACAAAATTTTCATAACACTGAATCACTTAAGGTACCGAATTTTGGAGTTTCTTTCTAATTTAATTCTTCCACTATCTACTCGCATCTATTTTCATTCAAATATTTCCTTCTTTTCTAGAAATGTATCCTATTTTCAAGATTTTCTTCTCATATATATATGCATATATGTATATATTTATATTTATTTGCTAGAGAGAGAGGGAGAGAGCACAAGCAGGGGGTGAGGCAGGCAGAGGGAGAAGCAGGCTCCCCACTGAGCAAGGAGTCCAATGCCTTAGTTCATCTTAGGACCCTAGGATCATGACCTGAGCCAAAGGCAGATGCTTAATCAACTGAACCAGTCAGGTGTCCCAAGATTTATTTCCTTCCTCCCTCCCTTCCTTGCTCCCTCCCTTCCTTCCTTCCCTCCTTCCTACCTTCCTTCCTTCCTCCCTTCTTTCTTTCCTTCCTTCTTTTCTTTCTTTTAAAGATTTTATGTATTTATTTGACAGAGAGAAAGAGATCACAAGTAGTCAGAGAGAGAGGGGGAAGCTGACTCCCTGCTGAGCAGAGAGCCCAATGAGGGGCTTGATCCCAGGATCCTGAGATCATGACCTGAGCCGAAGGCAGAGGCTTAACCCACTGAGCCACCCAGGCGCCCCAAGATTTTCTTTTTTTATTAGCTGTTATAATAATGCCTTTATAATTTTTTAATTCTTTATTTATTTCTTTTTATTTTTAAAAGATTTTTATTTATTTATTTGAGAGGGAGAGAGAAAGAGAGAGAGAGAAAGTGAGTGAGAGCACAAGAGCAGAACAAGGGAGAAACAGCAGGGAGCCCAATGTGGGACTGGATCCCAAGACCCTGAGATCATGACCTGAGCCAAAGGCAGATGTCTAAATGGCTGAGCCACCCAGGCACCCCATAATGCCTTTAAAAAAAGTTATTTATTTTAGAGAGAAGAGCAAGCAGGGGGAAGGAGCAGAAGGAAAGGGAGAGAAAGTCCCAAACAGACTGTGTGCTGAGCCCCGAGCCCAATCTCAGGACCTTGAGACTACAGCAAGCCAAAACCAAGAGTTGGCAAGACTGAGCCACACAGGTGACCCTATAATAATGCTTTTTAAACTTGAAAAGACTCACAGTGTTCAAAGATATTACAGTAAAACCAAGGTTATTTACTTGATATTGGTTTTAATACTAAGGATTTTTTTTACAGCAAACATTCTATCTTCACAAAATTAATAATCTAGATGTGAATTTACCTATATCAAAATTTCTTTTGGGGCACCTGGGTGGCTCAGTGGGTTAAGCCTCTGCCTTTGGCTCAGGTCATGATCTAAGGGTCCTGGGATCAAGCCCCTCATCAGGCTCTCTGCTCAGCAAGGAGCCTGCTTCCTCCTCTCTCTCTTCCTGCCTCTCTGCCTACTTGTGATCTCTCAGCTAATGGGTCATAAAAGCAAGACCATAAAGAATCTATTTCCAAGTAACTTAACTGCAAACAAGAATGAAGCTTAAGAATATTTATAGGATTAGGAAAACTCAGAAAGTAAAATCCACAAGGTCTGACACCCAACCAAAGATTTGGAAACATGCAAGGAAGCAGACAGATATGATCCATATTGAGGGGAATAATGAATCAATCAAAACTGACTTAAAACTGACATAAATGTTAGAATTAGCAGGCTCGAGGAATAAACAAAGATATTTTGCCTTGAAGACATGTATCTAAAAAAGTTAAGTAGAAATATTGAAGATAAGAGAAAGACCCACATCAAACTTATAGAGAGGGAAACTGCAATGTTTGAAATGAGAATTTAGGCTATTGAAGAAAACAATAGAAACAATCCAAAATTTAAAACACAAAATATGGGTGCTCAGTCAGATGAGCATCCAACTCTTGATTTCAGATCATGTCATGATCTCAGGGTATGGGATTTCAGCCCCTGCATTGGGCTCTGTGCTGAATGTGGAGCCTGCTTAAGATTCCCTCTCCCTCTGCAAACCACCCCCTGCACCAGCACTTATACACACATGCACTCTCTCTCAAAAACAAACAAACAAACAAACAAACAAACAAATAAGAAAATATGCTTTTTAAAAAGAATGCAAAACCTACCAAGGCTATTCCATTTTATAATAAATTGCAATGAAAACACAATGAAACAGAGTTTTGGGATACCACTAAAGCAGTACTTAGGAGGAAATGTATAGCATTGAATACTTGTTGGAGAAGAAAGATCTCAAATCAGAGATCTCAGCTTCAACTTTAAGAAATTAGAAAAAGAAATAACTAAATCAAAGTAAGTAGAAGAAATTAAAACAGAAACCAATGAAAAAGAAAACAAAATCAATAGAGAAAACCAAATAAACCAAAAACGAATTTGTTGAAAAGCTGGATAAAATTGGTAATCCTACAGCCAGATTGACCAAAGGGAGTGAGGGGAAGAGGAAGGGAGGGAGAATAGACACAAGTTACCGATATACCAACATCAAGAATGAAAGCATCCATCACTATGGATGTACAATTCCATCACTATGGATTCTGCAGATACTAAAAAGACATTAAAGTGTTGCTATGAGAAACTTTATGCCTATAAGTTCCATAATTGAAACAAAATAGAAAAAGTTCTTGAAGGACACAAAATACTAAAACTTATTCAAGAAGAAATAGATTATAAATATATATGTATATACATGAATATACACATAAATGTGTACATATGTGTCTATATACACATATTTGCATATATATATAACATTGAATTTGCACTAAATAAATTTCCCATAAAAAAACCCAGATGGGGGACACCTGGGTGGCTCAATTGGTTGAGCAGCTGCCTTTGGCTCAGGTCATGATCCCAGCATCTTGGGATCGAGTCCCGCATCGGGCTCCTTGCTCCGCGGGGAACCTGCTCCTCTCTCTGCCTCTGCCTGCCTCTCTGCCTGCTTGTGTTCTCTCTCTGTTAAATAAATAAATAAAATCTTTAAAAAAAAAACAAAACAACAACAACAACAACAACAACAACAACAAAAAACCCAGATGGTGTCACTGATTAATTCTATCTACCCTTTAAGGAAGAAATAATACCAATTCACACAAACTTCCAGAAAATTGAAGGGTGAGGAATACTTCTCAACTCATTCTATAAAGTCATCATTACCATTATAACAAAATCAGACAAAGACATTACCAAAAAAGAAAGCTACATGCCAATATCCTTAACAAGCCTATATGCAAAAAATAGTTTTTGGAAAATTAGTAGATAAATTTCAACCATATATAAAAGGGATATATCATGTATAAGTAAGGTTTACCTAAGAAATGCAAGGTTGGTTTAACATTTATAAATTAGTCAATATATTTCACCACATGAAAAATCTAAAATGAAAAATCATGTGATCATTTCTATATGCACAAGAAAAGAATTAGACAAAATTCAGCATCCATTTCTGATAAGAATTCTCAGCAAAGTATGAGGAGAAGAGCCCTTCCTCAACCTGATAAAGGTCATCTACAACAGTCCTTCTGCTAACATACTTAATAGTGAAAGACTAAATGATTTCTTCCTAAAATCAGGGATAACAGAAGGACGTCTACTCTCATTACTTCCGTTCAATATTGTTTTGGAAGTTCTAGATAGTGTATTTTAGATGATAAACATGTCATCTAAATTAGAAAGAGAAAAAGTACTTATTTGCAAATTATGTGATTGCCTTTATGGAAACCTGCAAAAATATTACTAGAACTAGTAAATGAGTTTAGTGAAGTTACAGAATATGAGTTCAAAATATGAAAATCAACTATTTCTGTACACTAGAAATTAATGAGAGGTAGTTGAAATTTTTAAGATTGTAACTGCAAGATTAAAAAAATATGAAGTACTTTAGGGGCACCTGGGTAGCTCAGTCGGTTAAGTTTCTGCCTTTGGTACCTGTCATGATTTTGGGGTCCTGGGATTGAGACTTGTGTCAGAGTCCCTGAGAGTCTGCTTCTCTCTCTCATTCTCTACCCCCTCTTCAACTCATGCTCTCTCTCTCTCTCTCTCTCTTTCTCTCAAAGAAATGAAATCTTTAAAAAAAATATGAAGTACTTCAGAATAAATCTGGCAAAAGATGTTCAAGCTCTGTACACTGAAAGCTACAAAATATTGCTTCAGCAAATTCAGGAACACTTAAATAAATGTAGAGATGAAACATGTTCAATGATAAGAAGAATCAATATTGTTAAGATGATAGTTCTCCTCACACTACTTTATAGAATCAAAACAACCCCAATGAAAATCCTGGTAGACTTTTTTTTTTCTTTTGTTTTTTTTAGAAATTGCTAAATTGATTCTAAAAAGTTCGTATAGAAATGTAAAGGATTTGGGCTAACTAAAAGAACCAGTTAAAAGAAGAATCAATACTACCTGATTTATAATACTTACCATAAAGCTGTAGTGTAAAGACAATGTAGTCTTGGGGCAAAAATAAATAAGTGGACTGTTGGTACAGAATTCGAAGTCTAATAATATACCCATACCAAGTGATCATTTGATTTTTGACAAGGATTTTAAGGAAATGTGATGCAGAAGGGATAATCTTTGATACTGAATAACTGGATTTTTATACGTATTCCATATGATCCATACTGCTAATTAAATACAAATTTCATCAAAGAGAATCATAAAACTTAGTGTCAAACCTAAAACTATTAAAAGTATAGAATAAAACATAAGAGAAACCCTTATGACTTTGGGTTAGGCAAAGATTTCTTTGATTCAAAGGAAAAGCATGGTCTGTAAGTAAATATATTGATAAATTAACTTAAAATTAAAATTTTCTGTTCCTTGAAAGATACTCTTAAAAGAATGAAATGACAAGACAGAGGCTGAGAGAAAATATTTGCAAAGCATTTATCTGAAAAAGGACTATAACCAGAATACAAAGAACTTACAAAAACAATGATAAGATTATTTGACTTCTGAACACATTCTCAGCTCTACAGTCTCCTGGACAGTTCAGAGTGTTAGGGAAGTATTAATAGACCAACTCGGCTGCAGTAATAAAGTCCTATAGGGAAACTACACTGCAACGTTAAGTTAAAGCATGAGGCATGCTGGAACCAGGAAGTAACATTGGAAATGGCAGAGAAAAGCAATGGGGGATCACATGGAACTGGGGAAACTGATCTGGTTAGATTGTGTGCATAGCTTTGACCAGTCTAGCAATGCTGATCAAAGCACAGGGTCTATAGGTTGCTGTGCCTGGACTGGAGGTTACAGTATATGGTTCTACTAGGGTATTGAGGTCTTTGTTCAGAGAATTTCTTTTAAGGGCCTTATTCCTAACAGAAACTTAAGTACTGTATATACATTTGTACTCATGGTTGAAGACTTAAGACAAATGTAGCCTTAGAGGGCAGATGGAGAAGAGCCAAAAAGGGAGACAAAGTGGACAGAGGTGTTCAAAAAGGTAAAAGATGGGGCACCTGGGTGGCTCAGTGGGTTAAAGCCTCTGCCTTCGGCTCAGGTCATGATCTCAGGGTCCTGGGATGGAAACCCACATCAGGCTATCTGCTTAGTGGGGAGCCTGCTTCCCCCTCTCCCTCTGCCTGCCTCTCTGCCTACTTGTGATCTCTCTCTCTCTCTCTCTCTCTCTCTCTCTGTCAAATAAGTAAATAAAATCTTTAAAAAAAAAAGGTAAAAGAAAAACAAGAAATTTACAGATATCAAGAGAAGAAAAGTTTCAAAACAAGACTTCATTACAAATTATAATGAAGTCAAGAAGGGGACATTAAGAATCAATGATCAGATGATTATTTGTGGCCTGTAAGAATGTAGTACTAGTAGAGTGGTGGGATGGGGAATTAATGCTGTGGAGACAAACTAGTTCTGGAATCAGATTGTTCAGGTTTAAACACTGATTTCATCCTTTAAAAACACTGCAACATGGGCCAAATTGCTTAGTCTTTCTGTTCTGATCAGATGAGGTTAATATAGTAATTATTACAGCTTAAATTGTAAAGAGAAAGTAAAAACCTTTTCACAAAGTAAGTGTTCAGTAAAATTAGCTATTAAAGCCATATATTCATTTGAGAAGTTTGGCTCTGAAAGGAAGAAGATAAATAGATACATTTCTCCTTTTTCTGGGTCACACTAGTTATGGAAAAATTAAAGACCTATGTTACTATACTAAGAGCTCATCATAGGTTAGAATTTTTTTTTAACTGAGATTAGAATTCCATCAGCTTTCCTTACTTTCTGCCCTTTATGCCTGAATTAGTAGAAATATTTCTCAGTAGTCCCCTCTTGCAAAATGTCTCATCTGTTGTTCCCCCTGCTGTTCCCAACCCTATACACTCTTTCTTCCTCCACATGGATGCCACTGATTCTCCTAATTTCTGACCACTAACATGAAGTCATGCAATGGAAGGGTGTAAGAAGGCTGTAATTTGACACTCTAACAGGGGTGTAATTTGAATATAAATATTCTTAAATTTTTTCACTGTCAAGAATTATTCTTAAATATTTTCCATTATTACATTTATAAAAATATATTCATGAGAAGAATATATCCACCAAAAATATATTCATTCTTGTGATTATACTATTTTATGCCCCTCAAACTTTTTTATTTACATTTCAGTCTTCCACTCTAGAATAAAGAGTTAGGACAGGACAAAAATAAATATTCTCATGACTACTTTATGCAATCACAATAAAACCTGTTCAACTAAAATTAAGTAGTCAAACAAATGAATTTAGAAGTTAATAAATTAGTGAATTGGGTTCTGGCAAACTGCGTTCCCTGCCTGCCCTTAGGTTCATTGAGATTTCTTTTTATCCTTATAAGACATTTCTTCTTTTTTTTTAATTTAAGGTGAGTTTCTATTACTTGCTTCCAAAAACAAACAAACAAACAAACAAACAAAAAAAACAAAACAAAACCTTGACTAACATACACTTCCATATTTGGCACCTTTTCACATGCATGTTTCACATCTTTCCTTTCTCCTTGAAACTTCTTAAATGAGTTTATATTCTATAATTTCATTATCCATACTACACTGCTCAAACTAGTCTAACCACAGTTGTCAGTGAGTTCCATGTCAATAAATCCAATAGAACATTTCCAGTTTTTATCTAACTTGATTTTTCAGCAGCATTTGACATTGTTGACCTTCACTCGAGAAATTCTTTCTTTCATTTATTTAATAAATTTTTTTCTAGATACGTTGTCTACTGGTTTGGCTGTACCTTTTTGATCTCCTTTGTTGCATCTTTCTTTCCTACCTGACCCTTAAATGTCAGAGTTCCTCTGGAATTTCCCCCCCCTTCTGTTTTTTTTTTTTTTTTCTCTCTCTCTCTGGTTTTCTTTTTCTTTTTAGAAATGTTACCACTACATACCCAGTTACTCAAGACAGAAAATCGAGACTCATGCAGTCATCCTTGATGGTTTGTTTTTCTTTACTGCCCATGTAAATCTTAAGAGTCTACCTCCAAATTACTCTCAGGTTTATCTATTTTTCTCCAGCTCCACTGCCAATCACCCTGCTCTGATTCCCACCATCACAGTCCCACGTGGACTTACAGCAGTGGTCTTTGAAGTGGTCTCCTGCATCCAATTGATTCCATCTCTAAACCATTTCTTTAATCTCGGCTCTAATTTAAAATAAATTTAAATAG
>CM052799.1:165069879-165093755 GCA_028533885.1 Nasua narica | reverse complement strand
GGGCGCCTGGGTGGCGCAGTTGGTTAAGCAACTGCCTTCGGCTCAGGTCATGATCCCGGAGTCCCGGGATCGAGTCCCACATCGGGCTCCCAGCTCCATGGGGAGTCCGCTTCTCACTCTGACCTTCTCCCTTCTCCCTTCTCATGCTCTCTCTCACTCTCTCTCTTTCCTAATAAATAAATAAATAAAATCTTTAAAATAAAATAAGATAAATTTAAATAATAAAATGAATTAATTCTTGCTTAAGACCCTTTGACAGCTTTCCAGTGGTTTTAGAATGAAGTCCAAACTTTCTGAATGACTTACAGGACTTCTCATAGTGTGGATGGTCCTCACCTATTATCTCCAACCTTATCCCTTACATACTTCCATCTTTGTATTACGTTCACATTTAGTTTCTTTTGGCTCTAGTAAGGCAGTAGCTCTCCAGCACTGGGGGCGTCAAAGAGACGTACTTCCCCTAGCTTGGATAACCCATTCTCCACTTATACCAAGTTAATATGCATGCATCTTTGAAGTCTTAAGCAAGTTGTCTTCTCTTTGGCTTTTGCCAAGCACGAGGCTGGGTCCTGCATCTCTTTTATAACACCCATCACACATACAGTTATTTATTTAATATCTATATTTTCATTTATATTATAAATTCCATAAAGACAAAGCCCAAATCTATTTTACTACTGTATCTCTAAAACCTAGCTCAGGCCAGGCTGATAACAGATGTTTAAAAATATTAAATGAATGGGGCGCCTGGGTGGCTCAGTGGGTTAAAGCCTCTGCCTTCGGCTCAGGTCATGATCTCAGGGTCCTGGGATCGAGCCCCACATTGGGCTCTCTGCTCACCAGGGAGCCTGCTTCCCACTTGCTCTCTGTCTGCCTCTCTGCCTACCTGTGATCTGTCTCTCTGTCAAATAAATAAATAAAATATTAAAAAAATATTAAATGAATGAATGATTTTTTTCCAGAATCCATTGTGTGACTATAAACTGTATTATAAGCTTTTCCTTGAGATGAAGCAAATGCTTTCCCTAAGCCTAGGTTGGTCCTTGGCATTAATGCCTTAAACTTCTAACTACATACTGTAGATAGATAAAAGGTCCATTTGCCCCAAAATATCTTACCTGGTAACCTATCATAACTCTCTTCCTTACTATTTGTTTTAAAACTGCCCTGCCTCCGCCCACACTCACTTGGAATTCATAATTATGGGATGAAATTTAATTGCTTCCTAAAAGGTCAGTGTTAAATCCATATCACTTTTTTTTTTTTCTTGGGGGCGGAATCTCACTTCCCTTTCTCTGGTCAATTGGAAGGATTATCAGATTTGCTAATTGCTAAATGCTATCCTTGAGGATATGAGAGAAAGAACACATAGTTATTACCAGGGGCTGTAAGCTTAACCCAGAACATTAGGGCACCCTCTGACCTTTCTGTTTTGGAATGCTAAGAAAATTGGCCATCAGAAAGAAGGATGGCACTGATGAGTAACTTTTCGTCCCTCACAATTTTATAGAAGTAGTCCAAATGCCTTTAAAATGGATATGTATTTTGGAGTAAACCTTTTAATATAGAATAACAGAGTGGTGCCCAGACATTGCTCCCTTGTGCCAGCTTTCCCTGATATCTATGTCACTGGCCAACTGAAGGCAGAATAAATGAAATTAACTCTGCAGGAATAAATAGTGCCAAGTTCTATGACATAGATTGGAAGAAACCCAAGCTTAGGCTTTAAACTGCATCTTAAAATCAAGTCCAAATCAGCAGAATTACTTGTACATGGATATGATTCGAAAACAGAAAAATGAAAGAGACAGGTAAGTAAAATGTAATGTGCTCAGTGGTTGACCGTAGGAAGTACTACAAGGGAAAAGGGCCCATTAACATACATCGGTTTACCACATTTATCAATTCTGTGGTACGCCCCTTCTCTATATTTCTCATCTATGAAATGGGAATTTATCTTACAATTGCTGACATGTCAAATTTAAATGGAAATATGTTTTCATTCTTAGTGATGCATATAAGGATGTGCCTTATAATCAATGACCTCTTAGAATGATTGACTAAAATTAAGTATTTGCTTATAAATATATATCGGTAACGAATGTTCATCTCCATATTTTCAGTTCATGTCATAATTGACCATTTCATTTTCATGTCTGGCAGAATTGCCATGTAACTTATAGCCTGTGAAAGAGAATGAGAAACTTATGTAATAGATATATTTGATGGGGAGTTATAACATGACAAAACTTCCACAGAGAGCAACCACCCAGAGAGGGCAAAAAAATCTTGAATTTGAATGGATCAGTAAAGATCCTGTATTCTAGAGAAACAAGTCATTAGATATATATAGAGAGAGAGGAAGGAGGGTGAGGGGTGAAGGTGGAGAGAAAGGCTGAGTGAACATGAACATGATATGCAGGTATGTAAAAGCACCAATATAATTTTCTTCTATTTAAGGATGACAAGAAAATCTCTGAAAGTTGGACAGCAAGAATTCACTTTTTTTGTGTTTTTTTTCTTAAGAGTTTCTTTTTTAAAGTTTACACTGAGTGATAACATAATTAGTTGAGTTGGAAAATGCCAAATGAAAATGAAAAATCTAACACATGCTGCATATGAATGTCTTCAGAGGAAATTTTTGTGGATTTTTTTCTTGTCAAGCAGTGTATATTAGTGAACTATACCTAAAGAAAGATGATTTCCAAACTGGTGGCATCAAAAATAACCAAAATATGCTCAGCTGTGCTCAAGAATAGCAGAGAAAGGTAGAAGAGCTTGATGTTAAAAACAAAACAAAACAAGAACAAAACAAAAACAATCCATCCTTTAATGCACATAAAGCAAGAATTAATCACAAAGAAACCTCATCATTGTCTTCTCACAAATGATCTTTACAATTCAGTGCACAATTTTACAAGTCACTATTAAAAGTTACTTTTAGTGGGTGCCTGGGTGGCTCAGCCATTAAGCATCTACCTTTGGCACTGGTCATGATCCCAGGGTGCTGGGATGGAGCCGATGTGGGGCTCCCTGTTCAGCGGGAAGCCTGCTTCTCCCTCTCCCACTCCACTCCTTCTTACGTTCCTTCTCTCACTGGCTGTATCTCTCGCTGTTAAATAAATAAATAAAGTCTTAAAAAAAATCAAGTTACTTTCAGTAAGGAATGGCTATGACTGGCAAATGGCTTACCCCAGTGGACTCTCGATTATTTGTGTGTGTTTTTCCAGGAAAAATACAAAGATTTTAAAAATATTGCACTTTCTTGCATGTTACAAAAAGCTCCTGAGTAAGTCAGAATTAGGTGGAAACAGCTGCTGCTGCTTCTCGTTCTCCCCTCCCCCACCTTCTTCCCAACCACATCAGCTTAAGAACTGACCATAAGCTTTATTTGTCATTTTTTTAAGTATAATTAACACACAATGTTTTATTACTTTAGGCATACAACAAATTGGTTAAAGAATTCTATACATTATTCAATGCTCACATGATAAGTGTAGTCACCACCTGTCACCATACAACCTTATTACAATATTATTGACTATTTTCCCAATGCTGTACTTTTCATCTCTATGACTTATTTATTTTATTACTGGAAGTTTTTATCTCTTAATCCCCTTTATCTATTTCATTCCTTCACTTCCCACCAACCTCCCCTCTGGTAACCATGAGTTTGTTCTCTGTATTTAAGGCTTTCTTTGTTTTTTGAGATTCCTCCTATAAGTGAAATTATATGGTATTTGTCTTTCTCTGTTCAACTTATGTCACTCGGTCTAATACCATCCAGGTCCATACATGTTGTCACAAATAGCAAGATCTCATTTATTTTTTTTTAGATTTTATGTATTCATGAGAAGCTCAGGCAGAATGAGATCTCCCCCTGGGCAGAGATCCCGATGTAGACCTCGATCCCAGGATCTGGGATCATGACCTAAGTAGAAGGCAAACGCTTAAACGAATGAGACACCCACGCACCCACATTTCATTCTTTTTATGGCTGAGTAATATTCCATTGTATATATACATACCAATTCTTCCTTACTTTTTAATCTATTGCTGGACACGTGGGTTGCTTCCATATCTTTGCTATTATAAATAGTGCTGTGATAAACATAGGGGTGCATATATCTTTTCAAATTAGTCTTTTTGTTTTCTTTGGGTAAATACCCAATAGTGGAATTACTGGATCATATGGTATTTCTATTTTTAAATATTTTGAGGAAACTCCATGCTGTTTTCCAGAGTAGTTGCACCAATTTACATTCCCACCAATAGGGTCACAAGGGTTGCTTTTTCTCCACATCCTCACCAACAGTTGTTAATTCTTTTCTTCCTTTCTTCCTCTTCTGTCCTCTCCTCTCCTTGCCTTTCTTTTCCTCTCTTTCTCTCTCTCCTGCTCTCTTTTTCTTTCTTTCCTTCTTTCTGATTCTAACCATTCTGACAGAGGTAAGGTAATATCTTGTGGTTTTGATTTTTATTTCCCTGATGGTTAGTGATGTTGAGTATGTGTCTATTTATATGTCTACTGACCATCTGTATTTCTTCTTAGGAAAAATGTCTATTTAGGTCCTCTGCCCATTTTTAATCAGATCACTTGGGGTTTTAGTGTTGAGTTGCATAAGTTCTTCATATACATTATATATTAACCCCTTATTGTATATATCATTTGCAAATATCTCCTCCCATTCAGTATATTACTTTTTTTAAAAAAAGATTTTATTTATTTATTTATTTGCGTGAGAGAGATATAGAGAGAGCAAGCAAGAGCACAAGTGGGGGGAGATGTAGAGGGACAGGGAGAGGAAGAGGAAGAAGCAGACTCCCCACTGAGCCAGGAGCCCAATTCAGGGCTCATCCCAGAACCCTGGGATCATGACCTGAGCTGAAGGTAGGCACTTAACCAACCTTTTTTGTTTTGTTGATGCTTTTCTTTACTGTGTAAAAGCTTTTTATTTTGGTGTAATCCCAATAGTTTATTTTTTCTTTTGTTTCCCTTGCCTGAGAAAACATATCTAGAAAAATGTTGCTAAGGCCAGTTTTATGGCTTCAGGTCTCACATTTAGGTCTTTAATCCATTCTGAGTTTATTTTTGAGTATGGTGTGTAAAAACCCAATTTCATTCTTTTGCAGGTAGCTGTCCAGTTATCCCAGCACCATTTATTGAAGAGACTGTCACTTCCCCATTGCATATTCTTGCCTCCTTTGTCATAGATTAATTACCATATAAGCATGAGTGTATTGCTGGGCTCTCCATTCTGCTCCATTGATCTTTGTGTCTATATTTGTGTTGGTATCATACCATTTGATTACTAAAGTTTTGTGTAGTATATCTTAAAAATCTGGGATTGTGATACTTCCAGCTTTGTTTTTCTTTTTCAAGATTGCTTTGGCTATTCAGAGTCTTTTGTGGTTCCAGATAAATTTTAGTATAATTTGTTATAACTCTGTAAAAAAACAAAAACAAAAACAACCCCCCCCCCCCCACAGCAAACCAAAACTGTTGATCTTGCTCAAATAAGCTTTAGAAAGAGATTGTGGGGTGGGGCCGCGTGGAACTGGGTGATGAGTATTAAAGAGGGCACGTGTTGTGATGAGTACTTAGAGTTATACACAACTGAGGAATTGTTGAATACTCCATCAAAAGCTAATAATGTACTACATGTTGACTAATTGAAAAAAAGAGAGAGGGAGACTGGGACTGTGTGTTAGGGGTGTGTGGCACCAAAAAAAAAAAAAAAAAAGAGAATGATGTTGTTCATTATCCCTAATGTTCCAGCCTTGGTTTTAATGTTTAACACTGTCAAGATACTGTCACAAATGGATGTGGTAGATGATTGCTTTGTTGGTCCTGACTCTTCCTGGACTTTGGGTCTGCTGCTTCCCTGCAGTTTATTTGGTTTTTACTAACTATGTTTCAAAAGAATAGGATCACCCTGTGGAAGCAGCACTTTGCGATCAACATTGCTGAATTCAACTTTTGTATGTAGTTTTAACCCTAATTTTTGTCCTTGGAAGCAAGAGCTCCTCCTTGCAAACCCATTTTCCAGAATGTTTTAGATGAGAACTGTAGAAGAGGGGGGATTTCTTCTTACTGGCTTATTTCCTCCTAAGTAACATTTGCTGGACATGGAAACTTTAATTTTATTTGTTGCCTCAATTTATTTTCCCCAGTGAAATGAAGTTTAGCAATACTAGGAAATAAAACATTGGCTGTAATCAGCAGTAGCCAACCAATACAAGATTGTTACCTTATCTTTTTTTTTAATCAAAATGCTTTTCATCCATAATAGTTTGGCATATATATATGTTCTCCTTTCCTCATCTCTGTCAATGAGATAATATCAAATAAGTTTATATATCCCCTATACAGATGGAAATTTTAAATTTCAAATATTAGCATCAATAAACAGATTAAATGTTAAATTTTGTAGTTTGATATTTTTATCCTAATCAAAACTTAGTACAAGTGCTAAACCAAAAAATATCATGTGTGACTAATTATAATTAGAAATAAGCAAGATCATACATACGTTCAGCTTTACTTGCACACATTAATTTTAATGGGCATTATTAGTAGAAAAAATCTTAGCCAACTCAAAATAAACTTGTATGACATCACTTTTCAACTTGCTAAAGCTAACAACAGGGTCAAGTTTACCTCCAGCTAACTTTTGGAAGTTTTACTTGGCAGTTCTGGAAACTAAACTAGTCTTTTAAGTGTAGTACCACCTCCACATTAGCTTCTTGGATTTGTTGAGTTAATGTGTCATTGGACCTATTTCTCAAGCTGTTATTTTTCCATTTTTGAAGAGTAATGCTCTTGGCCAGCTCTGTATGATATAGACTAATGATTGAACTCTCCATCCTTTAACTGTTATTTCTGTAACACAGCCCTTAATCGGCAAAGTCTGCTTTTGACAATTGAAAACATAAACATAACAGATAGGATAATGATGAGCACAAATCAATTGAATTGATTGGAGCTTGCAATGTTGATGCATCATTTAGTTTTGCAGACAGGTATCTTTAATCAGACAGTACAGGAGCTACCTTTGGTTCCCAGACAACTTTTTTAGAGCACTGAACCTTGAATACACTTTAGCATTACATTCATTTTGATAGTCAGTGGTGACGCTTGGACTTAAAGAGTGCTAATATTCAGTTGTAATTTTGTCAGTAATTTTAAAGCACTTTGTGAATTTTGCTTTTGAAAAGAGGAAAGAAATATATCAGAGCCGTCACAAATCTCTCATACCCAGGTACCCTATTCCCCCTCCAATCCACAGATCTTTTATTAAATTCCACTATGCCTCTGCAGGAAATGTGAATAGTCATTGAAACTGGTTCAATGCCAGGATTTGAAAGCTGATACTTTGAAGAATGTATCCAGTGTATATTACATGAACACCAAACTCCCTGGCAATGAGAAGAATAATATGAGACGATGACACAGTTAAATTTAGAAACAGAATTCAAAATAGCCCCTGGGTTTTCATTTCAAGGTCATTCACAGACACATTCTCATAATCCTGCGGAATTCCATCTCAGTTGGATTCCATTTCACATGTGGTGTAGTCTTTTATTTTTCAGTCTATTAAGATTTTTGAATGTATACAAGAAAGAAAACCAATATTTATTAAGTAGCTACTGTAGTCCTGAGATTGTGCTAGATACTTCCCTTTATATCTAGTGATTACAATAAGAATAATAGCTGATGTTTTTTGGACAACTACTGGGGGAAAGACAGTATACTAAGCAATTTCTTTTTCTTTTTTCTCACCTAAAGCTCATGACTTTTACAAATGAAGAAATGGATATTTACAAAGGTTTAATAACTGATTCAAAGTGGCTGCTCCTTTTATTGAATGACACAGCAAGATTCAAACCTCAGTTTCTTTGTCTCGACAGCCCATATTCTCAAAGGAATGTCCATACAAAGGTTTTGGAATCAGACTGTGTTGTAAATGTCTTGATTTGTGAATTGTTCATAATAATAACAATACCTACATGAAAGGATTATTGTGAGAATAAAATTAATGAATATGGGTTTTATAATGATAATGCTGGCACATGGTAAACATTCAAGATATGTTAGCTATTAGTATTTTTGTTTAATGATAAAAATATTTATTACATTGTTACATTCTAAGAGATAGTAATCTTTTATTTATATTTTTATCTTATTATAAATGCAAAGCACTAAAAAATTTAAAAAATATTCCTCTTTTATTCTATTTTCCCAATGCTCTAAAATAGCCAAGTGTAAAATATTTATGCTAAGTATTATTTAATAAATGAAATATTTTTGGGTTTCTGTGACCTATTATGTAAAATCAGCATGTCACAGATAATGATATTTCAAAAGAAACATCCACTAAAAGCTTTGTTATTTGATCTTCAAACCACTATTTCATTTTCAAAATGTTCATCATCCCAGAGAAAATAAGAAATTAAACATAAGACACTATGTGAAACTAACTGTGCTGTTAGCTGTTCCCACCACACAGATAATGTTCTGAGATTCGGACACTGATGTATTTTTTAAACCATCCCTAAAATCCTTTTCTCTCATATCCTTCATGGACTGGGAAGATTGTTTCTGTATTGGAGACCTCAGTCTATTCCTCAATTTATTAGTTACACATTATCTAGTAGGAGCCAGTCGAAAGGTATTTGGGCAAAACACCTATCCTTAAAATGGTCGAGTTTTCGGCAATGCTTTGATGAAAAGAGCTTTAAAGGCTGAAATCAGTCTCAGTTTAAAACAGTGATAACAGTACTTACCTATTATTCTATTCTTTAGACCTTTGTTTCCCAGTGAGGCAGATTGCTTGCCAAGAGCTGACCACTCCTGTTGAAGTGTTTTTGTAGCTGACATCACTCAACCTCTCAAAATAGCAGTTTTATCCAAGCTTACAATTAGCAGAAGGCATTTGAAGTGCACTGAAGCCTTAGCAAGGGTCCTCAGCGGGAGGTGGATCTTGAGAAGGCTCCTTTTACTGTAGTAGGTCAGAAAAAGTGTCCTCTTAATATTACTTTTTAGTCACAGTGGTGTTTTAAAGAGGTCAACACTTAAATGAGCTATTCAATCAATACTAGTTGCCTTTACAACAGTAAGATTGGTGTTATAAGTAGTGTGGAAATCATTAGTGCTCTTACCAACTCTTTCTGCTCTGGCTGCCTAGTGGGATTTTCTTTCCTGATTTCCTTTTTACTTGACTTCCTCAGGTGAGTTCATGTGACTTGTTCTGGCCAAGAGACTCATGAACAGAAGTAACAATGGGCCACTTCCGGGCCAGAGCATTTAATTGAGAGAGTGAGACCCTCCTAAATTGCCTTTCCTGCTGCCGCAGCATTCCAAGCAGTGGCTACAACATACATCAACCCGGTCTCTGAAAGACAACAAAGAGCAAACCTCTCAGTTGATCTGTACTGGTGGTACAGAGTGAGCAAAAAAATAAATAAATAAATAAAAGTTTGTCGTGTTAACCACTGAGCTATTTAGGGCTATTTGTTATGATAGCATAGCTGAGCCTATCCTGACAGATAAGCAAAAGAATTACAAACGAAAATTTGTGGCTGTGCAAAGGGCAAACTAGATACAGCAAGCTGGTATTCTTAGAATGTGACATCTTTAGCCTTTAATGATATGCTTATTGCAATAGTCTGCCTGTCTTGTTTCATAGGAACTTACATCCTAAAATTGGATCCACGATTTATGAAGTCAATACCTAAAACCTTCGTAGTCACAATCACAATGAATTTTTGTACTATCTTAAACTTTATTGTAAATATACATGTGATTATTATATATATATATTTTTTTACTTAAAGGACTAGAATGAATTGTCTTATAAATCAATTATTCCTTATACTCATTCAAAATAATACTTCTTTGAATTATTCATTTTTCTTGATAACCTTATTGTGAAAATCAAAGTGAAAAAATGAAACATAATAATTATAGACAGAGGCACCTGGGTGGCTCTGTTGGCTAAGCTTCTGCCTTTGGCTGGGGTCATGATCTCCCGGTCCTGCCTCTCCCTCTGCTCCTTCTCCTTGCTCATGCTCCCTCTCTCTCTCTCTTTCTCAAATAAATAAAATCTTTTAAAAAGTAATTACAGACAAATTGCTATTTGTCTATGCAATGTTCTACTGCACAGGGTCCCCAGGTATTGTCGCTCTCCCTGCTTTGCTCAGAAGTACTTCTCTCAAGCTTCTTTATTTCCTGTAGCAACCCAGTTCTGTACCATCATCTGTGCATATTTAAATCTTACATGAGTTATTTTGTATTTTTACTATATGCCATCTCCTAAGGTTGACAAATCACCTATGTTTAGAACTCATCATGAAAGGAAGTGCTTAAAAGAATGTTTCTTAATTTCATTTTCTAAATATCTTCCAATACTGAAGTTAGTAGAAAAGTCACATTTCAGCCTATTAGTACCTCCCATATTTTAATTTATATCAGTATTATTTCCTCTTTATTTTAGGTTTTGCAGGCCTAACGGCACCAATAATTTTAGCTCGTTTTATTATGACATCACTCTTAAAAAATTTTTATTTATTTATTTGAGAGAGAGAGAAAGAGAGAGTGAGCATGAACAAGGGGAAGACGTGGGGGAGGGAGGGGCAGAGGGAGAGGGAGAAGCAGACTCCCCACTGAACAGGAAACAGGAAGCTGGAAGCCCACTGCTTGGGGCTCTGATCCCAGGACCCGAGACCATGACCTGAGCCGAAGGCAGGCACCTAACCAAACACAGGTGCCCTCTATTATGGCATCACTCTTAATCCCCCATCCTTTTCATGATCCATTTTATGTACTTCTCTAATATTGTGCTATCACACATTCAAACAATGACCAAGTTTCAGAAATGACAGTTTATAATAATGTGTGATTATGTTATGTTCAGAAAAGAACCTAGGATTGTTGCTTTTAAAAGAACTCATATTTCTAAATTTTATAGTTTTATAAGGCTTATTGACTTAGGCAATATTTTCATAATAACCTAAACTAATACTTTCTCTCAGAAAATATTTTCAAATATTTAATTGTTCTTTCTCATCCATGCAATGACACGCTATTTTTGTCTGCAAAATGGTGTAAAATCAAATTTCCTGAATTAATGGACTTCAAAATTTACTATAGCTCATATCAAGGTACACAAGATGAAACAAACCATTTTTTGGTTGTTAAGAAATGAAATCACTCCATCTTGGATGAGTCAATATAAGATGTGTGAAATTAATTTATTGCACCATGCAAACTTGAAGTAAGGTACTGAAATTTAGTTCTTTCATGGAAGGGTAGATAGTGATTTCCTTCAGAATATGTATCTGACTTTGATTAAAATTCTTCTGTTATGCTACACAATAAAGAAAAAACTATTTTTATTTTAGATGATAGCACTGGGTTGTGTAACTGAGCTTATAAGTTTGGATGCAGATTTGAAAAGGTAGTACACATTTGTGCACTAATGCATATTCTTAAAACTCCACACCACAAGGTCAAATTAAAATACCAGTAGCCATTTGCTGTTCACTGTTATGTGACTAAACAGATTGGCAGTAGTTAATATTTCTACAATTTGCTTCTACGCAAATTTAAAACATATGTTAATTACAACAAAAAGCTGTGTTAACATATTAGCTCATTTCTACTTCTGCCTGCTGATTAAAAAAAAATCTCCCACCTCTATTATTTTTCAGTATAATTAAATAATCCATGTGTATAAGAAATGACATCTAATGCATATTTAGTTATGAACTACCTGGAATTTTGTTGAAAGTTGAAGCAACAAAGACAGTTCAAAATTATATAAAATAAAACTTTTCATACGTTTTGAGTGGGATGAATTGTACTTTATTTACATAGCGTATGCCAAATGGAAACAAATGGGCAACACAGAAAGGTCCAAGGTAATTGCTATGCGTTACAATATTGCCATGGGCAATCTACAAAATAGAGAATCTGTGTACAAGTAGTCATGAGCGATAGCTCCACCTATTTTGAAACAATTTTGAGGTAGTTTATTATGAAAGCATAGGTATAGGAAATGTTAAACTATTAGTCCAAAATTAAAATATACAGATTAAATTGTAAAAGGTGAGGATGGGTGAAATTAAACAGAAAAACCTCTGTTAAGTAACTTCCACTTAATTCTTTACTCAAATAAAAAGCTTGGGTATCAATCAAAAGATCAAGAAATGCTCTGATATGAAGAATTTGAGAGGCAAGGCGGGGAGAGGCATTGTGGGGGTTAGGGGGGAAAATGAAACAAGATGGGATAGGGAGGAAGACAAACCATAAGAGACTCTCAATCTCATGAAGCAAACTGAGGGTGCTGGGGGGTAGGGGTAGGGATAGGGTGGCTGGGCTATGGACATTGGGGAGGGTATGTGCTATGGTGAGGGCTGTGAAATGTGTAAGCCTGATGATTCACAGATATGTACCCCTGGGGCAAATAATACATTATATGTTAATAAAAAAAGATTGACAAATGAATATTTGTATGTGTTAAATTAAAGCATATGTTTGTTTATGCATATGTAATTTTTTATAATTTCTGTATTTTCCAGAAATTTCAGTTAACCAACCAATTAGATTCCACTTGCATAAGGGTAAGAGGAAATCTGGTGCATTAAGAAATGATGATAGAGGAAAATAGTAGCAATTGGGGATAAAACTTAGTTCTGAGCAGAGATGGATTTGCCATGGAGCTACTAAAGCCTAAGCTTCAAAAGCCCTAAACTTGGATGAGGCTCCTCCACAGCCTCATACCTAATTTTATATGCATACTTTTTTTTTAAAGATTTTATTTATTTATTTGACAGAGAGAGAGATCACAAGCGGGCTAAGAGGCAGGCAGAGAGAGGGGGAAGCAGGCTTCCTATTGAGCAGAGAACCCGATGGGGGGCTCAATCCCACTGACCCTGAGATCATGAACTGAGCCGAAGGCAGAGGCTTTAACCCACTGAGTGACCCAGGCGCCCCTATTTTTTTCTTAAACAAGGCTCCCCAAATTATATAGACCTGAGTTCCCATAAAGCTTGGATTGGTTCCTGGCTTTAAGGTTTTGGCAGTTACAGAAAAAATGTAGCTGATCACACAATGGTTATAACAGGGAAATTTCCATTTTATCAAGAATAATAAACATTCCTTTCCATTGATATGCTCATAGAAAAGTTTACTATCAAATACTTCCTGTAAAGGCACTGAAAAAAATAGAATAAAGATATAGTCCCTTGGCAACCCTGTCACAAATGGCAATATGTCGTAGAAAAAGGTAACATTATTTTACCTACAGTGTTTCTTTATATAAGCAGCAAAGTCATGCTATTAAAGCATATTTCACATACTGTTCTTTCTTCAGGATGGCACAAAGGAATCCTGGAGTCAAGTTTGCTGGGAACATTTGTTATGGGGTGGGGGGTGAAGAAGAAGAATAGCAAACTCAAGAGGTAGGACAGGAAATAAATAGAAAGAGATGAGCTAAAAGAACAAGCATATTGTGTATAGAAAGGATATTATCCAGTCACAGTAAAGTAGGAAGATGAACCATCCTGTGGGACTGCAAGATTCAACAAGTTGTGTAGAATCTTCCATTACCATCATGTATAAAATGAGAGCAATAAAATCAAAGCATTAATAGTTATGTGGAAACTGGATGTTCAACACAACTCACTGACAAGATGATATAAACATAATTGGTCATGAGAATGTTTAGCAATAGCAATGGCTGTCTATTAAAAAATTCCTTTCTCATAACTAAATTATAAAAAAACAATTTCATTGCAGCAATTCTTATATACTATATTAAAGAGAACAATAACTATTTCAAACACAGTACGAATATTGTTTCCCAACAGTAATTATTCAAATCAGGATTTATTCATTACTATATTACTGACACATTGAGGGTGTCTGACATATACCAGATTCTCAATGAATATTTTTAGTAAATTGAAAAAGCACTCAAGACACTATAGAAAGTTAAAATACAGTTTTGTTATGAAGGGCATAATAAGAGCATAAATACACTTAACTGCATGCAGTAATTACTTAAAAAGGACTTGTGTGTAATAAACTACATATATAACAAAACCATAACTCCTTATTATAAATTTAATGTATTACAAACTATTAGCTAACCATAGTAAACATAAATACACTACACAACCAATAACTTGCTTAGAGAATGCTGGGAGTGGAAGATGATTCTGATTGTTTTTGTCACTTTAAAAAACAATCCAAGGAAGTTCATAATCTGGCTTCATTTTCTCATATAGCAAGTGGAAATACTTAAAATTATTTACTAGACTCTAGAAAAGCACTAAGATTGGGACAGTTTTTTTCTTTTTATAGAACTAACAAGTGAGGTATAAATTTAAGAGCTGCATCAAAGGCTTTATTTGGGAGACTCTAGAGAAGTGTTTCTTAATGATGTTAACTTTCTTTTTCTTTGCATCTCTACCTTTAGTCCACTCCCATGGACTAGCTTTGAGGGGTTAAATAACTCAGAAAAGAACTAAGACTAAAACCGTTTCCTCAGAAGTGTGTGTAGAAAGCAGATATATAATGGCACAGTCATACTCTTGTGTTCTGGCAACAATTGGTGTTTATGTGCTTATTATATGGTAGGGTTCATTCAAGCTATACCTGAGAGATGCAGTTTCTGACCCTCTGTTCTTAATTTGAGTCTTTGTGTAGTGCCAGAAGCTTGAGATTCTGCCCTAGACATTATGGAATAAGTTAAAGGTAGGGCCATTTAGATCATTTGGAATGAATCAGTGCAGAAATTCAGAGACTTTTAGTTAGGATAATTATTTCCTTTTAAGTTTTTATACAGTAAAGATTTACTATTCCATCTACCCTTTTCTCTTTCAGGCTAGAGACAACCTCTAGGAGATAAACCAAGAATGAGTAGGAAGACAGAAAGTATTCTTTTGCATTTTTAAATTCCTTTTTCTAATTAAAACAATTAATACATCACTACGTGTGTCCCCGAGTGGTAAACTCATTAATAAATTATCACCTGAGTCAACCATTTGAACCTTTTTATTTATTTACTCATTACTAAATTTAAAGTTTATTACAGTGATTCTTATGTGCATACGAGTTGATTTACTATTCTTTTCTAATTTTGAGTTATGGAGCATAATATAATCTTTAAGTTATATAAATGGAATGTATTTATTCTTGCCTATCCAATTAAAACTTTGGAAAAGATTTTATAGAAAATTTAATCCCCATTACTTTAAGGAAATTAGAGATGTTTGGGAACAAGAAATAAGGAATAACAAGAAGATTTTCTATATTTGAGATAAAGTATTTTTGTTTTAAAACAGAGATAGAAGCACTAGAAGCGCATCTTTCTGTATATAATTGAGACATAATTGTTGAATCTTAAAGGGCAAGATCAGGCTCTTCAAGAGAATTACCAACTAAAGAAAAGTGCTGCTTAGTGTAAGGAAAAAGACATGAAAACACAAAACCAAGTACAGATGGGGCAAGGAGCACACACACTGGAAATAATCTAAGGGCTGAAAGTAGGCACTTCCCTGAAGCAAATATAGAATTAATCAAAAGACTGACATCTAATTATAGGAAAGTCTTGGGATAACAAATACAGAGGACTAAGAAAAATAAGAAAATTAACATTTAATCTGAAAGGGTTAAACCTGGCCATGATTATCTTAGAAATTGAAATGGAAATGTTCCTTCCTGGCTGTAATGAATCAGCCCTAGTCTGAAGCTGTTCAGGACCAAGGACAAAGGCAATTCAATGCAGCCACATAGATTTTCTCATCTCACTTGTCTGAGAATCATATATAATCATATAGCTGGAAATGACTTTAGAAATTATCCATCCTGACTCCTTTACTTTACAGATAAGAAAACTGAGGCACAAAGTTATTATTCACTTCTCCAGTCACTCTGTTAATAAGAGGTAAATTTCAGTTTAGAGTCTAAGTCTGCTTATACTGGTACAGAGTTCTCTGAGTCTTACAAATATATAGAATCACATGTACACATATTAAAAAGTAATTTATATTTGGCTTTTGTGTATGTATTTCGAGGTGTGTGTGTGAGTGTAGAAGTTAATAGTCTAAATGCACAAAGAGACTTCTTTCTAAATAGCCCATTCTAATCACAAATGACCAGATTGACCACAAAAGACCACAAATCACATACTGTTTCAGACCAAAAGTACCCTTCCTAATTTTGGTGTGCTGATTTGGAAATGATTGGAAAAGAGGTGCCCAAATTCAAAACATCTCCTCAGATTTTTCCTTTGGTTAGCAATATTTTAAATATTTACTTGTCAGAGCACCAAGGTGGCTCAATTGATTAAGCATCTGCCTTCGGCACAGGTCATGATCCCAGGGTCCTGGAATCGAGTCCCACATTTTGCTCCTTGCTCAGCAGGGAGCCTGCTTCTCCCTCTGCCCTTCTCTCCATTCATGCTCTCTCACTCTCTCTTTCAAAGAAATAAATAAAATCTTTTTTAAAAAATTAAAAAAATATTTACTTGCTATTTTGATCTTTTTATTTGCAATATTCTTGTCTGATATCTGAGATCTTCTATATTTGTCATTTTTGGGTATTGCTCTATGTTTTCATATCATTATTAATTCCAAAATGTAAAAAGTTTTGTTAACTGGCTTACTTTTTTCTTCTTTCTATTTGAAGGTTTGGTCAAGAAGAGTTAGAATTTATAAAAAAAACTATTTTTGAGATCTTATGAGAAAAGTTCAGTGAAGGTGAACATCTACCTTTAAGCAGAAATATCAACAGCAACTAAAAGTTAAGTTCAAGTGATAGTATAATATCCAGAGGTTTATTTTATGGCCCACACAGTCATTCAAATAGTAAACTAAATTCAAAATTGAAATATAAATCCTAATTTGGAAACAATTTTTTATAAGAAAAGCATTGACCTGCCTAGGTAATATTATAACTCTTGATATAGTGTAAAGATTATAAACTCTAGAGTCTGAATGCAAATGTCGGCTTGACTCACTCTATGTTGGGAACATTTCTTAGTTTTCATCAGTCTCAGTTTCTCTCTCTTTTTTTTTTAACTTTTTATTAACATATAATATATTATTTGCCCCAGGGTACATGTCTGTGAATCATCAGGTTTACACATTTCACAGCACTTGCCATAGCACATACCCTCCCCGATGTCCATATCGGTTTCTCTTTTTGAAAAATAAAAATATGCTTTTGGATAGCATTAAATCACACAGGGAAGCATATTAATCCTCTCTGATATGAACCTCTATATAGCTAAAGAGATCTTATAAAAATATAGGATCCAGAGTTCCTGATCACCGATCTGTTCAGCTTGAGTCATTGTGATAAATTCCAGGTGATTCATTCTTACTTTAGACATAGACTTGCCCCAAAAGGAATCTGGTAGAATCTAAAGGGTTTTAGACCTATCCTTGCACTACACATTGGCCAAAAATTTCTATCTTTTTCTCCATGGATCTCTACATTTTTTTTATTCTTCAACTCCTGCCACCTCATCATACCTTGCTGTGGGTTTTTGGAAGGGATTTAGCTGTTAAAATGGATCTGACTATTGACAAAGGAGCTTTCCTTCATTTGCCAAATGAAGGCACCGCTTTGCCTAGGCTGTTTCTGGGTATCTGTCAAGCTACTGCAATTTAACCTCACTGAGAGTAAAGAGACACTATGTGGAAGTCACCCCCATTTCACAAACATATTTTTCCATAGATTATACTAAAGTTAAATAACCATTAAAATTTTAAAAATATCCATCATTTTCTTAATGAAGAGGGTCTGGGAAAATCAAGCAAAAAAAAGAACTTTAATAAGAAGAAAATACAAATATCTAGTATATGTCCATAAACACTGATCTTCATTTCTGTGTACATTGCTCATGTATCAGTTATACTGAAACAACTTGGGACAACAACTTTTGGGATTTCCTTTGCTAATAGATTGCATACCTACCTAAACTCATTATAATTTCCCTATAGGTCTCAGTTCTCTTCTTGAACTTCATAGTTGTAATTGTTGAAAAGGTATTTTTTTTTAATAGTCAGCCCAATCTGCTTCCCAGAACTTCAACTCATTGATAACCTTAACTCATTAATAATCTTCTTAAAAGTCTCTAAGTTCTGGGAGTCAATAAAACCAGGGACTATTATATCATCTCTGGCAATATGGACAATCTAGCTGATAGTTTTGAGCTTTAGTTTCCTTATCTGTAAAATAGGAATAGCAGCATATGTATTGTGCCTGAACGTGAAGTATACTCAGAGTTTTCTACATGTTAGTTCATTCCACACACTCCTCTTTTTTCCTCCTCAAAAAGTATCTCTTTTCATCGAAGATGGAAATGGCTGGAACAATTAATGAACAATATGTCAGTATGTAATTAAGCATTAAATTGCCACTAAATCTAAATATACATGTTGATTTGTGGAACAGATTATAGTATGCATGTTGTGTATTTAACTTAGAACTCAATACTTTTCAAAAATATAATAATGTTCCTCTGTGAAAACTGGATGTTCATTTTTTTTTTTCTTTCTCTTTTTATGGACATGTCTGTTAACTACTCCCACTCTCTCTCTTCTAGATCCAATCAATTACCAAATCTTATTGACTGTATCCCAGTGTTGTTACACATTTGACCCCCTGTTTTCCCTTCCACTTACTTCTCTACTTCAGGCCCTTGTTAACTCTTTCCTGGACTGTAGCATTCCATTCCCGACTGGTCTATTTGGCATGAGTTATGTAGTTCTTTAGTCCAGCCTATAGACTCTAGCTGGCTTAATCTTCCTAAGCAGAATTCTTCCTAAGTAAGAAATTGCCTTGCTCAAATGCTCTTAATAATTTCATATTTTTTCATGTTCTTGAATGAAGTCCAAGCACCTTTTCTTGGAAATTAATATTGTCTAGATGAAGCTTCACCTTGACCTACTCCTGTCTTACTCTTCACTCCCCTGCTTAACAAACCCTAAGGCCCTGCCAAATGTGACATTTGTTGCTTTCCTTTTGCACTTTACAACTCTCGTCCTTGAGCAATGCGTACCTATCATTTCAAATTGTCCTTCCCTCTTTCTAGAATTTTGGCCATCTTTAAATGCTCACACCAGGTATTACCTAAATCTCTCTCTTTTATTTGTGCTCCCACAGCTCCTTGTGTTCATTTTAAAACATTCATAATCCTTTACCCTGTTTATATGAGCATGTTTACTCTCCCCAGCTGTATTATAAACCGCTTTAAAGATGTTGTTACATCCGGCATCTAAGTTAGCCGAGTTTTAATCATGTAGATAAGAGAATATCTCTTTTGATGACTCAAGAGGTTCACAGTGAGTTGGAAGAGCAGAGCTTGCTTCCTGAAGGAAGACAGTCTTTGAGTTTGGGCAGAAGAGAATTGAAGGGAATACTTTTCATGACAAAAGTTTGTATAATGGAAGACAATTGCCCTGAGTAAAGATTTGTGTTGAGAGTAAGTTGGAAATAAATTCACATACTTATAAAGGTATCTTATTGTAGAAATCTTGAAAACAGAAGAGTTCAAAAAGGTAAAAGATGGCAAAGTTGAAACATTACACCAGAAGTCAGACCAGTGACAGTTTAAATTCTGATAGGTTATGAGACTTCAGTAATGATTTTTAAGGGCCTCAGTTGCTATTCTGTGAAATTAATAGATAATATTCAGTGGTTTCTGGTCTCTTCTAGCTTTAAAATTTAAATTTCTTTAGCCTATGAAGAAATCATGGGCTACATTATGTTTTTGGGCAATTAATGGCATATAAAATCTGTACTTAAGGAAGATAGGAAAAAGGTCAATGAGGATAAAAAAACTTTATAAATATAATATTTTAGCTACTTTATTATTTTATATAAGTAAGAATATGTAAGAACTTTGTAGATATCTGAAATCATATAAATAAATTGTTACAGGTTAGTGAGTGTATAACCTAATTTTTGTCAGTTTATCATTTACTATTTGAATGTTGAAAATCCTTAATTTGAACCATAATAGTCTGGTGGGGTCACAACTGTTATGCAGACCAACACTCAAATTATCCCAGACAAATGAGATTTTATCTTTGATTTTAAGTACCTCAAGGCAAATGGCACAGTCTTTTCCTGGCTCAAATAGATCCAATTACCTCTAATGACCCTGGTACACTTTATTGAGTGATCCAGGTGTTTTGCTGAAGCCTAGAGTAAAATTTTATATCATTTTGTGAAAACTCCTGGACAAAATGAATAAAAATTACTGAGACTTTTTCCTCACAAAACTGTTTTTTTTTTTTTAATTTGAATATTGTTGAGCATCTACTGTGTGAAAGAGATGTGCTAGGCCCCACTGAAGAGGCAAAGATGCCCAAAACATGCAAAATAGACTGAGCTTCTAAAGGACTGACACATGGCAGGTATTCAGTAAGTGACTTGACAAATCAAATAGCGAGGAAGTTAGACTATGGTATGTACTCTCAGAGAGATTCAAAAAGCAACAAGAACTCAATACCTTAGGATTATCAGAAAAAGTTTGTCAGGAAAGTTGTGTTTGGTCCTTGAAGTTATGTTCTTAGAAGAAGTAAATGTTGGATGGTCAGCAGCATTAGAGATAACGAGAGGAAGATTCTAGAAAAAAGTTAAAAGGAAGGATAGCCTAGAGTAAATTTTGGAAATAGGCAATGGCTTAATTTGACTGTCGGATAGGGGCATAATAAAAATGAATTTAGAAAAAGTAAATGGATTAAAATGTTCTTCTTCATTCTGTAGGCAATTTGGGAGTCACCGAAGATTTTTAAGCTGGGAAGTTCTACATAAGACCTTGCTTTCTCTTCTAGCTGCTACACTTTAACATACAAAGGGTGATTCTTAAGTAGCATCTTTAGGGTTAGAAATTCATGTCATGAAAATACAAAGCAAAAGCAAAATGAAAACCAAAAAAATAGTTTATCAGCCTTTTCATTTCTTACTACTTTGGGCAGGATTGTTAATAATCAAATAGATTGGTGGCACCTGGGTGGCTCAGTTGGGTAAGCGTGGGACTCTTGTTTTTGGCTCAGGTCATGATCTCATGGGTCAAGAGATCTAGTCACGGGTGGGGCTCTGCTCAGTTGGGACTCTGCTTGAAGATTCTCTCCCTCTGACCCTCCCCCCACTCATGCATACACTTTCTCTCTCGCTCTCAAATAAATAAAAAATTCTTAAAAAAAAAATCAAATGGGTTGTTTATTGAAGTTCTCATTCAGCCTTGAAAGGGCTATACATGGTGATTGTTATGGACATCCCATTCCAGTGTATTTGAGTTTCTATTGACTTAGATTTATTAGTATTAAAAAAAGAAAGCAGGACTATGTAACAGAATTTTATAATAGAACATCATATAAATTATATTAGAAAAGTATTTTTTCTTAACACACAAGAAGAATGTTAGGGTTTCTATTGTTGGCTACTTCTTGCCTTAAATTTATGATAGAAAAAAATGTTATTTCCAGTTATCAAGAAAGAAAAGTATGTTTTAAAACAACAGCATCTATCATTAAATTATTTAATATTTCAAATGATGTTGGATGTCATAGTCATTTGGTTCTGGTAAATACAATCTAAATGCATACATATATTAACAATCCAATCACATGTTGAATGTGTGTTTTACCTAAAT
The DNA here is from genome assembly GCA_028533885.1 of Nasua narica. NCBI lineage: Eukaryota > Metazoa > Chordata > Mammalia > Carnivora > Procyonidae > Nasua > Nasua narica. Next base: position 165,072,081 of record CM052799.1, on the reverse strand, counting down.
TCTTATTATAAACTGACATAAAATCTGGCTAAAATTTCAACTTTAAGTTCTTATTACAAGTGGATTATTTTACCTTACTGATCAAGAATTCATTCCTCAAGCTCTAGAAATATATATATATATTTTAAAGATTTTATTTACTTATTCGACACAGAGAGAGAGAAAGAGATCACAAGTAGGCAGAGAGGCAGGCAGAGAGAGAGGGAAGCAGGCTCCCCACCGAGCAGAGAGCCCAATGCGGGGCTTGATCCCAGGACCCTGAGATCATGACCTGAGCTGAAGGCAGAGGCTTTAACCCACTGAGCCACCCAGGTGCCCCTACAAATATATTTATGAAATTTAAAGTAATGGGTGCCTATTATAAAATATTATGGGAATATTATGGAATATTATTGTTCCCAATTTGTCATTCCTTCCCTGTTATAGAATTGTATACTGAAGCCTTTTGTGAAGCAACTTTTTATTATTTCCAACCCGGATAGGTATATTTACTAACCACACTGATATTGGGCTTAGCCCTGGGACCTGCTTTTGCCAGTGGAATGTCAGCAGCCATAACATGAACAGTGACTTTGAATGTACCAGTGTGCTTAAGCTTGAGCACGTGGTCTTCTATCCACCACGAGAAAAACATGCCCCAAGTAACATCTAGTCCCAGAGTGATGAAGACAGGTGAAGCAGATTTGATTCTAACCTGGAGCCTGGAGTCAAATCAAGCCTGCGTTCTGATGAGCCCAGCTGAGACGGGTAGATCTGCAGTCAATCCACAGATTGATCAGTGAAAAAAAAAGTTTGTTTTTATAGGTCACAGATTGTGGGGGTTGTTTATTATCCAGCATAAGTATAGCTGTCATTGACTAATACATGCATTATTTTGTGACATTTTGATAGCTATTTTCCTAAGTAATGGTAAAATATAAATGGGGTGTTAGGAACATAAGATTTGTTGTAATAAGTTAAATGTAAATTAAATATCTCAAAATAAATATGTCTCATTAAAGGTAATAAGATTTTGCCAACTAAAAATATATTCTTCTCTGGAAACAATTTAAAAAAAAAAAACTAGTGAGAGAGAGAGCATGAGTTGGGGGGGGGGAGCAGAGGGAAAAGGAGAGAGAGAATCCTAAGCAGTCTCCATATAGAGTGCAGAACCAGGAGGGGACTCTATCTCATGACCCTGAGATCACCACCGCAAGATCAAAAGCCAAGCCGAAACCAAGACCTAGTTATTCAACTGACTGAGCCACCCAGGAGCCATTTTTATTCTCCTGGGGCCCACAAGAAAGTTGAAACTGAAAAAAAGAATAGGCTATACGGTATTTATATAGGAAAACTGTAAATCATTTGAAAATTCCTACTCTTCAAACTGACATTTTATACATTTCCCCTTCTTAAATTAAAACACAGCATGAAAAATTGCTTATCTATCTAGATCATTCATCACCAGTGCATTGTAATCTCTTTATAATTTAGTTATTAGGTATCATGATGCAAAGCATAAATTACCTTTGTTCTATTGGGGAATTGAGAGAAGTGGCCAAAAGATGGAACTATATATAAAAATTTTTATAACTTTAAAGATTTATTTATTTATTTATTTATTAGAGACAGAGAGACTGAGAATGAGAGGGAAGAAGGTCAGAGGGAGAAGCAGACTTCCCGCAGAGCCGGGAGTCCGATATGGGACTCCATCCTGGGACTCTGGGATCACGACCTGAGCTGAAGGCAGTCACTCAACCAACTGAGCCACACAGGTGCCCAAATTTTTATAACTTTAAACTACAAATATTTGGCAGGAAAAAGTTCCGATGTTATATGAGGATATACTTAGGAATTATAGACCCAATTGAATAAATTCCTCAATTTTAATGGATGGCATACACAATTCAAATAAACTCATATAATTTTTTAATCTGGGATATATATGTGAATATGAAGTTATATAATTATAGAGGAAATATTTTCATTTCAGATGCCAAAGCATCTTGTCAAAAGCCAAGAACTATGAGTAAGTGGATGAAAATACTTTGCTTCACAAACAAGCTGGCCTATTTTATTTGGCCTACTTTTCCAAAGAGGCAGTTTCCTTTTTTTTTTTTTTTTAATTTTTTTATTAACATATAATGTATTATTTACCCCAGGGTACAGGTCTGTGAATCATCAGGCTTACACATTTCACAGCATTTGCCATAGCACATACCC
>CM052799.1:164947770-165069379 GCA_028533885.1 Nasua narica | reverse complement strand
CCCGTCGCTTTGGAATCACTTTTCCAAACGTCCTACCTTTCCGAAGGTGGTCGATTTTCTGCTCCTAGAATTGCTCTTCTTCCTCTCTTCTCCCTCCTGTTGAGTATGCTGGCTTTTAGAATGATTTATTAACTATCTAGATGAACTTCTGGGATCCGACTCTATCTCAACCTCCTACTTCTCTGCCATCTTGCTCCTCCTCCAAGACAGTTTCCTTTTATAGGTAAGATAGTAATTGTTGAACAATTAAAATATCATTTTACAATAAGGTGGGAAGAAGTAAAAGACATCAGGACTGTTTCCTTTCAATGAGACTAAAACCATTTTCTACATATTTATCTATCAGTACATAATAAGTTCATCAAGTAGATGTTTTACTGTTATGCATCTGTAATTCAAATTTCTCAGTTTCAGGATGAAAACTTTTGAAAATATTTTGAATAGGTTCTTAGTGAAAGATTTTTGTTTATTAAGATTTCTACCTTAAAGTTGAGGTTATGCTACAGAACTGATTAGATAAAGGCTATATTTAGTTAGTTGATTAATTCTTGGATGGAAAAGGAAATCATTATAGCCAGACATTTCACTTTTTAAAACATACATGGTTTTCTTGGATTTTGAACATCATGGTTACTTGTTTTTCCTTTTTGCAAAATTGTAATAAGCTACCTCGATCCACCCTCCAATTAAGCACAGATATTTATTTAGTTTTATAATCAGTTATACACATTTTTTTAAAAGTAAAGCTTTCAGTACCTAAAACAACATAATTAGGGACAAGGAAGATAAACTTAACTAATGAACAGGGAGTTGAAACACAGGATTCTGAAGAATTAAATGAACTCTTGCTTTGCATGTCAGTGAAAACCTTTTGTTATTTTCTGGCAGGTATCTCGATAGACAGAAGCTTTCCCATGTATTGACAGAACTGGGCAAAACCCAATTAGTTCTTCAGCTTTACCAACGTCTGTTCTTTCCTGAGAAGTAATTCCAAACAATTCTTAAGTGAGCAGAAAGTTACTCACATTATAAAAAGTTCAAGAATACTTTAGCTTAGTTTTATTTTGGGCTTTGTAAAGGCAGACAGAACTGTCACAAACACCAGCTTTAGACAAAATCTACAGTTCATTAGGCCTGGTGCTTCACCCACATTAAAAAGATCAGAAATAGCCATGTTAATGGAGAGGAGCTGCATGTACAGAAAGTCAAAAGAAGAAAGCAGTTGAGAAATAAAATATTAGAAATGTATGAACACGTGTACAGATTGCATGCAAATTTGGCATTTAATTTGCATGGTCGCTGCATTGTTCTGTATTGTTTCAAGTGTAATAGTCATCTCCTTGACTATGATGCAAACTCCTTGAAGCAGGCTTTATGTTTTATAGTCTCTCTGTATTCCTTAACGCAGAGCCAAGCTTAGCGCTGAACACCCAATAAATAATTGTCAATAAATTGATTGAGGCCATAATTCAAATTTGATAGGACAGTGCAATGTTAGATTGTTCAATTACAAACAACACAGCTGTTAGGAATTCTAGTGGAGGTGACATGAATAGCCTTAGGTCACCTCAACACTATTTATTTCTAATTTTAAGATTTCTCTAACTTAATTGCTATGGACTAAAATTTGTAACACAATTTTCACCCTAGTTAAAAAACATTTCTTTCCATGTAAACGTGGTCTGTGTATTTCTTTTTATTATCTTTTCCTCTTCCTTTGGTTTTGTGCAAAAAGGAAAGATACATAAGAATTGCTTTCATCTCTTTCAGACACATTACAATCTGATGAAGGGAGAAGACTACTGTTTTAAAAAAAACCTTTTATCTTTTAGTCTCAGGACCCTGGGACCATGACCTGAGCTGAAGGCAGACGCTTAACCAACTGAGCCACCCAGGCGCCCCTACTATGTGACATTTCAAAGTTAGACAAGAGAGGTGATATAGAGAGTATTCCTTTTCTCCGACTCAGATCTTATCACAAAGTTCCAAACAGGGATATGGTTATGGAAGCACTATCCTCTCTTCTATGGACCACATTGTATTCATAGGAAAATTCTAGTAGACTGTTGACTTTATAGTTCTGTATATTTAAGAGTCACAACTTTGTTTTAGGGATAAATAATTGAATTTGGTTATAACCCAGTCTGTGTCAGATTATTTCACTGGAGTTGAGTGAGTTTTGAACTCCGTGCTCCTCTCCTTGGGTCCTGTGGTAGGAGCTGCACTCCCTTGTTGAGACAAAGAAGAGGACCTAAGATATGTTTCTAAGTTGTGAATTATTTTTACACAATCTTGTGATAAGGAGTAAGATCTTTACAAAAGGAGCAATGGCCTTTATTTATTGGGATAGCTAAGAGTTTTACTGGAGAAGAGGGCTTTGGTGATTGCATTGTTGGTTATTTCTGACTCTAATTCAGGGGATATTGCTTTGAGAAAACTACTAGTTTCTAGTTACCAGTCCCTAGACTATTAGTGACATTTTCTGTATCACTAATCATGGAGAAGCTGACATGATTTCAATGTACACATCTTCCTTGACTCATGATAGGGTTATGTCCTGATAAAACCCTGATAAATGTTGTAAGTTGAAAATATCATTCATTAGTCAAAAATGCATTTAATAGACCTACTGAACATCATAGCTTAGCCTCGCCTACCTTCAATGTGCTCAGAACACTTACATTAGCCTGAGGTTGGACAAAATCATCTAACACAAAACCTATTTTAGAATTAAATGTTGACTATTTCCTGTGATTTTTTGAATGCTGTATTGAAAGTGAAAAGCGAAGTAGTTGTATGGGCACAGAATGGTTGTAAGTTTATCAGTTCTTCACCCTTGTGGTCCCGTGGCTGATGAAGCTGCAGCTGACTACCATTGCACAGCATCAGGAGAGACGTTCAGACTGCATATTGCTAGCCTGGGAAAAGATCAAAATTCAAAACTGAAAGTATGGTTTCTACTGAGAGTGTATCACTTTTACACCATCATGAAATTGAAAAATCATAAGTCAAACCATTGTAAGTTGGGGACCATCTGCATAGTAAGTGGCATATAACTTACATTTTTGTTTATATGTGAATTTCACATGTTTTATCTTTTGGCTTATTGGACATAGGTCAGTGAAAAGTAAGCATAGTTAGCACTAGGGGAGCTTTCCACACTTTATGTCTTTAAACTCAATGAATCATTCTAACATGTAAACTGGCATTGCACTATTTATACTGTCTAATCAGGAGTATAATTTCACAACATGGAGTTTGCAGCACAACCATAGCATTGCAATTTAGCACACATTTTGTTAATGTGCTTTGTATCCTATTAAAGTCTCATCTTCGCAGCCCAGTGCCATATGTTACCGGTCTAGAGTAAGCCTCTTAAGCAAGAGGAAATAAAAAGGAGTAAAATTACAGTGTGACATATGCTATTGGTTACCTACCAACAACCAATCCTCTCTTCTTCTTCCCTAATCAAAGCCTAATTTTGTTCAAGTTTGGGAAAAATGTGCTCAGGGAAGATGAGCTCAGTTCTAGCCTAGGTATGATATATGAAGGATATTGGCCATGATATCATTCCCCTTTCAACCAGGGATTCACTTGGAATTTCTATGTAACTGAATTGTGGTCAATAGGACATGAAAGAAAGTCTGTTGTAAGGCTTCTGGAAAAAATATTTTTCCTGATAAAAGAAATACGCATAAAGAGAAAACACCTCAATTTCCTTTCCTTTCCAAACTTTGAATGTTGTTATAGGGATTTAATGCATAGAGTTGCTGCTGCCTAAGGGGTTGGGGATGAGGGAGATTGAGGACATGCAAAGCATGGCAAAGCCGAGGGTTAGAAAGAGCTTAGCTACTTTAAGGCATTGTTAGGCTGCTGAGCCAGTTCTTAGATTTGCTTCTCTCTGGACTTCTTCCTGAATGTCATAATAAATGTCCTTATTGTTTAAGCCACATTTAGCAGGGTCTTCTGTTACTTACAGACAAAACCATTCCAACTGATAAAAGAAGTTAGTTAAAAGAATGCAGTTCATACCAGTGTGGTTGCTTTTCTCATAGGCAAAGGCGAGGCAAAGAGAAGAAAGGCAATACTAGTATACTAATGAGCTTTTTGTAGGTCCATAGTTTAGAGCTTGAAATGTATTTCCCCCATAGAAATGTTGTAAATGCTATCCAGGTTCCCAAGGTAAACTCATAGGCCTATTTAATCCAATAATACCGCAAAATCTGTACAGTGTAGGAGAATTGAATCACCTTGAAAAACAATGTTTCCTTTGGGATGAAAATGAGTTTAGGAAAAAAAAAGTGAATCCAGAAATCTAGCTTGGCAAACAGAAAATCATCACCAATAAAACTAAGGACTTCCCTTCTTTAAGGATCAGGCAGTGAGAACAGTTATTAATCCATATCCCAAAAGGCAATGGTAACACTTGTTGCCTGAGCATCAGTCTGAAAAGGGTCAAAGGCTAGCCATAATACAGGAGCAGGATAGAAGCTTGACAATGGGGAGGGTTAAATGCTTTCTTTCCCCTCTACCCCTTTTTCAAGAATATATCTTTTTATGCTACTACCTGCTGTAGTAGGTAGTAGCATATAACCATTTCTTCCTTTCTTTTCCCTGGATTATTCGGAGCTTGTGGTACATTCAGGCAGAATTAAGTGTCATGTTAATATTGCAATGAGTTTTGTTCACACTGAACACCGGATCCTAGATGCGAATGGTGAGATATCATCCACTACCTAAGGTATCTATATATAACTATGGGGAAGGGTATTTAGCTTTGGATCAGATGGCAAGGCATCCTACTGATATTAAATTGATTTGTGTTTTATTCAAACCAGTGAACTAGGAAAATGGAAGAAGTCTGTTGCATGCTTCTCCCTAAAACTCAAGAGGTTTGCCAGGTTTTGTGTTTTGAGTTCTGAATCCCATGCTTGTGGAGTTCTTGACCACACTTATGTGGCAGGGCCATGGGCTGAAGTGGTTAGGACCCCAAAAGACAACTCCCATTCTTGTCTTTCTTGGTTTGTGTTCTCTTTGACCCTAAACTCGTAGAGGAGAAGGCAGAGGAACTGACGAGATCGGTTTTCTTGGAGTTTCCTCAGAAGCTTAGGACATAAATGAGGATATAGAGGGCTTCCGTTGAATGACAGAAATCTGAGGCCTATTCCCTTCCTGAACCCTTGAGATATGTTCAGATCTTTGATGGGGTGTGCTGGGATGCGGGGCAGGGATTAGTTTTTGTGATAGGCATTAAAAATGATTATAATTAGAATATATACAGTTGATCACACATAAATAATATATAAACAGTTATGTGTCTGGGGGTATGTCTTTGAGGAATTCTCTGTTTTTCTAATTTTCACCAAATCCTGTGAATATGAGCATGATTTCTAGGATACTGCTTAAAATCTCCTTTATGCAAAACCTAATACCATATGGATCTCTTATGCACATAACTCCTTTGAGGATTTCTAGAGATTTTTAACTGATAATAACCACAAGAAGTATGAAGTGGGGATTAGGCAAGTGGTTCCTTTTTTGCTATTTTAGCATTCTTTTCCTTTACTTATATCTTCACTTCTATTTCTATGTCATAGTCTGTTCAGGCTTCTGTAACACAAATACTGGGCAGCTTATAAACAACAGAAGTTTATTTCTCACAGTTCTGGAGACTGGAAGTCTGAGATCAGGGAGCCAGCCTGGTCAGGTTCTGGTGAGAGGCGTCTTCTGGGTTGCAGACTGCCAACTTCTTGTTGTATCCTCAAGTGATGAAGAGTAAAGAGAGGAAAGAAATGATCTCATACTCTTATAAGGGAATTAATCCTAATCATGAGGATTCTACTATCATGACCTCCTTTAACCTTTATCACCTTCAAAAGGCTTCACCTCCTAGTACCATCACAGTGGAAGATAGAGATTCAACATATGAATTTTGGGGGACACAAGCACTCACTATATAATACCCTGAACTCCAGGAACCACTAAAGAAAGACATGAATTAGTTCCTTGGACTTCTGAGAACTGATGGAAAAGAGCAGTCTTACCATTACATCTTATAGAAGTATGCTTTATACAATAAGCTCAAGAAATACATTCTCACAAAAAACACATGAGAAAATATTAGGCTGGGGAAAGTCCCCAGGGAGGCTTCTCCAGGATCTATTTTCTCACAGGAAATATAACTGTATCCCAGCAAGGGTCATCTGCCTGTCCAAGGTGGAGCCCAGCAGGCTGGGGATGTCCTCAGTAGGGTTTACCAAGTGCAATAGTGAAATAATCATCTACTGCTGTATAACAAATTACTTCAAACGTAGTGGCTTAAAACAAACATATTTCTTATTTCATGGTTTCTGTGAGTCAGGAGTCAGGGTAACATTTAATGGGTTCTCTGCTTAGGGCTTCATAAGACTGCAATCAAAGTGTCTACTGGGCTGGCTATGTTCTCATTTGGAGAAAAATCCACTATGAAGCTCATTTAGCTTGGTGGCAAATTTGATTTGCTTATAGCCATGTGACCAAGGCTGGCTTTCCTGCCTCTCCTCCGGAGGCTACCCTCAGGTCCTAGAGGACACCTGGAGTCCCTACAGGTCACTCCTAGTTCCTTGTCTATGTCCTTAGCATCATCTTTCACCATCGTATTTCAACTATATAATCCTGAGCACTCTGTACACAAATACGAACTAGTCCAGGAGGACATTGGACATGCAAGGCTTGCCAGGGCCCATAAGGTCAGCCCTGCTTCATTTCATTTCATTTCATTTCATTTCATTTCATTTCATTTCATCTCATTTCCTTTTAGTTTTTAAATTTTGTTTAGATTTTATTTAAATTCAAGTTAGTTAACATATACTGCATTATTAGTTTCCAGGTTAGAATTTAGTGATTCATCAGTTGCATATAACACCCAGTGCTCATTGCATCACGTGCCCTCCTTAATCCTTATCACCCAATTGCCCCATCTATCCACTCCCCTCCCCTCTAGTAACTTTCAATGTGTTCCTTATAGTTAAGAGCCTTTTATGGTTTGCCTCCCTCTCTGTTTATCTTATTTTTCCTTCCCTTCTCCTATGTTCATCTGTTTTGTTTTTTAAATTTCACATATGAGTGAAATCATATAGTATTTGTCTTTCTCTGAGTTGTTTTGCTTAGCATGATGCCCTCTAGGTCCATTCACATGGTTGCAAATGGTAAGATTTCATTCTTTTTGATGGCTGAGTAATATTCCACTGTATACATATACCACCTCTTCTTTATCCATTCATCAGTTGGTGGACATCTGGGCTTTTCCCATATTTTGACTATTATGGACATTGCTGCTGTAAACATTGGGGTGTGTGTGTCCCTTTGAATTATTATTTTTGTATCCTTTGGATAAATACCTGGTATTGCAATTGCTGGATCTAGGGTAGTTCAATTTTTAACTTTTTGAGGAAACTCTATACTGTTTTCCCCAGAGTGAAGTCAGCTCTGCTTCTGAAAGCCAGGTAAAGAGAGGGCATACCAGCAGGGTCCAATCAGTTCACTGCACTTTTCTTACTATGGAGTTACTATTGAATATATTTTTTAAAGATTTTATTTATTTATTTGATGGCGAGAGAAGCAACAGAAGCAGGGAGAGTAGGAGAGGGAGAAGCAAGCTTCCTGCTGAGCAAGGAGCCCGACGTGGTGCTCGATCCCAGGACCCTGGGATCATGACCTGAGCCAAAGGCAGCAGCTTAATGACTGAGCCACCCCGGCACCCCTACTATTGAATATTGAAGTGGTTCTCCAGTGATGCTGTAATAGAGGTTTAGATCTTTGTGTAAAGTTTGCTGGTGCTTCATATTTGAGCTCAGTTTATAGCTTTCTGTCACTATTTCTACAGTCATAAACCAGGACAGTTGTAGCCTTGCCTCCTTAAGGAATCCCACTGAACCCAGATCAATCATTTTTCTCTTCCCTCCCAGTGAATTCCTCTTAGGGATACTGGGGTGCCAGTGGGCTCCCAGAGTTTAGTCAGGGGTACTCTCTCCATTAAATAGTTCTCCTTAGTTTCTAACCTCAGAGAGAAGTGGTTGAGATTTTGCCTCCTTCATTTACCAAGGGTTCCTTATGTAAATTGGTGTACCCACTTCTAAAGCTCTGATTACCAGGAGTTAGGTGTAGCCCTGCTAAATCTAACAAAAGATTTGTTCAGTTAGGAACGATTATGCCTTACATTTGTATCACTGCATAACCACACAGAATAGACCAGAATGGCTCTAAGATGACTTTTTTACCTCTGCCTAAACAGAGAAGCAGCTGGTACTGTGCTCAGTAAAACAAATTAGAGCCCTGCCTCACAAGGCATTCCAGGCACCCCATTACAGCGGTATTTTATTATACACATCTTCGAAGCAGTCTTTAAGTACTGAGTCTCTATCAACTGAATTCTATGGATGGTTTTACTCTTCTCCATTATGCTACCAAATGCTGGCTAGATGCTACAATTCTCTGTTATTCCCTCTTCAGAAATCTTTGCTTTCTTTATGCATGTCGTGGCTAAAGGACCAGTGTTTTAAAGTCTCTTTGTTGGGAGAAGTCCCAACTGAAAACAATTGCCCCTCTGGGCAGAAACAAGGAGTCCGTGGCATTTCTTATGCAGCATGTTGACTGGTCCTTTCAGGTGTTACAGTTTAACTTTTTCGCACAGTCCCAATATGGTTATATAAGCACATAGGACTTGAGACTTTTCTAGGGGCTTTAATGACTAAGTAGAAAGAAGTAAGAAGTGGAAGTTGGGTAAATTTTTTTCTGGTCTTTTCTATTTATACTTTGCTTTCTACTTATGCCTCTCCCTGGAAACCTGTAGACACCTAAATTTTGGATGTCTATTTTTCTCTATTTAAATCTATGAACATATGATTGCTGTGATTACTTTTGAGTGCTGAAGTTAGATGAGTTTATTATTTCAGAATAAATCTTGGCAATGTTATTATACCAGAGGCAAAGACCCAGTACCTTGAGGTGAAGAAAAAAAGGTTAGAAAAGTAGGACACGTGTCTGAGTTCGGGATGCCATCCCTTTCCTTATAAGAACTGTGTACTAGAACCGAATGGACACAGTTGTTAATTGTGGTCTTCCTAGCTATTGTTAACGCTCCTATTACTGGCTGAACTTGGGCATTAAGAAATAGTCGCAGGAGGTATTAACAGAGTGGAGCAGAAAAGGAAACCAAGAGAGAAATCCCAAAGCCACAGCAGAGAGGAAAAGAGGGGATAAAGGTTCCTGTAGGCACTGATTTTCACAGATGAGATAGCTGTTTTGATATAGCCATTTATATATAAGAATGCAGCACAACCTCACTGCCTAAGACTGCCTAGGTGTTATTTTGGCTGATATAGCTAATGCAACTTATTACAATCAGGGTTTCTAGTTACGGACAACAGAACTCTAGCTAATGATAGCAGAAAGTGATTTATGAAACGATAATGGCAGCTCCTAAATCATTGAGAGAGTTGAAAAAAGCATTCAATAATGAAGCTGAGACAACTCCCAAAACCATGCCTTGGAAATGGAATACCCTCTGCTAAGATCAGAAAGTTGCTGAATCAGGAAGCCGCTCTTAGAAGTACTTGCTTCAAAACAGCCACCTCTGCCAGAAACCATATCAGTAATATGGCAAGTCAGTAATATAGATCTCATACTACCTGTGACTAAATTCCAAATTAGGAACCTATGCCAGTATGCCTGGATGGATAAACCTAAATCATATCTTGAAGCTTAGCTACAAAGGAATCTGGAAAATATTGTTTTTTTCTTACTCTCCCAGCCTCTATAAGCAAGGAATTGTAACAAGTGTTGATCAAGGTGCACTGCTATATTCTAATACTCTACTGAAGTTAGTAGAACAGCAAAGAATCCTTATTCAACATGGAGGAAAGGATGACACAATTTGAGTAAAACGGTAACAACAAAACAACACAAAGCAATCTTCCAAGTGCCCTCTCACTATTCACATCCTTGTATACAACCCTCCCAAATGTAACCATTACTGGTCAATAAAATCAACTGAATATGTTTTGTGACTTCTGAGGCTATATGATAAATGGTATTGCCATTGCTGCCTTGATCTCTTGGACTTCTTGCTCTGGGAAAACTCAACTCCTGTGTTGTGAAGACATACAAACCGTTGCTTGGAGAAATCTGGAGAGGAACCAATTTGCCCACATCAACTTGTTCTAATGTGAGTGAGCCACCATGGAGGTAGACAACCAGTTTTAGTCAGACCTTCGGATAACTAGCGCCAGCTGACATTGGACGGCAACTTCAAGAGTCTGAGCTAGAACCACCCCCCAACCTTTTCTGAATTCCTGACAGAAGTGGAGGGAGAAATACATGATTATTGATATTTTAAACCACTTCATTTTGAAGTGATTACTTACACAGCCGTACATAAGTAATTGAGGCCCCTTATATAGTAAGGCCAGGAAGACCTCTCTAAGGGATAATCCTGGATGACCTGAACAAAGAGTAACTAGCTATTTGATACCTAGGAAGCTCAGTGTTACAGGCAGAAGCAGTGGAAGATAGTGACTCTGAGACAAGGGAGAACTTGACTTTTCAAGGGACGGAAGAAAAGTGTGTGCAGAGCATAATGAGTGGGATTAAAGGGAGAGATAAGCGGAAGCCAAATTCTTTAAAATATTATAGGTCCTTATAAGGAATTTTGATTTTTTTTCTAAGTGCGGTAGGAGTTATTAAAAAGATCTAGTCATATTAGTCATCTGAGATGAGAATGGAAGTAAAGGAGTTGAGTCTTCTTAATATATTTAATCAAGAAGTTTTGTTGAGACAGAAGATATAGGGTCAAGTGATTTTTTTTTTTCTGTTTACAAATAGGTACAATTAAGGCCTGTTTGTATGCTAATGGAAATAGTTTTAGAGTGAGGGAGAAATTAATGGTGCAGGAGATCAAAGGAATAATTGCAGGACGATTATCTTTAAATAAGCAGGAGGGATGAATTAGGATGAACCCAAGAGGCTATTTCTCAGTAGAAGCAAAAACAGAGAAGAGGCCTGATACGGGAGGGTGTTGGCAGTTAGACTGATGAATCTGTAAATGTGAGGTGATCTTTGTCTTACGGCATCTATTTTCTCAATAAAATGTTTGGTTTAATTGCGAGTTAAAATTGGGGATGTAGGAGGTTTGAAGAAAGATGATATAGAGATCTGTGTTGCATGTCTGAGTAAATGAAACTCTCAGTTGGAATTTCTGCTGCTTCCCACTTCTGGGGAAAAAAATAGCAAAAATAAGAAAAACAAGTTGATATGAGTTATTTAGCCCAAAAAAGCATGACTACAGGCAAGGGAAGATACAAGGGAGAGGGGAGAATGACCTGAGAGAAAAGTTGATCTTATTTTATCCTCCCTAGAATTCTCGAATGTTAGACTTAGAGGGAAGCTTAGATCAGTAATATTTAGGCAAAATTTCACCCTCTGAAACTTTTTTGGGGGGGGCTCTTTTTTGTTCTTTTTTATTTGGTTGGCTCCAATCAACCAGGTATTTATATCTATAAAATGAACTGGTAATTTGTTTTTACATCGGTGGAAACAGCATGATCAGAAATAAAAATTTGGGAGTTTCACTCTGCCAAGAGGCACCAATAATTATCCGGTGGGATTTATTCATTCACCAAAATTGAACTGAATGCTTACTTTGTTCACTGCAGTGTTACAGGTCTAGGTGACAGGAAACAACAGTGAGTGAATAGGGTAAACAAACTCCTAGCCTGCTGAGAAGCCTATTCTGGCATTCATCTACCATGTAGATAATCAAGCATGTTTTCAGTCTTTTAGCTACATAAAGCACTTCTGCTACAAAATACACCTCTAAGACCTACCTAGATTAAGTATAATGCGGTGTTCAGAGTGTGGACCCTGAGATTGACAAGGTTTAAATCCTTAAGCTCTCTATTTCCTCATCTGTACAATGGGCACAGTGATAGAACACATCTCATTAAGTTCTTGAGATAAGTCAATGAATTTTTCATATAAAATGCTTAGTACAGAGCCTGGCACATAATAATTGTTACATAAGTGATTCCTATCAAATAGTATGAATGTATCTTCTTTATAAAATTGAAAAGACTCAGACTTTTCAAATTAATTTTAATTTTATTTTCAATCAGACATAATTTAGAAATGAAACACTGAGATATGTCTTCCCCACTCACAGATTACATTAGGACTTTAAAAGCAGGAGTGTCTGTGTATATATATCTATTTATTTGCACATTTTGCTGTCTTGTGGAAATTATATGTTCATGGGAGGACTCCCCTACTGGTTTTGATATTACTTTTATTCTGATCAAGTTTATTTTCATATTATAATTTTGGAACTTTATTTTACAACTTAGCACTAGAATTTATGTTAGTGTTGGAACTAAAAATTTCAAATCAAAATAAAATAAAAAAACTCCCACAATCAACCATTGAATAATTCAGTGTATATATTGTTCTATAATGGCAAATCACATGAACATCAGGAAGTTTCCCCATTAATATCATCCTCTTAAGTATAATAAATGCTTCAATCATATTTATGCCTTTAAAACCAGCCTTTTCCCCATCCCCCACTGATGAAAAGTTACATGTTTCCATTTAAGCCTATACAGATCAATTATTTAGCTTTTTGCAGGCTTCTTTTAAACATAATTACCTTGAGAAAGAAAGATGAGTTCATGAAAGCTTCTAAGGAATTTATGCAAAAAAAAAAAAAAAGGGCGCCCAAGTTGCTTTTCATTTTTAGAGGGCTTTTTTTCCTCTATATATTTAAAGACTACATTATGCAGTCATTCATTCTGTAAATTAAACCTTTTGATTCTGAGTAGCATTATGCAAAGCTAGCTTATTGTACCTGTTTGAAAATACACTATATTAGTGAATGCTTTCTTTTTCTTTGCCCAAATTGCCAAAATGTGTCACAACAAAGGACATCGTTAATGTTACCAAAATAGAGAGTTTTGTGTATGCTATGATAAGCACAATATATGGTAGAGTCACTCAAGGTACTCAAAGAGATGTGAAACTATGAGATGGGAAGAAAAAAAAAAAAAGCACTGTGAAAAAGTTAAAAGCACAATAATATGAATGTCATGGAAAAGTCACCCGGGGGCACCTAATCGTTGAAGCACAACTAGTAACATGAAGGAAGTTTGATGAAACTAGGCTTTGGGGAATTTTTCTCATTCCCACCCTTTACTTGCTCCAAAAGTAACTCTTGGTTCTTCAAATTCCCTGAGGCCTCAAACGGTGGGCAAGAAATCGGTTGGAACAGATTCTCAGAGCAGAGGAAATGCAGTTTCCTGCCGAGTTACTTAGATATTCCAGACTTTTTTGTCACTATTTTCGAACTGTGATTGGCGTGTTCAACACTCTCCTGTGTTCCTTGCATTCTATTAATTGTAGTTAAATAATTATATAAACAGGACATCACAAGATCCCAGTGATAGGACAGGGTCTGAGGAGAAGAGATGGAATTTGGAGAGCTAAGATGTTTCGGTACCTTTTTGTCTAGTCTTTAACCACCATATTTAATAAACAGAAAATTTAAAAAAAAAAAAAAAGGACTCGAAAAGCCCTTTATATTATTTGTGTACAGGGAGGAAGTTTGCACAGGGCCAGTGAATCAGGGAGGAAACAAAAAAGGGAGATGAGTGTGGAAAATTAAAAAATTTTCTTCTATGAATTTAAGAAGAAAATGAGCTTAAATGATGTTATATATTCTAAAGTGTTGTCCATTTAAAGGTGCTTTGGTTGAGTCAACATAGCACACTGTACGGACACAGAAAATATTTAAGAGAACACACATAAGAAGCATTGTCAGATGGCTACTATTAAAATAAAAATAAAAATAAACTTCTAGCTAAATAATGGTTAACTGTATTGTATGTCTAAATATTATAAATTAATATAAATTATATTTAATATAAATCTCAGATATTCAATAGTTTTTCATCTATATGTGTTACATACATGTGTTTTAATATACATGTGTATATTTATTTTTATCATAGTTTATTGTCCTGGGTGGATTGTTCATTTGCTCTACAGTATTTACATTTCTAAACTCTCTTGGATTCTCACATCGCTTCTGCTACTCATTACCTCACCTCCTTTAACTCTCAGAGATACTGATGAGGTCTTGTTTTAAGAAGAGTGTGAGAGAAAACTCCGTAAATTCAGAACAGGATTTACATTGCACTTGGCAATAGTGTGCTAGTGAAAAATTACAAATTCAGAAAGAAATCACTGATGGTTTTAGGATCTTCAGAATGTTTTGTTTTTTACAAACTGTGCATATGTGTGATTTCAGTATAGTTTAACAACGATACTGTAAAGGTTTGAAACTAATTTTGCCCTAAAATGTTTTGTTTGTTTGTGTTTGGTGGTGGTGGTGGTTGTTCTGTCTATAGAGAAACAAAAGCATTTGGGGATGAAAACAGATACTAGGTATCTGTTTTATCCTAGTTACTAGGCGTAACTTGGGTTTTACAAGTGAGCCCGTGGTTCTTTACAGTAATACACTTGTTCATGGTAACTTAAGGAAGATGTACAAATTTATACCCCCAAATATCTGTTTTTCTGTGAGGTCTATACAATTGACAGATAGAAAGCAAATGAAAGAGAAAAATTTTAGTCTCTGGGGCCTAACTTGCAGAGATTTCGATACCTGCAGGCCCGAGTATGGCTGAGCAAGGCCACCAGTGGCCACCAGTAACCCTCCTCCCTAACTGCCCTTGGCCAGTCTTCTTTGGTCTTAAGTTGTATCTGTTTACCTTAGAGTGCAGTACACAGTACAAGTATTGCCATTTTAAGATAGGAAAACATTGCCCTAAATAGCTAGGACTTCCCGGGTCTGAGAATTGTTTCGCATTTCTTTCTGTAAAGGAACTCTTTGACTGTACTCCCTGCTGTATCTATGGCTAGGTCTATGTCTATATTCTTATCTATATCTCTTCAACAGATATTTCTTGAGCACACATAATATGCCATACACAGTGCAAAATAATAAAAATCTGATTTTGATGAATGCTATGCAGACAAGCAATATGTAAAGTGAAAACACAATCTGCAACAAATAATGACTAGACACACTGTCTAATTTATACAATATTTCTATTTGTTATAAAGTGACTCTTGATTTTTTTAAAAATGGATCCCATCTTTCTTTCTTGTGCTGTCATCTATGTAAGCTTAATATCTTCACGTTGCCGAAGACCGGCCTTTGTGCTTCAACTCCAAAATATAACATGAAGACAGAGTTTGCGATAAATAGGAACAATGGCTTTACTGCTTTCCTGGGCAAAGGAGTCTTCAGCAGGCTATGGCCTTCAAAAAACTGCAAGCTCTTCCAAGGAAGGGGCTGGGGGTTTTACAGAGAAATATAGATCTAGCCAGTTTTGACAAGAATTGTGTATGTGCTGCCAGCCTCGTATATTAGTCATTTTCAGGGTTTTGAGAGAGAGAGAGAGAGAGAGAGAGAGAGAGAGAAAAGATTCACTGAAACAAAAGGCTGAGAGGAGAGAAGGTTCGCAAAGAGAGGAAAAAGGTTACTTTAAAACTGAGCTTCACTTAAGCATTAGTGTGGCCATTTTGATTTTTGTTCAATTTTATGCTTTTAAGCAGTTTCACTTGCTCTTCTAAATATGAAACTTTATTCTAGTTCGTGTCTATGAGACTGGGCTATCTGTTACTCTCAGTATTATTGATTGAAGAAATCCTCATCTTGGTATTTCTAAAGAAAGAGCCAAAATATCCTGGTATTTCTGTTTATGAAGATTCAAAAGCAATGAAGCAAGCTATTTCCCTTGAATGCTGTTACTCACGACACAGGAGCTAACTGCTTAATTCCAGGGGTCTGTTATTATTTGTAAACTGGTTCTTAAATAAGGATACTTACAGATGCCTCTTGCTCCAGATGGTACCATTTAACTGCCTGTGTCACTCATGAGTGGTTTTCTGCTTTAGCTTTAAACAAATACTCAACACAGCAATTCTGTTATCAAGAATTCTCTCTTCAAAGTGGAACAAAATCCAAAAGTGCTGCATGAAGTGACAGCAAAAGCAATTTTCTTCAGCATGGGACACATGAGTTAAAAATAAACAGAGCATGAAGGTACTGGTCGGGATAAAAAAAGAACTGTAGCCAAGTGGAAAGGGAAAAGATCTCTGGACTTACTCTGAAGATCTGAGTGCAAATCCTGCCTCGGCTACTTAATAGCCTGGTTCCTTGATCCATCTCAAAAAGGTAAGAAGTTCATCCCTTTCACAGGATTTGAGGGAGATATAAAATAGTAATTTCCCACACTCTATATGATGGATGTTAATAGATGTTACCAGAGGAAAAAAAATGTATGTTTTGTGACTCTCCAAGAAGACATATGTGTTACTGTGTTTCCTTAACTTGTTTGGCCCTCAGCCAGCACTCTTGTTGGAAAAGTATTCATCCCATGGAACAGCTTTTGGGAAATGTTACTCTAGTCACTAAAATGGGATTCAAATTTAAGCTGTTAAAAATTTAGATGTAACAGTAGACAGTAATCTGGGACCTGTATTTTACTAATTTGTGTTCTGAGGAAATTTCCTATCTGATTCTCCAAGTTAATCCATTATAAATAATGTTTTAAAATCAATTAATTAGAAGTTCTGAAACTTAGTACAGTAGATAATTAAAAATAAACAAATAAAAAGTAAAACAAATAAAAAATCTTTTTGTGTCCACAGGCTCAGAGAACACTGGCTAAACTTCTATTTTATGTTTAAAACATAACCTGATATTATTTTGCCTCCCTCACAGAATTTTTACTCTAGAATTTTACTAGTACAGCTTAAACTGAAGGTCTGTGAAAATTTTAATGTTGTTTTGCATTAATTTTAGTAAAACCTAGTGTGTATTAGAGAAACAGCTTTAGTACTGGATAAATCTTGGATTCAAATTCTAAAAGCCACTTATTCTGTGATCTCTACAATTTATATACCTCTCCAGCCTCAGTTTTCTCATATATAAAGTGGGTAATGTAATATCTACCTTCCAGATTATTTGAGAGGTACAAAGAAGGATATCATCAGATGAAAGTAATTGATATGCAACTGTTACTTTTGAATATTAATAGAAAGTCATTTTTAAATGAAGTCCCTGTTTAAATGAAGAGGTTCATAGAACTGGGAATTAATAGACCACAAATTCCTGGTTTTTAAAGAATTAGAAACATTTCTAATTTTTAAAAAATTAGAAACTACCTGGGTGGTTCAGACTGTCCGTTACTGGCCAACTCTGGATTTTGGCTTGGGTGTTGATCTCTGGGTCCTGGGATGGAGCCCCAAGGCTCTGGTTCTGGTTCAGTGGGGAGTTATCTTGAGGATCCTCTCTCTCCCTCTTCTTCCATCCCTCCCTCTTCTTGCTCCCCCTCTCTCTAAAATAAATAAAAATCTTTAAAAAAATCAGAAACAAATTTATCTTTTTTTTTAATTATTTATTTATTTATTAGAGAGAGAGAGACTCAGAATGAGAGGGGAGAAGGTCAGAGGGAGAAGCAGACTTCCCGCAGAGCCGGGAGTCCGATATGGGACTCGATCCCGGGACTCCGGGATCATGACCTGAGCCGAAGGCAGTTGCCCAACCAACTGAGCCACCCAGGCGCCCAACAAATTTATCTTTATTAAAACAGCTCTAATCTATATGACAATGCAGTTAAATTCCAATTTATGTTGCAAAGAATAAAACAAAACATCTAATTTATGTTACACATCTGTATCTATGAGAATCTTTTTTTTTTTTTCAAAGATTTATTTATTTATTTACTTGACAGAGAGAGAGAGAGAGCGCGCGATCACAAGCAGGCAGAGAGGCAGGCAGAGAGAGAGGGAGAAGCAGGCTCCCTGCTGAGCAGAGAGCCCGGCGGCTGGATCCCAGGACCCTGAGATCATGACCTGAGCCCAAGGCAGAGGCTTTAACCCACTGAGCCACCCAGGCGCCCCTATGAGAATCTTTCTTTAAATGTTTCTTTCATATTTCTTCTCTGTGTCCTTTTGCATGCCCATAGTTAGGTCTTGTAATGGAATTTAAATTTTAGTAGTTGTGCTTTTAAAATCATAAACTATATTCTTGCCTCTTTTTACTTTATGTTTTTGATGGTCTCAGGAAGAATACCACGTACATTAATTATTCTAATTTTAAAATTATTGTTTGCCTCTTGTATTAACACCTTTTTCCACTTTCGGTTTCTGTTCCACTGGTCTGGTAATCAATGGCACACATGAATATCATTGCGAACATTGGTTTAGATTGTAGAGGCCTCACTGACTTAAGGAGAGAAGACTTTCGTAGTTGATGGTCGTGTTTTAAGACCCATAAAGAGGTTGCCACTGCAGCTTAAGTATTTGTCTATTAGTGACTGAAAGTCACCTAGAATAAATACCAGCACTCACTGTGATGTCTCCAGAAACAATGCCGGATTCCTTTCTTTCTAGAAACCCGTCCTAAGGCTTTATCCTGGAGACAAATACTGTGGCAAATCCGAGAGCTGGTATGGCTGGCTGCTCCTTAGCCCCTTGATTAATTTATATCACCAATTGCCTCATATTTCTGCTTCTTAGACTAGAGTATTCTGGAGATCTGAGGGAAATACTTCAGGGCAAGTCTGTTATTTCTCCTATAGTGTACTAACACTTAATAGGTCTGTTAAATTTCCCCATGTTTCTCCAGTTGTTTTGTATATTCAGAAGTTCTTTAACTTTCTGGTCAATACTACAAATTTATTCTAAATTTCTAATTGCTTCTTTCCAATAAGATAAGATATTTATCTTATTGGATAATAAGATATTTCTTCAATATCCAATAAGATATTTCTGCGGGGAGATAGGGAGAGCTCGAGTCCCCATCTGGAAATGGATAACTTGAAAAGATTTTTGTCTTTTTAAGATCCCGTTTTTCTTTGAATCTGTGTGGTCACAGTGAGTCTATACATACATGGTCTTCTCACTCTTCTTTTTAAATATCTTTGACTCTAACCACCAGAGTCTTATTTCTCAGTTTTTGGCTTGGTTTAGTTCTTCAACAGAAGAATTTCTTCTTCAGAGTTGAATGTGCATTATTTCTGTATTCATTCGTTCATTCGTCAGATATTTGTTAAGCACATCCCGGATATCAGATGATGAAGAAATATGGACAAAGCCTCGCTAGCAGAGAGCTACACCCCTTTTCTGTAAACACAGAATAGGTTTTCTTTGTTTTTGCCCACGAGAAGAGGAGATTTGTCTTTACCTTTCTGCTTATTTAAACTATTAGCATAGCATGTTTAGTTTTTTGTTAAAAACTTGCTTATTCTTTGTAAGATAAAAAAAAATATTCATTCTGACCTAGCAACTGAAAGAAGAATATTTAAGATTAAATTTCAAGCTTCAAATATAACAGAAAATTAAACTGATGTTTTAATTTCACCATCAGTATGTTTTAGAGACATCCTAATAAAATTGTTGCCATCGTGTAGCATATAACTGATGGCCCTTAGTGTAAGTGGTTGTTTTTAAATTAAATTATCAGAGTTTATTTTTTATAGATCTCCCAAGACCTGTAGAGTTAAAATGCATTTTGCCTATATTGAAGAAGGAACTTCCTGATATTAAAA
This sequence comes from Nasua narica, assembly GCA_028533885.1. Classification (NCBI taxonomy): domain Eukaryota; kingdom Metazoa; phylum Chordata; class Mammalia; order Carnivora; family Procyonidae; genus Nasua; species Nasua narica. Next base: position 165,049,730 of record CM052799.1, on the reverse strand, counting down.
TGGGATGAGTTTCCAGGATTGTTTATGGAAATCCTTCTCTGTGAAGTTTATGGAACAATGAGTCCTCCTGTGTCTTTGGTAATTTAAATGTGATTATCCTTAAAGGCCAGAGACCAGACAAAGTAGGCTCCTAAGGGCCCTTTCAATCTCTTGACCTGGGTACAGCTTAGTCTCATCATTTCCACTAAGTGAAGTCTTTGTAAAAATACCAAATGCACATGAAATTACCCTGTGCATATGCAAATGAGTTTATAGGACAAGGGATAGCTTGTTGATTCTGGGGTTCCATGCCTTTCAAACCGGGACATGCATAACCCCAAGGGGACAGAGTGTTATGCCAGGGTATAGCTGAAGCTGTGGGATGCACGTGGTCCATCTTCCTGCCCTGTCAATACTGCTAAAAATGTTAGAGGCAGACATTTTTAATTTTAATTTTATTTTTATTATAATAAATATGGATATATATTATAGAGTAGAAACCACAAATTTTCGCATTGATTCAAAAAGTAAGATGTAAGTCTTCAAAATAACTTCAGACAACTTTGGATTGCCCTCCAATCCAAACCCCCCAGGGATACACCTTCATTCTCCTCTCCTATTTCTTGATGGCAGTGGTCTCTGCGTTCTTATGTAGGTGAAATGTATGGCCTACAATACTGGTTTCATTGCCCATATGATTATCACCGCTTGAGTAACCATTTTTTCTTAATCCTGGTGGTTAGTGTATCTAGATTCAATATAATTTTGCTTTGAGGCTAGCAGATTAGAACTTGATCTTTTTATAATTTGATAAAAGGGCAATATAAACCAGCCTCATGAGCATCTCTCTTTTTATATATATTAGTTATTTATTTTGAGAAATTCAAGGAGTAACGTCTGATTGAAAGTTAAAGATCAAAATGCATGAGGCATGCAAAATCTTCCTTAGAACCTTTACAGGTTATGCTAGCTACGGTTGGTTGCTAGCTTAGCACTAGCACAGCTCCTCTCCACTCTGATTGTACTCAGATTCTCTTTTTTGTGAATCTCCAAGTTATCATCTCAAGCCTTTCAAGTCTGAATCTCTAGATGGTATTAAAATACCCTGAAAATCATGAATAAGTTGGAGATAAACTGCATGCATATTCAAATTACTCAAATGACAGTTTTATTTTTAGTTAATTTTCATTTATGGATGTCTCTCAATTTTCTATCAAAACCCAGATAGATAGAGCCATGAATTCCGGCAATTTTTTCCATTTCTGGCACCTGTTTTAGAGATCTCTTCAAATAGAAAAAATCTGTAAATACAGCGCCACTGGTTGACCTCACACCTTTTTCCTCCCCTCCATAAATATCCCTAATATTTAAGTCCAGAGCCAGGGCTGCGGACAAACTCTGAGTGGAGAGTGTGCACATTATTTTTCTTGCTTATCCTGTGTCTGCCTTCTCTTCTCTTTAGAAAACTGCTGGGGGAAAAATGTTTATCTCCTTGTAGCTCTTCTTTTATTCCTGTGGGAAACATTGGACACAGGGATGTAATGTAAGCCAGGTCTGATATTTCTAACCTTTTGTCAGTAGTAAAAAAAACTGAGATGTGCACTGTCCTGCCCAGGTCGTTTTTAAGCAACTATATCTCTACCCATGTGACTCAGCGAAGATAATTTCATGAATGAATTTTGGCACACTTGATTTGAAATCATGAATCAGGAATCTATAAAAGCAAGTATCTCATAATCAAAACCATCATTCAAACCTTAGAGTTGGAAGGCATCCTTTAGGTTTAACCACAGCAGTACTGGATGCCTTCTACAAAATTGCTATTGTAGGTCATTCAGCCTCTTGGAATCTTCAGTAAAAAGTGTCACTTTAAATACTTTCAGTGAAAATTCGTTGCCCAAAACAGACAATCACATAGGCAAATTTCACTGTTAAAAAGTGTGGTCTTAAAATGAGTCCCAAATCTGCCATTTTATATTTTGCTCCTACTGCTTCTGGTAATGTTCCCTGGAATAAATTCTAAAGTCTTATTCTTCTCCATGGTGTACTTCAAATATTTGAAGGAATCATATCTTCTATAAATCTAGTGGTTTGCCAGAGCTGGCATACACCGGGTTACAAGAGCTAATGTTTCAATTTTTAGGAAGTTTGCAAACTGGTGGTTAAAACTGGCCATTATTAAAAATTAAATTACACAAACTTGAAGTTAAAGAAATTATATTTAAAGATAATATATAGCTTATAGCTCATCACTTCCTAATTAGTTTACTATTGTCTATGATTGAGGTTGTTTATATCTATAGCTACGCGACGGAAACACTACATTTTGTGCTATGCATATCTCTTCTCAATTCTGCATTCAGTGATACCATATTGGTAGCTTGTAATTGGCCATGGCGGGAGTATTTATACCATAGAAATTAATAAATGCTAAAAAATAGGGCTTTTCTCTCTCTTTTTCTAGAGACTTAGTTATCATTAATTTATACCACACTATGGCCTCATCTCTGATCCATCCTCAACATTTAATGCAGCTCCTTTTATCATCTTATAACCCTTTAAAATTCATTTCTCTATAATTGTATGAATAGCTCTACTCCCCCACGTACCTCCTTCCAGATGTCCATTAGTTTCTATTAGTACCCGGATCCTAACAAAATTCTAAATGCATTTTCTATACAAAAAAAGCCAAAATTACAAGTTGCCCCACTTACAACACAGGATTTTTGAAGGGCTCCAATACTGTAAATAAAAAAGAACCATAAAAAATATAATGTGTCACAAAAATATAAAAAAAATTAGACTTTACTAATAGCACAGGTCAAACAAATAATACAGCTACTATAAGCTTCAATGGTTAGAGCAAATATCAAATATCATCCCCAGTCTTGGTGCCTCATTTTAATAACAACATGAATAAATTAAGTCCTTAGAAGGGTGCCCAGAATGGTAAGGAATCCGACTTTGATTTTGTTATTTTATCATAGGCTTAGCTTTCTATGTTTTTTTTTTTTTATTAAACTAATACTGATACTTGTTTATATTGTGAAGTGAGTCATTAAAATTATTAAAGATTATCTCATAATTAGATAATACACCCATTGATAACTGAGAATGGGTTCTATAATAAGCTGAGTTTCTACTAATTAAAAAAACCTAGATATCATAAGTAAAGCATTCTTAAAATTAGGTTAGTTTCCATCTTCATATTCTTAAAATAATCCTCCATAGTTTCAGAACAACAAAAAAGAAAACTATAATCTTTTAAAATGTGGAAATCCAAACATTTTATAGCAGAGTAAGAAACATCAAAACCTATTCTTTGAAGTGTCATCATGTATAATGAATACAACCAAAAGTAAATATGATAAAGCAATATCAACATAGGAAATTGTGTGAAGTGCAACAAACTAGATTAATATATTAAGGAAAGAGACAGATGGAACCAGAGGCAGAAATGAAATGAAGAGGACAAGGCTAAAGATACTGGGAATTGGGGAATGAGGCTGCAAAGGTAGATAGTTTGAGATTAGTGAAGGTATCATATACGTTATTAAAGATTAGAGCACACACTTTTTATGTAGGAGGAGTCACTGAAGACATTTTTTTAAACTGTGTAATCTGAAACAGTGATATCTTACAAGATAACACTGGCAATATTGTGGGCTGTATTGGAGAAAAAAGAAACTGCGAGGCAATATGGCCGGTAGTAAGTGGATGACAATGCAACAGTCAGATCAAATTGTAGAGGTGTTTTAAGGAGGGCCAGTGGAAGCTGAAGGAGAAAACTGCACATTTGGCAATCTCCACAGGGATAGTAGCTAAAGCCATAAGATATAAACAAATAAGCATATTAAACAAATAAAACCACCAAGGGAGTAAGTATAACGAAAATACACTTTTGTCAGAATCTTAGGATAAGATAAAAAGAAAAAAAAAATTCAAGAAAAGGGTGTATAATGTCAAATACTGAGAGTGAGAAGCAGAGTAAAATATATATATATTTTCTGAATAATTAATTAATTTATTTGACAGAGAGAAAGAGATCACAAGTAGGAAGAGAGGCAGGCAGAGAGAGGGGGAGAAGCAGGCTCCCTGCTGAGCAGAGAGCCCGATGCGTGGCTCCATCCCAGGACCCTGAGATCATGACCTGAGCTGAAGACGGAGGCTTTAACCCACTGAGCCACCCAGGCGCCCTGAGAGTAACATATTTTTGAACAGTATTCTGCATAAGCTTCTTCATAAATATGCCATATTACTTTAATTAACATTTTGAATTGGTTATTTAGACTCACTTTTAAAAAACTGTGTATTATTGTAAATGGAAAAATCATTAATAGCAGGTAATTGTAAAATAAGCAGAAAACTACTAGTACCAAATAAAAGAATATTATGTATCACTGAAAACGGACTTTTAGACAACCAGTGGTTTAATGCACAATATTTCAGGAAATACAGGACTAAGAAAAGCCACTCTCTCTCTATATATAGTGAAGACTAAAAGGACTTGAGTTTGGAGGAAAATAATTAGATTCAAAAGACAACTGACAGCTTGTGAGCAGACTGAATGTATCAGCTTGTCCTTGAAGTCAATTGCAGGATGGAGGACGAAGAATGTAACTATGAGTAACAAGAACTATGTGTATCCTGTTACCAAAACTGGAACTTGTATGTTTACATCAGAACATCTGAGAGATGGTAACTTTCACCTTTCAAACATTTTGCAGAATGTTGCACTGCATACAGTTATATTTCTAATAACATTATTTTCCATCTCCACTGGGAGAAGTTTTTTCCTAACAAGACTAAGAAATAAAAGCATGTTCCAATAGAGGAATAAACAGGTAAACATAAAGCCAAGAAATAGTTCTAGATTTGACATAACTGTATTGAAAGACAATGGTTTTCTCTATTTGATGTTAGAGGATGCAATTAGAGTGAAATAAATTTTCTAAAAAATACCTTTATTTTCTTTTTTAAGGACAAGTTGCTTTCTGCAGGAAAAATAACCTCTCTTTTTATAGCTGTTTGTAATGTTGAAGAGAGAAGGGATCTTTTATGGCAAAGGATATGCTGGAATGTACATGTCATTCCAAATGTTAAAAACTTATTTAGATTTGCAAAGAAATTGTCTTTATACAATGAAAACCTCTCAGGAAGTCCAACTGCTTATTTGTTTGTTCTTTCAAGTGAAACAAATCATCATTAAAAAGGTTCAGCTTCAAATTAAGACCTTTTAGAAGCTTAGAGGGACGTACTCACAAAAGTTCAAATCCCTTAGAAAATGGCTCATTGCAGCCTCAGAGAAAGAGAAAAATAGCTACTGATGAGATTCAAATCATTCTCTATCTTCTCTTTCATTAATTTTAAACATAATTCATAGGCCATTATGCTCTGGAAATCAAAATAATTATTCCTTATTGTAGCCTACCATTTTTCATCATTATACACACACAATGTCCAATTTCACCCCACTCATTCAAAATGGCGCTTAAAGCAGGCAAAAAAGATTAACTCCAATACTTACATTTGGCTTTAATTCATAGCTTTCTAAAGAGTTTTACTAGTCTAAATATGTATTTACACAATAGAATATGATGAGTCACTTGTAAAATGTAAACATACTAGTTTAAAAAATTGCTTAAATATGTATTTCTGCCTGAGCTTCTCTAAGGATATTCCTACGAGATTCACAGCAATAACTCCCTAATAGTGGAATCACAGCACTTCTCAGTACATTACAAATAATTAAAAAATAGTGGGCAAGGGGTAGAGGTACCTCTCAGAGTAGTCAAAATACTGTCGTCATTCATCTTTCTTGATGTTGGATACCATAGGGATCCTGTCCCTCATTTCAACTGGGATCACCTTCAATCTATTCTGACTAAGCTTTTTAGCAGGTTGTTGTTTAAAACCTCTAATAATCAAATACCTGGGAAGATGTTTCAGAGAATAATAGTGTTTACTTTCTGTAGAGAAACATCTAGCTCAGCACATTGGCTTTTGTTCTTGGCTAGAGGTATATTCCACTGTACTATCAGTGCACTCTGTGCTTTTGAAAAGCCTGCAGCACATTAAAAAACACTCCAAATCTTATTTTTTATTGCTAGTGGGGGTGCTTATGTGAGGACCAGGGTCAATGTCATCTTATGTCTGACCTTAAGATGCCATTGCCAGTTCCAATTTCAGTCCAAGATGAAGAGGAAATGAATTAGGATGGCAGGGTCCATCGGTATGGACACAGAATGAAAGGAAGAAAACTAATAGGACTTATCTGATTTTTATTCTCTATGTTATTAATGATACCCATTTCTACCATGTGGTAGTCTAATCTAAATATTGCTCCAAGCAAACTATTTTGTAAGTGCCACATGCTGTATCTCTGTCTTGAGTGTTCTCTGGAATGTTCTATAGGTATCTATTTGACTTACTTGAAGTTGGAAGACTTCCCAACTCACATTCTTTCTCCTCTATCCCCACCTCCAACACCTTATAAAATAACACCAAACACAGGCTGATTTTTCTGGGAAACAGATTTTGAGATGCAGAGCTTTAATGGAGTGATTTTATTGGAGAATGTACTCTAGATAAAAAACCATTGAAGAGAGAATAAAGCAAGATGGGGCAGAAGGAGAGGTTGAACTGAAAGACTATTGTAACAGAGGCCTCAGTGAGTCTCATGGAAGCTCTACAGCTGGGATTTCCCCTTAGGTCTGTCTTGTATTGGGGAAGGGAAGGATCAACAAATGGCTTGGTTAGGAGCCCGAGGTTTCAGTGTTTCGAATTCTACAATCTTCAGAGCTACTATGTATTAGACGTCAAATTTGCTCATGAATTATATCAGAAAATGTCTTTGCAGAAACATTTATATTGATGCTTCTATGACTTTAGGCCCCTGCCTCTTTATCAAGAGGGTGGTGGAATTTGATCTAAAAAATGTTTACTGAGGGCTTATGAACCAAATGTATGGTATAAATATCATCTCAATCCTGAAAGCCAAGTATTATATTTTTCCTATTTTATGGAAGAGGAAATGGATTCTAAGTGTGATCAAGTGAACCGCCAAGGTTCACATAGTTAGCAAGCTTGTATGCAAATCCATGTTTTCCTGCTCAATGTTTGCATTGTACTCTTTATACAGACTTTGGGGAGAGGATTTGAATGGAAGGCAGATGCAAAGACTGGAGCTGATCTGATTATGAAACAGAATCAACAATTAAGGCAAAGGATCAGATGTATATTAGGGATCTTTAGAGAATCAGAACCAATAGGAGAAAGAGAGAGAGAGCTATTAAGCAATGCTGAAGGCTGAGAAGTCCCACAGTTTGCAAACTAGAGGCTGAGGAAAGCCAATGATATAATTTATTATGAGTCTGAAGATCTGAGAACCAGGAGAGCTGATACTGTAAATCCCAATCTGAGGGCGGGAGAAGATGAGATGAGATTTTCCAGCTCAGGTAGTAAGGCAGGAAAAAAAGGGATAAATTCCTCTTTCCTTTGCCTTTTGTCTATCCAGGCCATCGATAGATTGGATAATGCCTACCCACATTGGGGAAGGCAATCTACTCATTCTCCTGGTTCAAACACTAATCTCATACAGAAACACCCTCACAGATACACTGAGAAATAATGTTTAATCTGAGCACCCATGGCCAGTCAAGGTGACACATAAAATTAATCATCATAGGTGGTAAAGCCATATTTGTATTTGGAAATACCCGTTCTTTCAAGCCCTTGTATACTGTGGTAATTAATGCTAAACATTTGAAAATTTAAAGTGCTTTAAGAAGGTTAAAACATTTTATGATATCAAGGACAATAATGCCCACCAAGAAAAATCAAGTACCTAATATAATCTAGTCCTGTGTTAATGACACATTATTTTACAGCATAAATACCATTATTATTATTCCTATATTTTAGGATGGGAAATTTAGAGAAGTTAAATAACTTTCCCAAAGCCATGTTACTAGTACATGACAGGTCTAGAATTAAAATCCAAACTACCTTATTCTAAAATTGGAGCTCTGAGCCACTATTCTACATAGTTTCCCTACGATCTTTCTGAAAGGTAGACATGTCAAAATGTGAATTGCTCACATATTGCTTTATCATGGAAACATCAACTGGCTTCTTCTGGCATCACTGTAACTTTTGGTGAAGGAGCAAAGCAGGGCTGGCTCCTTTTGCTTACACCCGCCTTCTTGTGTGTGGCCCCTGCAGGACCTGCCTCTGGGAGGGTTAGAGTGTGGTTCAGCCCTCCCTTGAGCTAATTGGCCCAGACGGCCTGTGAGTTGGGTTTGGGTTAGCCAATAGGAATGTGGAACCCCTGACCCGGAAAGAATATTAACCCCGCCTTTTGCCCGCCAAACTTGTGCGCCAATTCTGGCCAGGGTGATAGGCTAGTTCAAACAGTTACTAAGCAACATTCTGTGTGTTACAATCTCATTGGCCACTGGCCCCTCTAAAACTGTTGCCCTTTTCGGAACTCGCTCTCTTTCTCTACACCACGCCGCTGTGTCGGTGAGTGTGTGAGAGAGCTCAAGCTAGCTTGAATAAAGGGCTCTTTTGCTTTTGCATCGGACTCGGCTCCCTGGTGGTATTTGGGGATCTCAAAATCTGGGCATAATATTGGAAACAATGCCTACTCTTCCTTCCTTGCTGAATGGTTCTTTTCTCACCTTGGTTAAGTTGGGAATGCCATTTCTTAGAAACCCTCTCTGTACCAGGTCAGAGTTGGCCAAAATAGAAACTTGCATGAAATTTGGGACCTGAAGGTTAAGCAGCAGCCATTGTTCTCTGAAGATTGTCATGGCTAGTTGTGGTGACAGATAGTCACAGAAGTTTTGGCGGGTTCCAGCTTGTCCTTTCTCAATTCTACACTGAGTCTAGGTCTTCTTCATGTCTGTTGACCCTTATGACCAACAGCAATTCCAGTATTGTCACTTGTTTCTCAGTATGGGTATTCAGAAAAGCAAGAACTTCCCATAGACTTCTCTGTTAGGTACCTTTCCATGGTCTTATTTCAGTAGCTAGATGTGCTTAGCCTCTCAGAACTACCTAATTCTTTTGATCTTCCAACAAAAACCATGAGACTTCAGGGGCAAGGAGACTCAAAACAATTTTTTTTAAAGATTTTATTTATTTATTTGACAGAGAAAGAGAGCATAAGCAGAGGGAGTGGCAGGCAGACGGGGAGGCAGAAACAGGTTTCCCTGCTGAGTAAGGAACCTGACGTGGGACTCTATCCAAGAACCCTGCGATCATGACCTGAGCCAAAGGCACACGCTTAGCTGACTGCGCCACCCAGGTGCTCCTCAAAAAAAATTTTTTTTAAATTATTTATTTATTTATTTATTTGAGGGGAGAGGGGCAGAGGGAGAGAAACTTCAAAAGGACTCCCCCACTGAGCTTGGAGCCTGATATAGGGCTTGATCCCACAAACCATGAGATCATGACCTGAGCCAAAATCAAGAGTTGGATGCATCACTGGCTGAGCCACCCAGGCATTCTGAAACTCAAAAATATTTGTAGAAAACTCACGAAGTTTTTAAGAGACTTTTACTAGAAAACATACCATGTAGTCTGACCCCAAAACACAGTTTAAACTGAAAAAAGGATTGTGGGCTCCAAATTTCTATAGGCAGGAAGCAGGCTGAGAGAACTTCCCAGATTAAAATATGGACTTTTTTTTCTTTCTTCTTCTTCTATTTTTTTTTTTTTTATGGAAAAGAAAAAGTGTCTCAAAGGTAGGTGCCAGGTCTCCAGAGAATGAAGTCAGCTGAGAATAATGGATTAGGAAACCATTGTCAGAGAGTGAAACTGGGGACTAATTAAGAAATGTTTTCAGCTCCTAGTGAAATTGGGAGATCTGAAAGCATGTTCTTAATCTATTTTACTTTATTCACTTATTTCCCGTTTCTTTCCTCTTCTCTTCTTTTTCTTCACTTTTTTACCTGTTCTCACCTCTTTCTTCTCTGATTGTTCATTCCTTCCTTCTTTCCTTTTGTTTGCCCAGTTGTAGTTTTGAAATTGCTAAGAGCTCAGGACTATGATTGCCGTTCTTCTCCTTTGTAAATACAAGTGTCTTTTATAGTTGTTTCGTCCCTGTCTTGCCATTGAATGTTAGTTATGCAAGAGTCCTTGTATTTTTAAGTTCAAAGGTTTTTAGTTTAAAAGGAGTTGTATCTGATAAGCCTCATCCATATTTGGACTTAATTTTAATGATGAAATCTTATACTTTGAGCCACCTGATTGAGAAATGATTGAAGAAATGATTGAGAAATGATTGAGCCATGATTGAAGAAAATTTTGGAGATCTTATTTGTAGATGAGTGCATTTTGCATATGAGGAATGCAAATTTTGTCTAGGAAAAAAATTCTTCCGGAGTCTAGGCATAGCATTCCTTTCATCAAGAAGTGGAATGTATTGCCCTCTTCTTGAATCTGAGCTGGATTTGTGACCTTCAGTTAATAGAATACAGAAGAAATAATGTGCCTGTTTTGGACCTATCCTTTAATGAGCCTGGCAGTTTCTACTTTGCTTTCTTGGACCCTGAACATCTGTAAGACATCGTATTACTCTGTTGGAAAGATAAGCTCAGCACTCCTAAGCCATTCCAATCACCCCAGGAAATATAGGAATGGGGTCGTTGTGAAGATTCTAATTCCACCAAAGCCCCTGGCAGGGTGAACCTTCAGGGTGGGACCCAAACTAGATGGACCAGAAAAATAGCCTAGGTGATTCCAGTCAATCCACAGAATTGTGAGAAATAATAAATTGTTACTGTTTTAAGCCATCAACTTTGGGGGAATTTGTTATGAAGTAGTTGATAACTGAAAGTCTTATAAAAAATGAATGAATGAAAGAAAAAGGAGTCAATGATTGATTAGAACCAAAGCCTCTGTAAATGGAAGTAGATTCTATTACCTAGGATATTACTGCGTGTGTTATCACAAAGGTATGTTACTCTTTCCACCCACTTAGCACTTCTTGTGAAGCTTTACACTTGTGATTGCCTATGGACATCAAGGTGCTATGGAAGGGTCAGAATCCTTGTTCGTGTTGAGATAAAAGAGAGAAAAAAAAAGGTGTTGTTGACTTGTCAACAAAGCTGAGATCAGAACAGCTCTCTTCTGCCCCTTTTCAGGGCAATATCATGCCCATTACTAAAACAAGCAAACCAAACAAGCAAAACCACAATAACAAAGCAGAACAAAACCTTATTTCTACCAAATGTTGAATTTATTTAAAAATGAGTTAGGGAAAACTATCCTCAGTAAAAGAAAAGACATGAAGATTAAAACTTTTATACTGTAGGACAAAAGTAATTATAAGACAATAGCTAAAATAAATTCAAAGGATCTAATATACTAAAGCAATCAAAATGTCATTGAAGGACTTGATATCAGCTTCCTGGATATAAATACAAAGCTTGGAATAGAGGCAAAGTGATAGAGAGCATTTACCTCAAAATAGAAGATCAATTGTAGGTTAGCTGAGGATTTTGTATTTGAAACTGGTTGTTTGGTGTCCTAGTATCTGAGTGACTAGCATATGTAAATGATAGAGATAAGGAAATCCTTAGGAGGGAAATAGATAGACTTTATAGATACTACTAAAAAAGCAATAATGAGGAATGATTTAACAAAATTCAGAGGTTTCAGATCATTTGAAAGCTTGAAACAGCAGATGGTAAATATAGTTCAATTCAGACAAACATAAAAAAGAAAAGATGCATAGCAATAGAGAACTACAAAAGAAGGCTGTGGAAACACATTTCAATGGACTAATCACCCAGTACGCCAAACAGAAAAAATCCAAAAACTTTTAATTATCAGCTTGGTGCAAAGAAATGGTCTTCTAAGATGAAGGCCAGAATAAAAAAGTTCTTCAGGGTTTTAGTCTTAACTGTTGAGGGAGGGTGGGGATGTAGGGATGAGAAAAAATACTTAGTGGGAAAACATAAACATGAGATTCTCAGTCACAAACTCCCGAGGATTTAATTTTCTCCATGGAAATAAAAGAGTGTTTTGATATATGTGTTAACTTATTTTATAGGGTACATTTTAGTACCTTATGTAAGAGACTGTCTAAAAATAGCCAGGAGAGCTTTTTTCCAAGTAGAAATGGATTATGTAGTCTGTAACTACCAGTTGTTTACACTGATGGTCTTGGTGACAGAGGAGCATCCATACACATTTATATAGTCAAATAGGCTGGAACATTTCAAGGCATCTGTTTCCATGTGGTTCTGTATTTAGATAGGCACTTCTCATAGAGGAAGCTAAGTAGAACTTTAAAGCCTTCACTCCCACTCTGTTAATAGCAAAAATCTTTCATTAGGCTCTTCTCTTAGGTTCTACACTTTACTCAGACAACAGAGTTGGTCATTCTTTTGTTTTTTTTTTTAAAGATTTTATTTTTTTATTTATTAGGAAAGAGAGAGAGAGAGAGAGAGAGCATGAAAAGGGAGAAGGTCAGAGTGAGAAGCAGACTCCCCATGGAGTTGGGAGCCCGATGTGGGACTCGATCTCGGGACTCCGGGATCATGACCTAAGCCAAAAGCAGTTGCTCAACCAACTGCGCCACCCAGGCGCCCAGAGTTGGTCATTCTAACTGTAGCATTTTAGTACGTTATTAACTTGACAGTCACATTTTTTTTTCTTTTTACCATCAGCAAATATTTTGGAACAAAGTGAGGCAGGCTCATGCAATCTTGTCTTTCTTCAGAGAACATTTTGACACTAACAGGCATGTTAATGATGTGTTTTTGAATTAACCTGTGATGTTGTAGTGCTTTTGTGTTTGATGGCTTTGGACTGAACTTAAAATTATCCTAAAAGGATTATCTACATTGAGGAGGATAATAGATTACGCTGTATCTTGGGAATATGGAAGATTTTAAGGTAGGAAAACACTGAATGGATGTCTTCGGGAATATCTCTCTAGATTTTTTAATATCTGTCAACAAAATTTTAATATTTGTCAACAAAATATGTTATAGACGTTTAAAATTGACTTTTGTCTGAACTCCAGAAATACTAACTTTGATGGTTTAAAGAACTCCTCTAACCTGATTCTTTTTTATTTCTTTTGGTAAGAGTTTAATTGCCATTAGAATTATTTTCAAGTTAAGAAGATAAGAAGGTTGACTTTTTTTCTCACTACGTTAATGCTCTAATGGTCAAGTCTGTACAGGATGTGGCCTCGAGACAGGAAAAAGAGCAAGTGCATACAGAGACATGATCATCAGAGAACAGGTACTGAGTGAACAGAGTTCACACAGCTTCCACACGCTTTACCGGATACCAGCTCTAGGCCACTTCTTCCTCTGCCTCTTCCTCAGACTCGCCCTCCTTCTCTGCCCTGGCGTCCTGGTACTTCCGGTACTTCCGGTACTGCTGGTACCCAGACACCAGGTCATTCATGTTGCCTTAGGCCTCGGTGAACTCCACTTTGTCCATGCCCTCGCCCGTGTACCAGTGCAGGAAAGTCTTGCACATGAATGTAGCTGTGAACTACTCTTAAGATACACTTGACCAGCTCCTGGATGGCCGTGCTGTTGCTCCTGAAGGTGGCAGACATTTTTACCCCCCGAGGTGGTGCGTCACAGATGGCTTGTCTTCACATTTTTGGGGATCCGTTCAATGAAGTTGCTGGTGTTCTTGTCTTGGACGTTCAGCATCTGCTCGTCCACCTTTTTTGTGGACATGCAGCCCCCGAACACTGCAAGCATGGTCAGGTAGCAGCAGTGGTGTTCTTGGCATCGAACATGTGATGGGTGACCTCGGGCACTGTCAGTGCCCGGTACTATTGGTTGCCTCAGCAGGTCAGTGGGCTGAAGCCGGGCATGCAGGAGTGCAGGCAGGGGAAGAGGACCCTATTGACAGCCAGCTTGCGTGGGTCAGCATTGAGCCGCCCAGGAAAAGGCAGGTGGCTGGTGACCCCACTCATGGTGGCTGACACCAGGTGGTTGAGGTCCCCATGGATGGGTGTGGTCAGTTTTAGGGTTCCAAAGTGGATGTCATAGAGGGCCTCGTTATCTATGCAATAGCTTTCATGTGGGTTTTCTACGAGCTGGTGGAGCGAGAGGTTGGTATCATAGGGCTCCACCACTGTGTCTAACACATTGGATGAGGGCACCACAGTGCATGTGTTCATGATCCTGTCTGGGCAGCCCTCCTAGATCTTGCTGATGAGAAGGGTACCCATCCCCAGCTCAGTCCCCCTACCCAGGGAGTGGGTCAGCTGGAAGCCCTACAGGCAGTCACAGCTTTCACGTTCCTTCCTCACAACTTCCAGCCCCAAGTCGATCAGCTCTTCACCTTCTGTGTAGTGCCCCATTGGCCCACTTGTTCCGCTTAACTCTGGCCGAAAATGAAGTTGTCTGGCATGAAGATTTGCCAAAAGGGTGCCAAGCGCACGGAGTCCATAGTGCTCAGTGCCCAGCTCCAGGTCTACACTTGTCACTGGTGGTCTCCTTGTGGTGCCCGTTGATCAGCTCCAGCTTTGGGTCACTGTCGCCATGGTAAATGCTGGTAGGGTCAATGCCATGCTCGTCGCTGGTGACCCTCTGAATTTGGCGCGGGTCTGTTTGCTGCACTGGCTAGGGCAAGGTCTCCCTCAGGGCAACAACCACAGTGGCGCTGGTGGAAGGACCATGTCAGAGTCCAGGGGCTGGCCCAAGCAGTGCTAAGAGTGACTTTTTAAACTTCAGAATGAACTTCTCTGTTCATTCTGAGCAGATTGATGACTGATTATATTTCCTGGTATGAAGAATTGTAAGTTTTCAAGGTAAAAGCATAAGCTGTTAGTACACTTTGATTCTGAGCTTTATGCCTCATTCATCTGCCATATTGGCCTATTCTAGTTGGCATCCTGATAACAGCTAGCCTGCACACTATGTGAAGGTTAAAACTTACTACTTATTAAACCAACTTACTAGTTATGCTGGGGAAACGGACACAGTATAGATATGTTTTAAAATTTATTCTTGTCTAATAAAAAATAGAAATAGCCAATAACAAGATATCTAATTTTAGGAACTTTAAAACCTATTTGGGATTACCAACTAGAGAATGTCACTTTTCTTCAGTTGACATGTTGGCATAAGTAAACCTTCCTTACGTTCTCCCCTAAAAAGACTGAAAATTATTTCACTATAGGCAGGATCCCCATCATCCATTAAAAAATTTTTTTTTTTAATCCTCTGTGCCCAAAACAGGGCTTGTAGATGGTAGGCCAGCAAATATTTGTAGAAATACATAAGCTGTAATTTAGTACTTCTCTGTGGTTTTAAATAATATTACAAAGGCAAAAATAATTTAATAAAAATTGAAATGACTAAGTATTTTAATTCACTTAAAATTATCTGTATATTCCACTTTTGTGAGAGCTAAGAGAGAGTCACAGAAAAAAATCAGAAGATGCTAGGCAGCTACATTTTTTAAAAGATCAAGTGCCACTGAATTCGTAGAGTAACAGAAAGTTATATTTAGAAGTAGACTTAAAATATGACGGTTCATGACATGGTATTTATTAAGGAACACACTTCACATATGGGAGTTGACTTTTTGCTCTAGCATGGCTTGCCTTACATCTCCTTTATACAGAACAAACAAAAATGCTTTTGTACATGACTGCGTGGCAGGGTTTCTCAATTTGATTCTCTGATGTAGTTATAAAAAGGCTTTAAGTAGTTATCCACTGCATAATTTGCCACTTCTATATTTATATAAGCCAAATATAAAATACGCATCAACAGTGCATTGTTACTGAAAACTTTTTTTGTTTGTTTGTGTGTTTGTTTCTTATTTGAACATACACCTAATAATCATCCAATACTTGCCTCATGGACCACCATCCTCATGCTCCCGTTAGCTGATGGTCGAAATAGCTAGCTGTCAAAAAAATATTTCTCCCATTCTTCCATTGTAGCTTTGCTGCTGGGCACGTGGTTGCCCAGCTAGAGACCATATTTCTCAGACTCCCTTATAGCTAGCTGGATGTGGTCCTTTAGCTACATTTTCACTAATGGAATGTTACTTGTAGTTACACTTCTAGCGATGGGTCTTAAAGTACTGGGAATGTGAATTCTTTATACTTTCCCCTTCCCATGAGCTGCAGCAGTTTCACTTTTCGGATTCTAATAAGAAAAAATTACGTTTGTATTTTTAAACCTCTGTTTTATGAGTATCTTATTAGACCAGCTTAGGCATCTCCCTAACAAAGGTGGGCCCTGCCATAGTTTTAGCTCCCCTTGGTCCCAGATGAAACCAAACTATAATTCATTATTTTAGTTGCTGGCACTTTCTTTTGAAAATGAACCTCAGAATATTTAATTTTGTCTATTGAAAGGTGAATCGTATTATAGGAAATGTATTCATTTGGGGAGTAGTCATATAAAAGCAAGACCCCAGTGACTGTTGTATAGAATTTCAGGCCAAGTTGGAGTGAAAATATTTAGGACATTGAACCATCATCAGGTGCTGAATCCAAATGAATTCCATTTTATAAGATACTGAGAATTCCAGCTATACACAGTGCTGCTTTCTAACAGTGATAATAAAAGAGAAAAGCCAAAAGGAGACTTGGTACTTTTCAGGATCTTTGCCGCATGTACCCTAGAGGCTCTAAATGACTGCCAGACTTCAAAATCTTGGCAATATCTATCAATTCCGCTTCGTTCTGGGCAGGTGTGTGGATTATCTCTTCCCTGACTTTAAATGGACTGGTATGGAGTTCATTTAATGATGTATGTATTTATTCAACAGATGTGTATTAAATGAATGAATGAACAGATATTTATTAAGAGTTTATCTTGAGTCAGACACTAGACTATTACCCAGAGATTCAATGATTCTCTTTATCAATGATGATAAAGAGATAAAGTTGTTGTCCTCATGGAGCTTGTATTTTAATTGGCAGACACGGGAAAATATATAGGTAAACAAATAAATAAAAACATTCAGATAATAAACACTGTGCAGAAGATAAGAGCAGGGTGTTATAAGAGGAAGTGACTCAGGAAGAGGACTCTTTACATGGGGTGCCCCCAAATTCTTCTCTGCCTAAGTGCTATGAAGCTGAGATCTAGATGGTAAGTAGAGGCAGGCATTGGAGAACTGGGAGAAAAGCATAGGCAAGGAGGACAATAGGTGCTAAGTCTTTGGTGGAGGATTCACATTCAGTTTTGGTAATACGCATATGGTATTTAACTAATTATTATATTATAATAAATAGCATTTGAGTGATATAAAGTACAGATCAAAAGAATCAATAGTTTTACAGAAAGCCTAAATTAAAATATACAGAACTTTATCTTCACTTTGTTTAGTATTGGATGTTGTGTGAATCAGGTATGCAGATTTTATAACTGCTGGCAAAGAGTTATCATCTAAAATAGATTTAAACAAGGGGTCTTGTTCAGCATAATAGTTTATTTTCTTTATATTATTTTTCCTGCAAAATTCAGTTGTTGTGAAGCATTATTTTGTGAGGTTTGACTGATATGGTTAAGATGTAACTACCTTAAACTGAGTAAAACAAAAGTAAGTAAAAATTTTAAAAAGATTTATTGATTTAGTAGAGAGAACGAGAGAGCAGGGGGAGGGGCAGACACCGAGGGGGAGAAACAGATTCCCCACTGCTCAGGGAGCCTGAGGCAGGGCTGGATCCCAGCACCCTGGGATTGCAACCTGAGCCAAAAACAAGAGTTGGTCACTTAACTGCCTGAGCCAACCAAGCAACCAATAAATAAATAAAATTTAATAAAATCTCATTAACTGTTGTAATTTTACTTTTAATTTCATGTACAAAAAAAGGTTGGGATGATTGCATAAAAAATTGAAGAGGTTTGAATTTAGATGAAGAATCTAATAGATATAATTAAAAAACAGAAAGTAATTCAGCAAATGGAAGAAAATCTGTCTCTCTTGATCAATGCATATTCGAAATTGTTGAAAAAATACTGGAAATACATAAACTATTTTTCCGTAAAAATCTCCAAAAATCTTAACTTTAACACTTCTAAGCATAAACCTATTAAAATATCGCAAGAAATGCAATCAGTATCTTGTAGAAACTAGTAAGGATAATTTTACTACTGAGTAGAGTATCTGTGACCTGGAAAACAATATAAGGATGTTTTTTTAAAAAATGACTCCCAACAGTTCTTTTAATAAGTTCAGGTAAATTGGAAATCAAGTATGCAATATGGCTCTTTCTTTACCTCTATATCCCGCCTCCAATGCATGAGAAAAACCAAAATAATATTTGCCATAATACAACATGAGCCAATCTATGAAATTTAATGTCCCAAAGAAGATTCAGCATGCCTGAACAAGAATACAATGAAGAAAAAGTTACTATGATTATGAAACTTATGACCATTAAGTTATTTACGTTGTATGTATTTGCTCCATCTTTTTGTGAACCTTTAAATAAGCAATCTAAGAAAATAATTTTCTGGGAGATGACTGAGATAACCACAGATAAGAAATTAAAATAAATTATTTGGCAGCTACTGTATAGTAACATTAGATTTAATTCTACTATTGAAATTGCCTGTATATTGTAAGCAGTTAGAAAACACTTTCTCGGGCGCGTGGGTGGCTCAGTTGGTTAAGCGACTGCCTTCGGCTCAGGTCATGATCCCAGAGTCGCGGGATCGAGTCCCATATCGGACTCCCGGCTCTGCGGGAGGTCTGCTTCTCCCTCTGACCTTCTTCTCCCCTCTCATTCTCAGTCTCTCTCTCTCTAATAAATAAATAAATAAATAAAAATCTTTAAAAAAAAAAAGAAAAGACTTTCTCAAATGATCAACATCTATTTCCAAAAGTGCAGTTATGGATAATATGCATAGTTACAAATCACCATGGACTTCCTTCAGGTATCAATCCAAGGAGAAGTATTCAGACAAACAGATAACTTTTAATAAGTCAGGTTCCAGCTGTGAACTTCAAGACATTAATAAGAGATAAACATAAAGAGCCAGGCATAATACAAAATAAGTAAGTCCTATAAAACTGGAAATCTGTAGAGTTCTAAATCCTCAGGAATCCATAGGATGTCCACAAATGCATTTAGAGGGCAAGACTTTCAGAGCTAAAATAAAATCTGACTCAGTATCTTACTGTAATTTAGTATTTCCACTTAGAAGAATTCTAAATAGAGGATAGCTAGAATAGCTGCATTAATCTAAACTTCTTTTCCATCAAAAGTTCATTACAAGCGCCCTTGGCTCTGTTCTCATCCCTTCATCCCTGCACATCTCTCCTGCATGACTTCAAAGAGAACTCTCCACACAGGAGATAGAAAAGGGAGGCTGGGGGATGAGAACAGGGCCACCTCTGTTAAGAGAGAGGCTTAATTAAGTACATATTTGAAGAGTGCCTTTGACATGAAAAGGCAGTAAGAAAATTCAGTACTTAACACTGAACGAGAAGTGCTAGGTCCTGGGAGCAAAGCCTTATAGAGATTAAGAAAAAAGTTTATATTCTCCTCCTCCAGGCAAGCATTTTTCAATGGGGTTCTTTATTGATTTGTCATCCTAAGGGAGTCTGTAAATCTAGCATCTGCATATTGATTACTGGTTTGTATGGAGGAAGAAGAAGCAGAGAGTAAAAGATACATCTTTCTTAAATCTGAATAAAACTAGAGAATGCGTTCTTCAAATGTGTACTCATTTCTTTAAAAAAGGACTTATAATATATGTAAAATTTGGAGAAGAACAATTTGTATAATAAAGGATGATATTTATTTTCATTTGTTACTTAACAGAAATTTAACTGGTATGTTATTATCAAAATGACCAATATTAACATAACAGCACTTGAAAATTGGCAGCACTGTGATTCCACAGATATAAAATTCTAAAGTGAGATGCCAGATCAAAATGCAAATTATCCAAGAAAAATAACTGGTTAGAAGGCTCTTCAGCCCACAGTGAAAAGATAGAGAAAAAAATGCAGAGTAAGAAGAGAATATTTGTGCAGAGATTTCCTTCAAGAGCTGGTTCTGGATTCGTAGTTCCACTACCCGTTCCAAGGATGAGGAGTGGGACTCCCTCTTCCTCTGCCTGAAACCTAGAAAGAGGAGCTTCAGTGAAAGTTTTGGAGAGCTTGGATATGCCCTTATAATTTGGGGGACCCTTTGGTCTGCCATCTGACAAATGCCCTGACATTCTTCAGGGAAAGTTCATAGTTCTCTTAGGTGGTGGGGTTGAGAGAAAGAAGGGGGTTCATTTGTGAAATAAGTGCATTCTCGCCTATGGAAGGGCAAAAAAATCATGAGTCTTTTCCTGTAGCCCAGATGGAGGTGACAAGAATGGAGTCATCCGGGAGCTGTTTCGAATGCTGTTAGCTCTATTTCCAGGATAGACCCTAGGACTCTTAACTGCTAGTCTCTGTATAAAGAAGATACCTGAGGGATTTGGGGTGAGGGAGATGCAGGGATCTGAAGAAAAGTTATTGTGTGAGTCCTCACAGGTGTTGTAGACAGAGGAGGCTAGCCTCCAACAAGTCCACAGAAGTTTTGAACATCTGCCAGGCCAAGTTCCTGCAATGTCATCTTGTTATGCTACCTGTCCACGTAAGAACTTCCTTTCCCCCCATTTGGCCTCCATTGCTGTTAATTTAGGAGTGGTATTTATAGGAACAGGTGAGTACAGGATGAGGTGAGTGAGACAGAAAGATAGGTTTCCTGTACCCTCTACCCCTCAAAATGGCCAGTTGATAGCCAGGCTCTGGGTGAAGAGAGATGATAGGATAAGTCATGGTCAGGGTTTTGGTTATTGGGGACTGAACAGGATGATTTCTGACATAGGTCTTTAATGTTTGTGACATAAACAGACTATACAACCTATAATTATCTAAAACTAACAAATTTTGTATCCAGTATCAAGTGAAAACTACTTCCAATAGTAAAGAAAAAATAGTGGGATGAAAAGACAGTTTTGTTTTCAGTTTGCCCCATGAGTCAAAACTGATTAAAAATGGGACATGTCTGCTATGTCACTATGCAATCAAATTAATCACCATAGGACACAAACTTGCTATTCTTTAAAGTTAAAATATGATTTTAAAATGCAGAGAGAGCAATAGTTAAATAAAAACCTCACCAAAACCTTCAACTTCATCTTTAAATATAAGCAAAAAAGTTCACTATTTATAATTGTAGGCCAAACAATTATTCAGTGACAAACCAAGAAGTAAAAGATAATTCGTAGTAACTATCATACATACATAGTAACTATTTAAAAACTTAATTTGTTAGAAACAGAATTATATGTTAGACGAATAAATGTAAGTTCTTCATTAGAATGGAGACCTGGCAGCCATTATCGAATGGTTCAATTAGAAGACATGCAACCATTTGGTGGAAGGTTGGCAAAATGGCACACTTGAAAAAGGCTTTCAGGGTTTCTATTTGTTGGAGTCTTTAATGCAAACATTAATAAGTAGACATCTATTCATGGAAACCCAAATATTTACCAGTTCTGCCATTTTGTTTTGGTTGAGAACTTTCAGTCAACTAAAATTTCTCTGCCATGATTTATGAAACATCAACATTTTTGTGACTCGAACAGATTTCATTTATTGGAATCAGTTTGGGCAACAGCACTTCTATTCTATTAATTAGCTGTCTTGCCTTAGTAGAAAACTGAGTTTCTATTTTTATGCTTTAGAGATCAAAGCCGAGGACAAAAGAGGATGTAACTGAAATAATAGCAAAGAGACAAATAAGGTTGGAGCTGCAAAGAACAGTTTTAAAAAAGTGGTTCGGTGTAATCTTTGGTTAGTAAATAATATCTGTACAAATAGTTACTGTTATGCCCAGATTTTGAGATCCCCAAATACCACCAGGGAGCTGAGTCCGATGCAAAAGCAAAAGAGCCCTTTATTCAAGCTAGCTTGAGCTTTCTCTCACACTCACTGACACAGCGGCATGGTGTAGAGAAAAGAGAGCAAGTTTCAAAGAGCACAACAGTTTTAGAGCTGCCGGTGGCCAATGAGATTGTAACACACAGAAAGTTGCTTAGTAACTGTTTGAACTAGCCTATCACCCTGGCCAGAATTGGCGCACAAGTTTGGCGGGCAAAAGGCGGGGTTTATGTTCTTTCCCAGGCAGGGGTTCCGCGTTCCAATTGGCTAACCCAAACCCAACCCATAGGCCGCCTGGGCTAATTAGCTCAAGGGAGGGCTGAGCCACACTCAGACCCTCCTTGAGGCAGGTCCTGCGGGGGCCACACGCAAGAAGGTGGGTGTAAGCAAAAGGAGCCAGCCCTGCTCTGCTCCTTCAGTTACTTATGAAACTTGTATTATTTTGTTTTTTGAAGTTATTTTCAGAATTGACCTAGAGCTTAGAAAAATGACTGACAAATGAATCAGTTTTGAATCTGTCAGTTTTTATTCACACTCTCTGGGTCAGACTTTCATCTTTCAACTGGATTTTGACAATGCCTTCTTTTCCTCTTACTTCCCTTATTTTAATGTTGCTTTCCTCTCATGGACCCTCTGCTGTATTGACAGATTTTTTTTTAAGATTTTGTTTATTTTTAGAGAGACAGGGAGCATGAGAGCACAAACGGGGAGAGGAACAGAGGCTGAGGGAGAGGGAGAATCTCAAGTAGATTTCCTGCTGAGCATGGAGCCCAAATCAGGGCTTCATCTCACAACCCTGAGATCACGACCTGCGTTGAAACCAAGAGTCGATTGCTTAACTGATTGTGCCACCCCGGTGTCCTGACAGATTATTTTTTAATGAAAATCTGTTAACATTTCTCCTTTGTTCAAAATAAATTTTTGGTCTTCCAGTACCTAAAGGAGCGCTTCTCAGAATTTTTTAAAAATGTCTTAACATACATATTCATATGGAACTACCTTGGGAACAGTTAGCTTCAGTCTCATTAGTTATTTGCTTTGCTGTTTTTCTTCCCACTCACTCAAAAAAAAAACATTGAAAAGCAAGGGACTAAAAGAGAAAGTAGAAGGATAAGCTTTTTTTATGAAAAGGAATAATTTGTGACTTCATTGTTATTATTAATCAATTACTGATATAATAGCATATCAAGACACTATAGTTTAAAAAATCCACTGGGCTTTAGAATAAATCCAAACTACTCAGTTTGGTATCCACAGTTCTAGTCAAACTAACTATCTGCTCCTTTCTCAGTCATATCTGCCTCTGACAGGGAAATGATACAAATTATACTGGAGGTGAAAATTTTCTGGGACGAAGGAACATATAAGAATAGGAGAGGCTAGAGAACAACAGACTTTTTGGACCTCACAGTTTAGCTAAGGTTAGTCCATCCATGAATCTTCCATACATTTTCAGGAATCTTTTTAACTAGGCATTGTTATATTATTGGCAGCCATTCAGTTTATAATTCTGATAAAATAATGGAATTTAAAATATGATTCTAGGACACAGTTGCTAAACTTCCTAGTAATTCAGGAGATCAGAGCTTCATAATTTAAATTTCATAGTCATGTACATTTTTTACCAGCATGTTAACTTTTAGAGTGGCAGAGAGTCACAATTAACTAGATTTCAGATATTAATATTACATTTAAATACCGTGTATATTTTAAATAAAATATTAATAATTCTATACCTATGAGATTTACAAAAATAAAATTAATTATTATATCTGTAGGTAGAGTAATTTATCAGATCTGATATTTGGTGAATTCCTGTCTCTAAGATCATTTATCTTTTAATGTTCTGTTCTAAACTGAATGAGTGAAATTTTCCATTTTGATATCAAAAAACATTTTTCTTAGCTAAGGATTCAGTGAAACTAAAATATCCTCAAATTTCTACATTATAAAAAGAAAAAATTCACATTCGTAAATTCCACGTGCATGTTTTTAATATACATTTTCCTTTTCAGGTTTAATTTTCTTTCTAAGTCCTCATTTCACAATTATACGTTACTTTTAGTTTACTTTTTTATGAAGTTTTCTGTCTTCCTAATTAAATTATGGTTTCTTTAGAGAAAGGAATATCCATTCTATTCTCTGTATTCCAAATATATAGATCAGTGCTTTGGGGATACTAAGGCAAATTTAGTTTAGAGGAAACTAATTTTGAGAGGAAAACTTGTGAGATTTTTTTTCAGCGTGACTCAACATCCTAATCAACAAATGTTTAGATGCAAGAGCGATTCTTCATCGTTCTTTATTGTGTGACACTTTCCCTCAAAGAATTTATAATCTGTTTATAGAGGCAAGATGCATAGCTGCATACACAAGGCTCATTCATTACATGTTTTCATTAAAGCACAGAGACAGGACCCGTGGGCAGGAAGAGCTGCACTGGGATTGCCAGGAACAATTGATTATATGTTTTTAAGGCTCATTCCTAAAAGAATATAGACGTGCAGAGTTGGCAGAATTCCACAGAAGGATGTGACCAATCTAGAGAGTGTGGTTAGGGATATTTTTAGGTATCTGGGTGGACTTAAGTCATAGTCCTTGCAATTTCCACACTTTACACTTATTTAATTCTCTGAGGTAGGGCTTCCCTCGGCACTTGTATATATGAACATACCACTGATGGCATTTTTAGAATTGGATCCCCCAATATTTTTTCATTGCATGACCATACTTTCTAATAAGAAGTCATGCACATTTTGTAATGGGAAGTTTTACATTTACAAAGAGCTCCAATTAGGGATATGCAAGTACTGCAATCAGATTTACTGCTGCCTTTGCTTTGGCAGTGAAAAAGTCCAAAGGCCAGCAATTGGAGCAAAATAGTGGTAAAGACCTTCATTTGTAAAGCTTAATGAAAGGTAAATTATTTCTATGGCAATGGGCAGTATTTCAACAGTCTTGGGCTGTCATGGCTAAACCTTGTAAGTGAGATGACAACAAAAGCTTCTGATTTTTAATTTTGGTTTCATTAAATCCCAAGACAGAACAGGTTCTGAGAGCTCTCATTCAAAGTATTACATCACTTGGACTCCAGCCCTATTCTATTTGATTTCAAAGCCCATATTCTTTCCCATTTACCATATTACAATTAACCTGGTCGTTTATGCATGCATGCACATGTACACACACACATACACACTGGTACACAAACACGTGCCCATACACAGAGACTTAACTTTTCTAACAGTTTTGGGAAATGTTTAAAGCACAAAAGATTTCTCTTAGTTGATCAGTACTATGTTAAAAATTACATAATGAAGATTCCGATCTTAATTGTTCCTGTTGGATCTTTGTATTTCTATAGCCATAAATAATATATATTCACTTATTCATTCACTCATACACTCTGCTCAGTGCTGAGAATGAATAAGGAAGTTTTTCTGTGTCCTAGCAACTGACTTGTCAATTGGGAAAAATAAATACATAAACATAAACATATATATGCTACAAGTAATTAAGATGAAAGTAGGTTCTAGATTGAGTGAAGAAATAAAAGAGAGTGGACAATCATTAGATGTGAGTTATTGTCAACTGGAGTCTCTATTTTGTGTGTTTCCTGTCCAGATTAGACGGTCTTGTTACAAGGTCCTTTTCATAACCACGGTTTATAAAGGTCTTGGATGGTGTCCAGCATAGACCTAAAAAATGATGAATTTAATTTTTTTTATTGTGCCTTTCTGTAGTCTATATGTGGTTCTGTCACAGACCTTGAAACATTTTGGTCCTTATTATTTGTTTTAAATGTTCTAACTTAACCAGAAGAGTACCTCCTAAAGGCAGAGTGTTTATTCCTCTGTGTAGGTAAATCCTAACATAGAATCACACTTATATAAGGCACCCAATGAATTTTCATAGAGCAAATGAGATAAATGTCTTCATAAAACACATAGATATATGTATATATCAATTTTTTGTAAAACACATGGATTATATATGTATACATATATGTATATGTATATACATGCCTACACACATAGAGATATGTATGTATGTACAACTGTATTTATGTGTGTGTATTTAATACAAAATTATACGTAAGGGAGAAGATTTACATAACTAAACAAAATTTAATCTGAATTTTATCCTGAAAATGATAATTTTAAGATAGAAGAAACTAATGCTTAGAGAGATTTTTAGGACAAGGTCAGGTATAAAGCCAGAGCTAGGACACAGGTTTACTGATTCCCAAATCAATGTCCTTCCATTTTACTATACTAGTAAGTGCACTGACACAGGAAATAAGAATAATGACACCTATTTTTTCCTTTCACCCAAGGTTCTCAGCATGCCTTGTTAATTGTGTACACAGTCAGAGAAAAGAAAGCTCATACACCATCAGAATTTTGTCTAATTCATTCCGCAGCCAGTGGCTGAGCCTAAAATACAGACCTTCCTTCATTTTGATCAAAAGATCATATTGGCTATGCCAACCTATTAGTGTCTAGAGAAGCTGTGAGTTAAATTTTTGTGCTTCAAAGGATAAAAAGCATCATTTCTGTTTTGAGATGTTATTAAAAAAATTCTGCATGTAGGAGGTTCATTCAGCATACACTTCTAACATACTTTTAAATCCGTCTTAAAATAGAAGTCTGTCTAGTTTCTCTGAATCTCTTATAAATTGCTAATGTCAATGCTAAGAATATATTATTTAGTTGGAACTTTTAAAAGCAGTACAGTTTATAAGTTAAGAATTATTATTACACAAGACCTCATTTAGGTTAATGTAATGTAATGTTTAAGCACTTATATTTTCCATCCTCATATTAATCTTGGGAGGTCATAGCTATAAAAGATGCTTAGCATGCTATAGCCATTCTTTAATTTCATCCTTTAGAGGAGGTGACGATTGCAATCAAGTATTTGTAGATACCATTTCTGGCAATAAGTGTATAAATGATAAAGTAATAATGTATCTAATTAGAAATAACAATTATAACTCTAAAATTATCAAAAAATTTTACATACTTGAAAGTTTGGGTTAAACATGCTATGAAGCATGTATATTTAAATAAATTTAAATTTTTGCTCTTTGAGTCTTTTACTCAAACCCTCTAACATATCTGAATTAATTCAACTATTACTTTTTTATTGTATAAGTACTTTGGGGTAGGCAGACTTAAAATAGATTTTCTCTTTTCAGAAATTATCATTAGTGATCAAACACTTAACTGGATCCCCAGGTAGTCGAATTAGGTTATAAGGGCAAAAAAAATGAGGTCGTTGTTTTCTGGTTCAATTATTGACACTATTCTGGTGTTGCAACTATTAAACTGTGATACTTCTGGGGAGTCTCTTGGTAAGTTGGGATTTACTGATCAAACTTCAACAACACTTGGTAACTTTCAGAGCTGATTCCTCCCATGATGTAATCCTTTATCCTCTATGGAAATCATCCATCTCAATGCCAATCCCTACTTTGCAATATTTTCCCAATATGAGCACAATTGGCTAATCAACTTAAAAACAAGAATTATTGAGTACCTTAATACTCAATTGTGTTAATTGTGAGAATACAAAAATAAACATATGCCGGGTTTTTGAGGAAATTTATTTATTTATTTATTTATAACACCTTAATTTAATTTTATTTTTTTCAGTGTTCCAAGATTCATTGTTTATGCACCACACCCAGTGCTCCTTGCAATACGTGCCCTCCTTAATACCTACCACCAGGCTCACCCATCCTCCCATCCTCCCCCCTTCCAAAGCCCTCAGTTTGTTTCTCTGAGTCCACAGCCTCTCATGCTTCATCTCCCCCTCTGATTTACCCCAATTCACTGTTCCTTTCCTTCTCCTAATGTCCTCCATATTATTCCTTATGCTCCACAAGTAAGTGAAACCATATGATAATTGGCTTTCTCTGCTTGATTTATTTCACTCAGCATAATCTCCTCCAGTCCTGTCCCTGTTTAATACAAAGGTTGGGTATTCATCCTTTCTGATAGGGCTGTGTAATATTCCATTGTATATATGGACTATATCTTCTTTATCCATTCATCTGTTGAAGGGCATCTGGGCTCTTTCCACAAGATCAAGATACCTTGGAATAAACCTAACCAAAGAGGTAAAGGATCTATACTCGAACTATAGAACATGAAAGAAATTGAAGAAGACACAAAAAGGTGGAAAAGCATTCCATGCTCATGGATCAGAAGAATAAACATTGTTAAAATGTCTATACTGCCAAGAGCAATCTATACTTTCAATGCTATCCCGATCAAAATTCCACCGGCATTTTTCAAAGGGCTAGAACAATCCTAAAATTTGTATGGAACCAGAAAAGAACCCAAATTGCTAAGGAAATGTTGAAAAAGAAAAACAAAGCTGGGGGCATCACGTTGCCTGACTTCAAGCTTTACTACAAAGCTGTGATCACCAAGACAGCATGGTACTGGCACAAAAACAGACACATAGACCAGTGGAAGAGAATAGAGAGCCCAGATATGGATTCAAAACTCTATGGTCAAATAATCTTCAACAAAGCAGGAAAAAATATCCAGTGGAAAAAAGACAGTCTCTTCAATAAATGTTGCTGGGAAAATTGGACAACTATGTATAGAAGAATGAAACTCAACCATTCTCTCACACCATACAAAATGATAAACTTGAAATGGATGAAAGATCTCAACGTGAGGCAGGAATCTTTTAAGGAATTTTATCTTGGTTAGAATAGAAAACATCTTTAGTTCAGCTATTGTGTAAGAAAGTTCATGGTGAATAAATTGAGGATCATATAAGAATAGCAATACATAAAAAATACTGGAGGTAGGATTGATGGCCAGTAAAATGTATTGGTTTTGAATATTACCTTTCTATCTATACTGCATTAGTTTAAATCTCAATTCAACTAGCTAAAAGTTGAGTGACTTTGAGCAAGTTACTAGAACTTTCTCTCAGGTATGTATTATATATTACTTCTTCATAATGATATAACTTGTGATGATAATAACATATATGTACTTCAAAGACTTCTTGTCAGAATTAAATAAGTTAATATATATAACAGTGCCTGGAACATAGAAATGGTCTATGAGCATCAGCTATTAATAGTAGTGGTATTATACTGAAGATAAAGATCATAATATATATGAAGTACTTAGCAGAGTGCATGTTTCAGTAACCAGTTGGAATTTTTAGTTTATCTTCATCATGATATGTGCTGGGTTGCTATGCTATGTTTTGGGCAAGGTAAAACCAAGCCCTATTGAACCAGATATATATACACACACACACACACACACACACACACACACACACTCTACATGGTTAATGTAACCATGTATATTTGTGTATGTATATTATATACATATATACACACACATATATATAATGTAACCATGTATATTTGTGTGTGTATATATATATACACACACACACACACACACACACATAGATACATACATAGTTAGTAAGGATTAATATATTTGTATAACTTTACATCTAGTTGAAAGAGACCATGTTATGTTGTGATGTGTTTAAGGGATAGGTTTTGAAAGTTATATGGAAAAGGGAATAGTCTAGTATATTGTTACTTGAGTAAATCACAGGGTGAGACACACAAGAGTGAATGAAAAACACACCTGATATTACTTCTGTGTTCTGGCTCTGAAAAAGGTTGAATCTCAGTGTTAAACCTCTTTTGCCAAATGCTGGAAAAATAACTACATTTATTCCCAGTAAAATGACATGAGGGCTATTACAGTAGTATGAGTGCAAAAAAAAAAAAAAAAAAAATGCCCTAGACCCTAGAATTTTCTCTCTCTACCAAAATAGCAAACAAAATAAACACTGCATCTCAAGTAAGATTGCATGTATTTGTGTTTTCATCAAAGAGTTGAAAGATGCATGCCTGTTAACTTGCCAGTTGGTCTTGCACAGAAGACAAATGGATTTTGGAGAATGACAATGGATTATCATATACATAATCACTGACAATGCTAATTTCAGTTGCTATTCCAGGTAGGTTTTCTTTCCTGGAGCAAATCAGTATAGTATCTGGTAACTGGTATGCAACTATGGATTTAGTGAATGCTTTATTTTCTATCCCTGCTATTAAGGACTACCAAAAGTGGTTCATTTTACCTGAGAGAGATAGTAGTATCCATATACTTTCTGACTTGAGGACTATGTCAATTTTCCAGGTTTCCTTTCATAAACTAATCTGCAGGGATTTTCTTTATCCTGTTATTTCTTACAATATTGTGCTGATCTTTTTTTTTTTTTTTGAAGAAAAAACTTATATATTGGTAATGTTAGTGTATATCTTAATTACACTTAACTAGTGCAATTAAGGTAGCTTAATTTTTAGTTATTTTTTTATTAACATATAATGTATAATTTGCCCCAGGGTACATGTTTGTGAGTCACCAGGCTTACACATTTCACAGTACTTACCATAGCACATACCCTCCCCAATGTCCATAACCCAGCCACCCTATCCCAACCCTCCCTACCCCCAGCCACCCTCAGTTTGTTTCATGAGTTTAGGAGTCTCTTATGGTTTGTCTCCTTCCTGATTCCATTTTGTTTCATTTCCCTCCCCAACCCTCCCATGACCCCTCACTCTAATTCTCAAATTCTTCATATCAGAGAGATCATATGATAATTGTCTTTCTCTGACTGACTTATTTCACTTAATGCTCCAGTTCTACCCATGTCATTGCAAATGGCAAGATTTCATTTCTCTTGATGGCTGCATAGTATTCCATTGTATATATATACCACATCTTCTTTACCCATTCATCTGTTCATGGACATCTAGTTTGGCTATTGTGGACATTGCTGCTATAAACATTCGGGTGCATGTGCCCCTTCAGATCACTACATTTGTATCTTTAGGGTAAATACCTAGTAGTGCTATTGCTGGGTCGTAGAGTAGCTCTATTTTCAACTTTTTGAGGAACCTTTATACTGTTTTCCAGAGTGGCTGTACCAGCTTGCATTCCCACCAACAGTGTAGGAGCATTCCCCTTTCTCTGCATCCTTGCCAACATCTGTCATTTCCCAACTTGCTAATTTTAGCCATTCTGACTGGTGTGAGGTGGTATTTCACTGTGGTTTTCCTTTGTATTTCCCTGATGCCAAGTGATGTTGAGCACTTTTTCATGTGTCTTTTGGCCATTTGGATGTCCTCTGCAGAAATGTCTGTTCATATTTTCTTTTTCCCCCAAATACTTTTATTTTTTCAGTGTTACAAGATTAATTGTTCATGCACCACACCCAGTGCTCCATGAAATACATGCCCTCCTCAAAACCCACCACCAGGCTCACCCAACCCTCCACCCCCGCACCTCCAAAACCCTCAGTTTGCTGCTCAGAATCCAGAGTCTCTCATGGTTCATCTTCCCCTCTGATTTCCCTCCATTCACCCTTCCTTTCCTTCTTACAATGTCCTCCATGTTTTTCCTTATGTCCCACATGTAAGTGAGACCATAAGATAATTAACTCTCTCTGCTTGACTTATTTCACACCACATAATCTCTTCTAGTCCTGTCCATGTTGATACAAAAGTTGGGTTTTCATCCTTTCTGATGGAGGCATAATATTCCATTGTATATATGGATCATATCTTCTTTATCCATATCTTCTGTCCAATTCTTGATCAGATGATTTGTTCTTTGGGTATTGAGTTTGAGAAGTTCTTTGTAGATTTTGAATACTAGCCCTTTATCTGATATATCATTTGCGAATATCTTCTCCCATTCTGTCAGTTGTCTTTTGGTTTTGTTGACTGTTTCCTTTGCTGTGCAAAAGCTTTTGATCTTGACGAAGTCCCAATAGTTCATTTTTGCCCTTGCTTCCCTTGCCTTTGGAGATGTTTCTAGGAGGAAGTTGCTGTGGCTGAGGTTGAAGAGGTTGCTGCCTGTGTTCTTCTCCAGGGTTTTGATGGATTCCTGGCTCACATTGCGGTCTTTCATCCATTTTGAATCTATTTTTGTGTGTGGTGTAAGGAAATAGTCTAGTTTTCCCAACACCATTTGTTGAAGAGATTGTCTTTTTTCCATTGGATATTCTCTCCTGCCTTGTTGAAGATTAGTTGACCATAGAGCTGGGAGTCCATTTCTGGGCTCTCTATTCTGTTCCATTGATCTATGTGTCTGTTTTTGTGCCAGTACCACACTGTCTTGATGATTACAGCTTTGTAGTAGAGGTTGCAGTATGGAATTGTGATGCTGCCAACTTTGATTTTCTTTTTCAACATTCGTCTGGCTATTCGTGGTCTTTTCTGGTTCCATATAAATTTTAGAATGATTTGTTCCATTTCTTTGAAATAAATTGATGGTATTTTGATAGGGATTGCATTAAATGTATAGATTGCTTTAGGTAGTATAGACATTTTCACAATATTTGTTCTTCCAATCTATGAGTATGGAACGTTTTTCCATTTCTTTGTGTCTTCCTCAATTTCTTTCATGAGCACTTTGTAGTTTTCTGAGTACAGATTCTTTGCCTCTTTGGTTAGGTTTATTCCTAGGTATCTAATGGTTTTGGGTGCAATTGTAAATGGAATCGACTCCTTAATTTCTCTATCTTCTGTCTTGCTGCTGCTGTATAGAAATGCAACTGATTTCTGTGCATTAATTTTATATTCTGACACTTTACTGAATTCCTGTATGAGTTCTAGCAGTCCTGAAGTGGAGTCTTTTGGGTTTTCCACATAAAGTATCATATCATCTGCAAAGAGTGAGAGTTTGATTTCTTCTTTCCAATTTGGATGCCTTTTATTTCTTTTTGTTGTCTCATTGCTGAGGCTAGGACTTCTAGTACTATGTTGAATAGCAGTGGAGATTGTGGGTATCCCTGCTGTGGTGTTCCTGATCTCAGGAACACCTGAGAATGATATTTGCTGTGGGTTTTTTACAGATGGCTTTGATGATGTTGAGGAATATACCCTCTATGCCTACATTGTGAAGAGTTTTGATCAAGAAAGGATGCTGTACTTTGTCAAATGCTTTTTCAGCATCAAGTGATTCTTGTTCTTTCTTTTACTAATGTATCACGTTGATTGATACCTTCTGCCCCTCTCTCCCTTTCTTCTTTTAGGATCCCAATTATTCTAATATTGTTGCATCTTATGGTATCACTTATCTCTCGAATTCTCCCCTCGTGGTCCAATAGTTGTTTGTCTCTCTTTTTCTCAGCTTCTTTATTTTCCATCATTTAGTCTTCTATATCACTTAATCTCTCTTCTGCCTCACTTATCCTAGCAGTAAGAACCTCAATTTTTGAATGTACCTCATTAATAGCTTTTTTGATTTTAATTTCATTAGATTTTAGTTCTTTTATTTCTCCAGAAAGGGATTCTCTAATTTCTTCCATGCTTTTTTTGAGCCCAGCTAGCATCTTGATAACTGTCATTTTGAACTCTATTTTTGACATATTACTAATATCCATATTGACTAGGTTCCTAGCCATCGCTACTGCCTCCTTCTTTTTTTTTTTTTTGTGGTGAGTTTTTCTGCCCTGTCATTTTATCAAGATAAGAATGGATGAGTGAGAGAGCAAAGTACAAAAAAGGTAGGAAGGACCCCCCCCAGAAAAATCAGAGAGCCAAAACCAAGGGTTGAAGAAAAAAGGGTGGGGGAGAAAAAAGAGAAAAAAAATTAAAATTAAATAAAAAAGAAAAATATATATATATATTAGATTTGTGATTAGAACAGCTCCCCACACCTGATTTTGGGTGCTTTTGGTCTGTTAGATGAAACTACCTCCCAAAATTTTAAAGAAAGAAAAAACTTATAAATACACAAAAATAAGGGTAAACACTATGAAGGTATGGAATATGAGTGTAAAGATGAAAATTAAAAAAGATTCCAAAAAAGGGATTGCTAAGAGATTGATCGAAAAAAGAGAAAAAAAAAAGAATAAAAGAGGAAATAATGAGATCAGGCTGGAGACTAGAACCAAGCCATGTGCTAGATTTAGGGTATATTTTGGTCTATTAGAAGAAATTGTATCCCCAAATTTTAAAGAAAATAAAAAGGCTATATGTATATAAAAAATAAGGTTAAATACAATGAGGGATAAAATATGAATGTAACAGTAAAAATTAGAAAAGATTTTTTAAAAGGTATTGATAAGATACTAGTTAAAAAATGCCAAAATAGGAAAGAAGAGAAATAAAATAAAAAATAAAACAAGAAAAAAACAAAATTTAAAAAGTTCAACTCTGAAAGACTAGAGGATCTTGAGGGAAAATGCCACGAATTGTACGTGTTGCTTTTTTTTTTTTCCCCCTAACTCTGGAGTTCCACAGTTTTCACTGATTGATGAACTTAGTCTTCGCTGGATATTCTCGCTGATCTTCTGGGGGGGGAGGGGCCCGTTGCAAAGATTCTCAAATGTCTTTGCCCGAGGCGGAATTGCCCCACCCTTGCCAGGGGCCAGGCCAAGCAATCTGCTCAGGTTCGCTCTTGGAGCTTTTGTTCCCTGAATGCTTTCCGTACCACCCTGGAGGCCGGGAATGAAAATGGTGGCCTCCCAGTCTCTGGCTCTTAGGAGCCAAATGCTTGGGGCTCTGACCCTCAGTGCATCCTTGGAGAAAAGCAATCAATCACTCCCATCTTCCTGGTCTCTAGCCGCACTCCGAGCTCACTGGACCTGTGACTGAGTGTTTCTGGCTTTTGCACATGGCCCCATCTGGAGTTTCCAAACCCAGCAGGTTCCTGCTCTGAGCTCCCGTGCCACTCCTCCGGGGGAGTCTCTCTGGAGCTGCCACTTGTGGGGTCCCTATTCGAAAAGCAGTGGCCTAACTGTGCCTCCAATCATGGTGTAAGCTGTAAGGTAAGCCCAAGATGATAGCCCACCAAGCGGCTCCTTCTCTACTGTTGGCTTCCCTGGTCTTATACCTGGGGGCTCTTCCATCCTCAGATACCTCCGGTCCCTCTGTGACCCCACGGGTCCTAAAACCACACTATTCCCGTGTAGGCTAACCCCCCCTTACCCTCTGGAGCGATGTTCTTCAGCAGAGCAGATTCTAAAAGTTCTGATTTTGTTCTCTGCTGCTCTGCGGCGGCCGGGAGTCAGCCCCTCCCCCCACAGTCTCTCTTCCTATCGCTTTGGGTTCACTTTTCCACACGTCCTACCTTTTGGAAAGTGGTCGATTTTCTGCTCTTAGAATTGCTGTTCTTTCTCTCTTCTAGCTCCTGTTGAGTTTGCAGGCATTTAGAATGGTTTGATAACTATCCAGCTGAACTTCTGGGAACTGACATTATCTCAGCCTCCTGCTCCTCTGCCATCTTGCTCCCCCTAGCTTGTGTTTTTTTTTTTTTTTTTTTAAGATTTTATTTATTTATTTGACAGAGAGAGAAAGATCACAAGTAGGCAGAGAGGCAGGCAGAGAGAAGGGGAAGCAGGCTCCCTGCTGAGCAGAGAGCCCGATGCGGAGCTCGATCCCAGGACCCTGAGATCATGACCTGAGCTGAAGGCAGAGGTTTTAACCCACTGAGCCACACAGGTGCCCCATGCTGCTCTGCTTTTATGTTATGTTACTATATTTATTGGATTTGGTGAGCAGGATTTAATAAATAATCAATATACATGATAATCACATGCATACCAAAGGGTGAAAAATAACCTCATTGGAAACTGAGCAGATGGGAACTCAGTTGTTAGGGGAAATACTTCACATCATGGTAGCAAGGGGAAGAATAGATCAAGGCAGACATTGTGTAACATATGCCTTTTACCCAGGCTTCAAAAGGTAGATGGTATCTTTGTACTTAGAGCTAGGGAAAGGAGAACATTTTAAGTGGAGAGAAAAATATGCGGGTGAAGTGAAGTTAGAAAGTAAAGTAGCAGAAGAGCTGTTTTGGAAATAGAGAACAATAACTGAAAAAAAAAAAAAGTACGTGGAAGGGCAAGTTGTGGCTTGAGTTGCCATAAGAATTTTCATGTTTATTTTTGATAGTAAGATTTGCATGTGAACTAGAGAAAATGTTTCAATAGACCTATAAAGGCACAAGAGGATTCTGGACTGATACAAGCGGGTGGCTGAGACACAAAAATTCTATTTTCCTTCTGTTTCCCCAATCCACTGGTCTCGGAAGTCTGATGGGTTGAATATTACGAACCCCAAATTTAGAGCGGTATCTTTAACTGAACTATTTAAGAAACATGGTAGATTTCTTTACGTACAGTTTTAAAATCTCAAATAGTAGGAAAAAAAAGACAAAATTCAAAATCACACTTGCATGAATGGTAGTGTCCACTGCTATGGCAATTAATTTTGCCTTTTAGGTTTTTTACTCTCTAAGTAACCAACCCCTTAGCAAGGGAAAAGATGGCAAAGTATTGATTAGCTATCTTATTTAGAAATGGTATGAAAGATAGAAAATTATTGATATTTGCACTTGATGAGAAAGCATTTCAATAAGTGGGCTACATAGTAGATGTTACTGGTTGACTCTCAGGAAGATTCACAGTTTAATAGATTTCTCATAGTTGCAACAGTGGAAGCAGTAGGAGTAGTGGCCATGCTGGTGGTAGTAGTAATGCCATAGGGTCATATTCTTTATGGTGTCACATGCCAGGAACACTTCTAGCAATCCTTCCAACTACAACCCTATTAAGTAGAGACTATTGTCATCCCAATTTTACAGATGATGAATCTGTGACAAAGAGAGGTCATTGACCATGATCAAGGTCACATAGCTGGAAAGGGTTAAACAAGACAAAATAGCCATTGTGGTCTCAGAGGCTATACCTTGACCATACTGTACAGTTGGTGAATAGTTGTACAGCTCTGCACTCATAAGAGCCTAATAAGCCTTAGGTGTAATATCTCAAAATGGATTATGGTTGTTTGTTTTTGTTTGTTTGAATAGATGAAAACAGCCTATATTTATGTGATCTTTGCCTCATTAGCATGTTTCTCGAACTCCAGCCTTAATGAATAGTAAAGGTGAATGTGAAGTAATATCATGAATCCTTTTTCAGTAGTCACAAGAGTTGCTATTCTTTTTAAAATTTTTATGGCTTATTTATTTTCATTTATTTATTAATTTTTATTTTTTTGAAAAGGTTTTATTTATTCATTTGAGAGAGAGAGACTGAGCACGGGCAGGGGTGGGAGAGGTAGAGGGAGAAGCAGACTCCCTTCTAAGCAAGGAGCTTGATGCAGGGCTCGATCCTAGGACCCTGAGATCATGACTTGAGCTGAAGGCAGATGCTTAACCAACTGAGCCACCCAAGTGCCCCTATTTATATTTTTAAAAAATAAACTTGGGACACCTGGATGGCTCAGTCAATTAGGTGTCTGACTCTTGATTTCAGCTCAGGTCATGATCTCAAGGTCATGGGGCCACGTCCCACTCCTCGCCCTGCTGAGCGAATAAAATATAGGGACAATACTCTGGATTTTATTACTGAGAAAATCTTTACCAGACTCGTGATTTTTAAAAACATTTAACATTCTTGTGATAATTAAAGATTTTCTTTCCATACAATCACTTCTCTTAGCATTTCTCTATGTAAGTATATTTGGTATTTTAAGCTAAAAATACAACACAGTTCTGTCCTATCATAGCATTTTTATTATTAAATGATTCAAATTTTAACTACACTTTTAACACTGGAAACCAAACACATATTGCAGAAATCTAAGGTCATCTATAAAGTTTAGGAGGCTTTTTGGAATGGTAAAATGAATATAAACTTTAAGGAACTTGAAAATCTCTCCTGCCTCTCCCTCTGCCCTCCCCCTGCTCCCCCCCTCTGTCTCACTCTCAAATAAATAAATCTTAAAAAAAAACCTTTAAGACATAATTTATGTACAATATTTATCAATTTTAAAAGATCTGATGAGTTATGAAAAATGCTTGTACATATTGAAAAATATAGATAGCTGTATATTATATATAGAATATTTCTACTGCCTCAATAATTTAACTCAGGTGCCTTGTCACTAAATCATCTCTGAGATCTCTCACCTCTGATGACTACTGATAGGCTTTGTCTCTTTAGTGTATCCTTTTCTAGAATTGTATATAATTATTCTTTCACTTAGCATAATGCATTTGCTATTTATGTTGTATGCATCTGTAGCTTGTTTATTTATATAAAAGTATACTATAATTTATTTATCCATTCGGATGTTGATGGACTTTTGGACTGTTTCCAATGTTTGGCTATTATAAATGAAGCTGCTTTGGAGAACTTTTGAGTACAAGTTTAATTTCTCTCTCTCTCTCCCCCTCCCTTTTTTTTTAAAGATTTTATTTATTTATTTGACAGAGAGAGAGAGATTATAAGTAGGTAGAGGCAGGCAGAGAGAGAGGGAGAAGCAGGCTCCCTGGTGAGCAGAGAGCCCGATATGGGGCTCAATCCCAGGACCCTGCGCTGAAGGCAAAGGCTTTAACCCACTGAGCCACCCAGGTGCCCCTCTCTCTCCTCTTTTTTATTTTAAAGTTCATAACTTATTTTGAAGGTCATACTTAATTTAAAATACTCTGAAGTTTTGATTTTTGGTTGATTTATTTCCAATGTTGCCTACTTTGAATTACACTAATGACTTTATTTTAGATTCAAGTGTTTGGCTTCATGACAATTATGTTAATATTGTTTTGTTCTTGATACTTTATGTTGATACCACTACATTTGTTATAGGCATGTGACATTGTATTTTGTTTTTTTAACTTTTGCATGTTCAAATATTTAAGCTCACTCATAAATCCTGTTTTAGTTCTGTCATATAAGATAGCTAAGACTGGAGCCAGTCAATCTCTCTAGATCCTAATGCTGATAATTCAGATCTTGTCTGATAGATGTATAAGCCATGCCTAAAGGCCAATGGTCCTGTGCCAGGAAGAAGGAGGACCAATTAGTAAATGAATAAATTATCCTTCTGTTTATAATTGATTCCACAATCTAATTTTGTTTAAACAAAGCCTTACACCTTTATCATCAGTGTAGCATATTAAGGTGATGACTGATCTTTGGTTCCTCCTGTGAACTGTAAGACATGAGATTCTAATATATTTAGAAACTTAGATACAGTTTTATTTATTGCTCACTATAATGGCTGATAATCAAGGCATAACCCTCTTAAATAAGCAATTCACTTTCAGACTTAAAGTACATGCAGAAGAATAATTTTTGAATTTTCTAATTATTGTTCTCTCCTACAGATAATGAGAGTTAAACCTTTTTGTCAGCTATGATTTGTAGGCACGGTACTCACTATATTCTGATTCCTGTATACTTTACTATATTCTCTTTACCTTTCTCAAATAGGACATTTCCTGAAGATAGCATTAATAATCATGCCTATTGAGAACAAATAAAATATAGGGACAATACTCTGGATTTTATTACTGAGAAAATCTTTACCAGACTGGTGATTTTTAAAAACATTTAACATTCTTGTGATAATTAAAGATTTTCTTTCCGTACAATCACTTCTCTTAGCATTTCTCTATGTAAGTATATTTGGTATTTTAAGCTAAAAATACAACACAGTTCTGTCCTATCATAGCATTTTTATTATTAAATGATTCAAATTTTAACTACACTTTTAACATTGGAAACCAAACACATATTGCAGAAATCTAAGGTCATCTATAAAGTTTAGGAGGCTTTTTGGAATGGTAAAATGAATATAAACTTTAAGGAAAATGTCAGTTTTATTCTAAGCAATCACAGTAAAAACATGAAATAGTTAAGGATATCACATTTTGAAAGTTGAAAAAAAAGGAAAACAGAAAATATTGCTTTTTTGGTGTGATGTAGACATTGGAATAGTCCTATGAAGTTGGTTGTATGTTAACTTTTTTTTCTTTCTTCTTTTTTTAAATTAAAAATATATATATATACTATTTTATTCAAAACCAGTTGCTTCACCCACAATTATATAGTCAATTAATCCTTGACAATGCAGGAAAGAATATCCAATGGGAAAAAGAAAGTCTTTCCAAAAGATGGTTTTGGGAAACTGGACAGCTATATACAAAAGAGTGAAACTGGACCACTGTCTTAAACCATACACAAAAATAAACTCAAAATGGAAGAAAGACCAAAATGTGAGACAGGAAGCCGTTAAAATCCTAGAGGAGAACACAGGCAGTAACTTCTTTGACATTGGCCATAGCAACTTCTTTCTGGATATATCTCCCGAGGCAAGGGAAACAAAAGCAAAAATAAACTATTGAGACCACATCAAAAAATAAACTTCTGCACAGCAATGGAAACAATCAACAAAACTAAACTAAACTCCCATTTTGTAGGCTGAATGGGAGTTTCTGCAGAATGGGAGAAGATATTTGCAAATAATATATCTGATAATAGGTTAGTGTTCAAGATACACAAAGAACTTATAATACTCAACACACAAAAAGTGAATAATCCAATTAAAAATGGGCAGAAGACATAAATATATATTTTTTTTCCAAAGAAGACATATGGAAGGCCAACAGACATATGAAAAGATGCTCAACATCACTTACCATCAGGGAGATGCAAGTCAAAACTACAAGGAGTTATTACCTCACACCTGTCAGAATGGCTAATATCAACAACACAAGAAATAACAAATGTTGGTGAGGATGTGGAGAAAGGGGAATCCTCTTATAAGGGGTTGGTGTAGCCAATCTGAAAAACAGTATGAAGTCCCCTCAGTAAGTTAAAAATACAATGACTCTATAACCCAGCAATTGTTCTACTAGGTCTTTATCCAAAGAACACGAAAATACTAATTGAAAGGGTTACATGCACCCAGATGTTTATAGCAGCATTATTTACAATAACCAAACTATGGAAAGAGCCCATGTTCATTGTATGATGAATGGATAAAGAAGAAGTGGTATATATATATATAATGTAATATTAGACATAAAAATGAATGAAATATTTCTATTTGCAATGACGTGGATGGAGCTAGAGAGTATTACGCTAAGTAAAATAAGCCAGAGAAAAACAAATACCATATGATTTCACTCATATGTGGAATTCAAAAAACCAAAACAAATGAGAAAAGGGGGGAAAAAGAGAGAGGAAGGCAACCAGAAAGGAGGGAGGGGGGAATGGGCTAAATAGGTGATGGGGATTAAGGAGGACATTTGTGATGAGCACCAGGTAGAGTATGGAGGCAGTGAATCACTATATTGTACACCTGAAACCAATATTACACTGAAAGTTAACTAACTAGAATATAAATAAAAACTTAAAAAAAACCCAAAACCCAGTTGCTTCATCTCTGAATCTTCTGAGGATCATGGCTGAGTAAGAGATAGCTTTTGGAAGTGCAATAAAATGTGAGTATTATAATTGTGGTCTTTAAGATAAGGTAGTCTGAGATAGTGAAAATTGTTTTGGGTAGACAAGTCTTAACCTGAAAACATTTAAATTGATTAAAAAAGCCAAATTCAGTTCCCAAGTTCATTAAAAAAAAAAAAAAAGCCAAACATTCTTATTTCCAAAGGCATTTTGTGGTTTCTGGGATAATTATTTAAAATATATAACATACAGTTTGGCTTCTCATTAAAGAGTAAAGAATTAGGGGATGCCTGGGTGGCTCAGTTGGTTAAACATCTGCCTTCGACTTAGGTCATGATCTCAGGGTCCTGGGTTGGAGCCTCGATTTCAGCTCCCTGGTCAGCAGGAAGCCTGCTCCTCCCTCTGCCTCTCCCCCTCTTCATGCTCTCTCTCTCTTGCTCATAAAGAAATAAAATCCGGGACGTCTGGGTGCCTCAGTTGGTTGAGCAGCTGCCTTCGGCTCAGGTCATGATCCCAGCGTCCTGGGATTGAGTCCCACATCGGGCTCCTTGCTCGGCAGGGAGCCTGCTCCTCTCTCTGCCTCTGCCTGCCTCTCTGCCTGCTTGTGTTCTCTCTCTGTTAAAATAAATAAATAAAATCTTTAAAAAAAAAGAAATAAAATCCTTTTTTTTTTAAAGTAAAGAATTGAATGTTCTTTGGCAGAGAGTTTAGAAAAGTAGGTGAATTTGGCATTATAACTTTGCTAGCAACTAAAAATACAATGAGGTTTTCCATTTCATGGTTTCTGACTTGTCTCAACTATTCGTTTTTTGTTTGCTTTTTAATTTTTTTCAATACTCGTGTGAATCAAGTGACTATCTTCCCATACACTGAAATTATTCAGCATGTACTTTTTGGATAGTTGTTATAGGTCTAAGGTACACAATGGTAGATGTGAAGGCAGTGGAGGGTGACAGGAAAGTGGGAGAAGAGGCGAGAATGTGTGGGAGCACTACTGGCATTAAAAAAAAAATACTGGCATTAAAGCCAGAGTTCCCAGGTTTAAATCCATGCTGCACCCTTATGAGCAACTGGGGACAATCCATTTACCCTCTTTCATGGTTCACTTTCTTCATTAGTCCACAGGAAAACACAGGGCCAGGAAAAAAAAATACTTGAGAGGATTGCTTCATGGTCTCATTAGGAGAATTATATCAGATATTGTGTGAAGATACCCTGTAACTTGATATGCAGTATCGTATCTTTTTAGGCTGTTTACTAGAAATGCTTTACGATTGCAACTTGACTTGCCCTCTTCAGCTGAATCTTTACAATTCCCAGCAGCCCTTAGCAACCATAGAAGCCTATGCAAGGAAGGGACCTTGCAGGTTTATTGGACCTTGCCTGTGGGGGAAAGATCCATTTAACTGCATTTGTTGTCTCCTTTTCCTTCCCCTCCCCTTCTCTTTTCTCTTCAGGGCAACATACACAACTCTAACACAAGAAGGGACGCCTAGGTGACTCAGTTAAGCCTTTGGCTGAGGTCATGATCCCAGGTTCCTGGGATAGAGTCCCACCTCAGGGTCTCTGTTCAATGGGGAGCCTGCTTCCACTCCCCTTCCCCCGCTTGTGCATGTGTGCTCTCTTTCTGGCAAATAAAGAGATAAAACCTTTTTAAAAAAAAGAAGCACAGGAAGTTTCTTTTCTAAGAATTATTGCTTTCTTGATCAGCTCCCTTTCCAGTGTAATACCTCAGTGATATCAGGCAAGGGCCCTCAAAAAATTCCTCTTAGGAATTCTGCTCCTAGGAATTTATTTATTTATTTATTAAAAAGATTTTATTTACTTATTTGACAGAGAGAGAGATCACAAGCAGGCAGAGAGTCAGGCAGAGAGAGAGGTGGAAGCAGGCTCCCTGCTGAGCAGAGAGCCCGATGCGGGGCTCGATACCAGGACCCCAAGATCATGACCTGAGCCGAAGGCAAAGGCTTTAACCCACTGAGCCACCCAGGTATCCCTGTGTCTAGAAATTTAAATAAAACCTCCCAGAGGTTAGATCTGGAGGTTACTTTCAATGACCATCTGCTTTGTACCTCATCGACGATTTTTATTTGTTTTGTTTTCCTGTTGTCCTCTCCCTCAAGGTTGGGCATCCTTCTTTTTTTTTTTTTTTTTTTTGAGCATTTTTCTTTCACTGCATAGAGCAATAGTCCTCATACTTGGCTGCATATCACTTGGGGAGTTTTCAAAACTATTTAAGTGGGTTATTACTATTTAATTATTTGGGGGTGATTTTACCATATAGCAAAAGTCGAGAACCATTGTCTGAGATCCCCAAGCTCTGTTTTTTGTTTCGTTTTGTTTTTTTAAAGATCCACAAGCCTTCCTCCAGAGAACAGAAATGGCTAAAAATCCAGAAGTGAATATGTATACAAGACTCCACTAATTTGTGTACTTTTTTGTTGAAAAATAAAAAGGCTGCTGGATTATTTTCACATAGTTGAAGATAATTGATATTGAATAATTTTTAAAATCAGTTTGGATATTGTGTATATCCTCTTAACCATTGGAAAGATGCAGAATCTGGTCTCTGAATTTATTATCTTTTCTAATTTTATTTAAACTAGATGGCTGACTTATCAAGCTAGAAGTTTTTTGTCTGTTCCTTTTTTTTTTTTTTTTTAAGATTTCTTAAAGTTGTGTCTTTTATAATTCTCTGATTTGAGGAGAGTCAGTGCCAGATCATAGATGAATGTGGAAGACCGTAAAGCTGGAAGAAAAGGCTAGAAGCTGTGCTTTGAAGTGGAATGTCTAGAAGATGAAGCAGGCTGAATGGGAAAGTTGGTGTGTGGTGCTGACCCTAAAATCCAAGGCAGACATTGAGGCTACCTGGAGGATGGAAACAGGGTTTTGAGATATAGAGGTCTATTGAGGGAATGAGTATACACAGTTACCTTCTGGCACAAACCTGGCATTATAGTAATGTGGCCAAGATAAAGAACTATCTTGGTAGGTGTTCCCAATAGCCCTAGAAGACCTGAGATGTGATGCTGAACTCAGTGTTTTTTTAAAAGACTTCTTTATATGAGTGGATGTGTAGGCCAGAGGGTATGCTCCTCTCTAGGGTGAGGCAAGGTTCTATAGAACTAAAACTGAAGCAAAGGGTTACATCCTTTTGTGAGTAATGTGATCAATTTAGGATGTTGTGGCCAGCATCGTAAATAACGAAACTGAGAAGAATTGGTAGAAAATACTATGGGTACGTGCAGCTTCACAGAACTTAAATAGATGAACCTAAATTCCAATTTATATGTGATGTTTCCAATTAAGTGTAGTTAAGATAGAAGGGACTTATAACAAAGGAAAATTTTGATAATGTTTGGTACTTTTAGTTTTAGAATATCTCAGCAAACCCTAAGAATTATAGGCAAGGGAGTGCAAGACCAGGAAATTATTCCAGGGGTCTTGTCTGGGGGTAAGGGAGAAAATGGGAGAAGTAAGTATTTTAAAACTTTCATGTGGAGAGTACCATGGAAGT
The DNA here is from genome assembly GCA_028533885.1 of Nasua narica. NCBI lineage: Eukaryota > Metazoa > Chordata > Mammalia > Carnivora > Procyonidae > Nasua > Nasua narica. The sequence continues at coordinate 165,005,080 of CM052799.1, read as the reverse complement.
AGGGGATGGAAACTGAGTGTCTTGGGAAAGAATACAATACATCTTTGTGGGAAAAGAGTTTTCCTATTTTAATTAAAAAAATATTTATTTAGTTAGAGAGAGAGAGAGAGAGAGCGCGCAAGCAGTAGGAGTGGCAGGCAGAGGGAAAAGCAGGATCCCCACTGAGCAAGGAGCCTGATGTAAGGCTCCATCCCAAGACCTTGGAATTATGACCTGAGCTGAAGGCGGATGCTTAACTGACTGAACCACCCAGGCATCCCAGTTTTCCTATTTTTATATGTTAGTGAAGAATGAAGTCTGGTGAGTGAGGAGTGAGCCGGAAGAGTGAAGGTAGCCATTAATGGAAGGAAAAGTATGATAGGACTGGCATACTCACAACAGGAAAAGGAATAATACATGGCAACTTGGTCAAACCAGAAAAATTAAAAAAAAAAAAAAAAGAGGGGCCCCTGGGTGGCGCATTTGGTTGAGCGACTGCCTTGGGCTCGGGTCATGATCCCGGAGTGCCGGGATCGAGTCCCACATCGGGCTCCCAGCTCCATGGGGAGTCCGCTTCTCACTCTGACCTGCTCTCTCTCACTCTCTCTCTCTTTCCTAATAAATAAATAAATAAAATCTAAAAAAAAAAAAAGAGCAATGTAAATAAAAAATAAACATGAACTAAAATGAAAACGTAAAATTGTTTAAGAATGCATGGGTGGCTCAGTCAGTTGACTGACTCTTGTTATGATCTTGGGTCATGATATCAGCATCATGGGATGGAACCTGGCGTCTGGCTCCATGTTCTGCAGGGAGTCTGCTTGAGATTCTCTCCCTCTGCCCCTCCTCATGCTCACACATGCGTGAGCCTCTCACATGCCCCTCTCAAAATAACTACCTTTTCAAAAAAGTAAAATTATTTAAATCATTATATAACAAATTTAATATTTGTTACAAGTTATAATAAATTGTAGCAAATCCAATACTTCTATTGAAAGAAAAATTGAGAATAGACTTAAAAAAAAATCCCAAATCTCCTAATCTTAGTTAAATACCGCTTATAAAAATCATTAAAATGAAGTAATAAATTATGCCAATGCAAAATGTACATCTTACTGTGGTTCATGTAAAACAAATTGAAAGCCACTGTTTTAGGGAGTTGTATAATTGTAACCTGAGAGTTATCCACTTGGGTGGTCGGTTGGTTGATTCATTTATTCTTACATTTGCTCAACAAATACATATTAAATTCTCAACATTCTCCAAGTATTGAAAAGTGTTTGAGTTACAAGGAAAAAAAGAAAAATGTCATATCTGATTTCAGGAAGCTGATGTTCTAATGGGAAAAATAAATAATAAGGAATTTTAGGAAGCTGAAAATAATTTTATGTTATGATACAGGTTAAATGTGGGAAAGAATCATGTGCTTGCTGTACAAAAAATGGAAGTGATATAGAAGGGGATCAGAGAAGGTGACTCTGTGATCAGAGAAGGTGACTATGTGAAAGTGATGTTTAGTTGAGTTCACTTCAACTTCTGTTAGATACAAAATTCAAAATTTTTACACTGATATTTTATAGCCTGTTTCCTATTTCTAAGTCATGAACCTTTAATAAAATTTATAAAGAGGTATTTCATTTCCTTCTATAAAACGAGGTTCTAATATTTTCAGACTTATAAAGGACTCATTCATTTAATAATAATATTTGGAATTAAACCAGACTATTTTATTTGCCTTTCAGTTTAAAAATACATCTGAAAGTAAATTGAAGGAAAAGAACCTCTAAAAAATTTCTCTAAACCAGTCTTCTAAAAATAACATCAAAAAACCAAGTAATTAGCTAAATAGGCTTCATATTCAAAGAGAAATTACCAATTAACCTTCCTCTGGCCCCCTATCAGGAAAGACAGCTTGAGAGTTGAAAAGTGAGGGATTCCTACAGAGGGAGGATCTGATCCATTTTGAGGGATGCCCTTGCTGGAGGCAATACTCACTTGAAAGAAAATCCTAGTCACTGATTCCACTTACGTTTAGGAACCTCTTAAGGGCTGTAAAGGAGAGTTCCGTTTGCTGAAGAAAAAACAAATAAGACAAGGAGAGGGGTTGGTTGACAAAGCCTGCCCAGAGTCAGATCAGTTTTTTGTCAGTGGGCTTAGGTTTGGCCCTGGATATAACCAGCAAGATTATGTTTTATTTTGGGCTCAACATTAATGAGATGTTAATGCAAACATTTTCTAAGCTGTATAACCTTAATTTGCTAAGAAGAGGATGTAGTATTTGTGCTAGAATCAGAAGCCTTTAAGGAATTTGGATACTGTGTGCCCTGCTACTGCTTCCCCTTGGTAGGTTATGCTGTCTTTCTGTCACGTACAGAAACAGCACATGTTAAGAAATTCTTACATGAAAAGAAAAAAAAAGGAAAGGAAAGAGCTGGGTGTTCTCATTTCATCACTCCCGAGACACTGTATCTATCCCTCTATTTCTGTATTTAATGAAGAAATTTAAAACTGTTTACTTAACAAATGTTTTTCTCTAGATTATGAACACTTTGAGAGATCTTGCTTAACTTTGTAATATCAGTGTCTAACAATGTCTGACCTACTTAGAAAACAAAATTGAGAATGCAGCCTTATTTAAAAGTATAAACCCACCCCAGCTTGGGCTTTTGCTCCCACCTCTCTGACAAAACCACTTATGTTCTCCATTAACCTCTGTGATGCTAAATTCAGTGGCCAGTACTTTATCTATTGGCAGAGTTTGGTACCATTGGCTATTCCTTCCACCTAAAAACATTTTCTTTGGCTTCTAGGACAAGATATACCTTTGCCTTCCTTCCTAAACTATGAGAGTGACTCAGGTCTCAGTTCTAGGATTCCTTTTCCATCACCACTGCCCTATGATCTCATCTAGTGACCCACAGTGAGGCATCCACATTTAATCTGCCCTTTGGAGCCTCTACCTTGAACACCGTATCATTTAAGCAGTAGCTTTTATGTGGTAACTTAATTGGCATCTCAGTTTACTCTACCCAGCATTAAAGCCTGATTTTTTTCTCCCTCAAGCCTGTTTCTCTGCAAGTTTTTCTCATCTTAATAAATGACAACCCTATTATTCAGGGGCTCTGGCCTCAAATCTTAGAGTCCTTCTTTGTCTTCTAGACCACATATTTCATTTACTAGGAAATTCTTCCTCTCTACCTTTAACATATTCAGAAACTGTTTTTCATCATTTCCATTATAACTCTCCAGGCCACTGTAAGCTCTCATCTGGATTATCACTAAAACTTCCTGGTTACCCTGTTTCCACACTTGGCTTCCTGTAATCTGTTCTTCATGTGGTGACAGGAACAATTCTGTTAACTTAATCCCGTTTATGTCACTTCTCTGATCAAGATCTCCCATAGCTTTCCCTGTCACAGTAAACGCCAACTTGCCTAAAATAGCTACTGAAAGACTCTGTGACCTAAAATTCAACTTTCTCTTTGACCTTACTGCACTTTTACTACATCCCCTCTTGTTCAGGAAAGTCTAGCCTCACTTCTAAAGGTTCCTCCTTCTAGCCAAATATACTCTTTGTTTCTGCCTAGAGTACTCCCCAGTCCCAAAAAGCCTCATGGCTTATTTCTTATTTCCTTCTGATCTTTACTCAAATGCCACTTTAGCAGTGGGGACTTCCTTGAGAGTCCTGTTTAAAAAAAAAAATGTAATCATTTCTTCTTATTCGCCCCATCTCTACTTTTCTCAGTAGTACTTTTCACATTCTATAAATTTTACATGTTTTATTCTTATTATTTGTATTTCTCTGCTAAAGAATAAACTCCATGGGGAAAGGATTTTGTGTGTGTGTGTGCCTGTTTTTTGTTTTTTTTTTTTACCTTATTTCTTCAGCACATGAAGCATGTTTGGTACACAGCAGGCATTCCGTGAATGGTCATTAAATGAGTGCACTTAGGTGTTGGAACATTTTGTTTATTTAAATTACTGAAAAACTTTATTTTTTCTATCCACATACTAGTTAGCTCCAGCCTATAGAGTAGTCAAGTTCACCATTAATGATGAGTAGGATAATTTATATTATTGACTGAAATGCTGGAAACCCATGAATGACAATGAGGAAAAGTGAATATGGAATTTAGATGACTCTTTTGCCTTAGGGTGTGGCAGAGGCTAGCAAAACTGGCTCAATTAGGCCCAAGATGCTGACATTGGCTCTGTAAGCATAGGTTCCAGTGAGTGCAATATTCCAAGTGTTAATTCTCAAAGATGCTGATGCTGGCAGTTGATGCAAGGAGACAGATGGAGTATTGCAGAGGTGAATCAGGAGTTAGGTGGGACTCCGTGTTGGTGGGGAGGAGGATAGAATTTAGCATTCTGTAGTGTTTTCCCCTTACCTGTGGCCCATAGAGGCACAGAGGCTTCCTGAGTGAGACTGGCAAGAGCTAGGCATGGTACCATGGGTTGAGCTTTAGAATGGTGTGCTAAAGAACCAAGAAGGGAGATAGGTCAGAACAAAAGAGAGAGGGCTCAGTGTTATCCTGTTGTAGAGTCTGGGACCATAGAGGATAAAATGAGCAGAGGGGGCTGGAAGTGCTAAAACTCTGAATATGAGGATTATCATTTGTGCTCTGGAATTTAGGGCACACTGCTAAGATACATGGGAAAAAAATATAGACATCTTGATACCCAGTCAAGGCCATTACCCCTGGGTCAGGGAACAAGGCTTTATTCTAAGTCTCACCACACAAAAGTGGGGGTTTGGGGGAGAAAATAACCCAGGTAAATATGATCTATTTCCCTTGTAGTTAACTTAGTAGTATCAAAATACTTATAAAGCATTTCCTCTAAACCATACACTGTATTTTCATTTTCACTTAATCTTTACAATATTATTAGCCCTAGTTGGCATTCAGATTTAATAGATAACCGTCAATGTTGTTCCCAAGGTCATGGTATGGAAGCCCACGGGTTTGAAATCTGAACTCAAAGGTTAAATTACAAAGTTTGTGCTCCTTTCACTATTTCTAAGTTGTTCTCAATCCTAGCTATCCATTAGAATCTCCTGGGTGGCTTTTAAAAAATAACATATCCAGACACTATCCCTAGATGTCCGTATGTAATTTGTCTGGTATGGGACCCAGGTACGGGTATGTTTCTTATTTTGGTACTCTTCCTCCATGATTCAAAGGTATAGTTGGGATTAAAGACTATTTTTTCTTTTAAAAAAATAATTAATTAATTTAGAGAGCACACACACTCATGAAGGGGGAAGAGGCAAAGGGAGAGGGAGAGAGAGAGAGAATCTCAAAGAGACTTTGTGCTCAGCTCGGAGCCTATTGCAGGACTCATCTCAACCCTGAGATCATGACCTGAACAAAAATTAAGAGTCGGTCACTTAACATTCTGAGCCACCCAGGACATTGTTATACAATGTGGTGTGTCTGTGTGTGTGGAGGGTGGGAGTGTGGATGTGGAAAGGAAAGAATTTAGTGTAATGTAATGGTTTTAAAGCGTGGTTTAGGATCAACAGCATCTGTCTCATCTGACAACGTATTAGGGAAGTAAACACACTGAATTAGAAGCTTTAGGGACGGGGCTCAACAACCTGCATTTTAAGAATGCATCTAAAATTTGAGAACAGTTGTCATAGAGATTAAGTGTCTTGGGTTTGAGCCCAAGAAGACCTAAATTTTAACTGGCTTTCAACATTTAACAGCTATGCTCATTAAATCAATTAACTTAATATCTTTAGGTCTCAATTTCCACAGATGTAAAAATAAAAAAGTAATGTTATTTATTCCTCTGATATGTAATGGGATATTTATGTAAATACCTGGCTTGTACCAATTGCTCAATAAATAGTAACTAATACTAAGGGGTATTTCAGAAAGAGTAGTGTGTCAGAAACTGATCCTTGAAATGGAAGCTTAAACAAGCCCATCTTTAAAGGTCTGGAGAAGGCAGATATGAGAATATAAAGCAGGTGATTGAGAGTTGCATGAGTGTATTATGCCTTAAAAGATTCTCAACCAGTAATATTGAAAAATGGACAAAAATATCCAGCTTACTGAATAGTGAGAGTTGTCTTTCTGAACAGAATTGAAAATACCTATTATGCGTAATGTTGGATATGCAATGGTTGTATAATAGTCACTAACATTTCTAATTTTTTCATTTGGTTAGATAAAGATATTGCTGACTTGCTTTTAGTTTCACTTGTTTAAATACTCTTTGAATGTTTAGATAATAGATTTAGTTTTGCAAAATACTGATGACCAATGGGTTAGATTTGAACTTTGGGCTTAAGTACACTTCCTTTTTGAGCCAGGGCTCATTTCCTACCTATTCTCTCTTAGAGATCCAAAGTCCAAAAACAAGTACCTTCCCAGAAGGAGGTCATGTGCTGAAGGAATGAAAGAATTTCTGAGATCTTAAAGTAGATATCTACCTGCTTACTTGTGGAATTTTTTTATAGCTCACTGACAAAAATCTTTGTGTGTGTGTGTGTGTGTGTGTGTAAGATATCCTTAAAAGTTACGAAAGATTATTATGGACAAAAACTATGAGCAGCTATGCATTTGAATGATCAAAAAAGGGAAGAATCACAATTTTGCATTTAAACAGTTTTCAATAATAAATCACTGTGATATTTATAATATCTTGAGTTCTAAATCAGTACTCTAAATAAAGCAATTAGACCTTTGTATAAGTACTCGTACCTTTCTTTTGGAAAAGATTAGTCACTAATATTCTCTTTTATATTTGTAAAAAAGAGACATTCATAGTTTAATTCTACTATGGTTAACTTCAACTCAAGTATTCAAGATTTCTAATACTATTTACTAATTAAAAAGTGAGGTTACCATAGTAACTAGTATATCTTGATACTCTGCTTATATCAAGATTCAGAGTAGTTTTTCATCTGAATTCTTCTATTAGCTACACTGATTTCACATGCTCTTTTGCACTTTAGACTATAAAAGAAAATGCTTTCTTTACTGATTAATCAAGTTTGAGTATTTTTAGACAACCTGTTTATAATATAGAGCAAGTGGCTCTGATATTTGGGAAATTTTAAAGGTGGAAATAATTTAAAAGCACTTTCAAAAAGACTTTGGGAATAGTAAAGAGGTGGTAGTAGAATATTTGTTTAAGTAACTGTGGACTTAAGGTTTGAGTTTCAGAAAATGCCTTGAAGTAAAAAGGATCAGTCATTTGATGAATATGTTGTTCTGAGGAATTCTTCTACAGGAGAGATCGCATCTTGTTATTGGGAAACTATCTTATTAACTCAAAACATGTAAAGAAAAAGAAATCTTGCTTAGCTTCTAATAAGTTTTGCTACAAATAATATATGTGATTTTTTGCACTGAATGAGTGGACTTGGAGTTCCGGAAATTGAACACATTTTTCATATGGCTTGTTTTCTTCCTCTTAAGTTTTTCCATATGCTGTCGCTTCTGCTTGGAATAATTTCATCATTTCTTCACACCTCCATCCCTACTTTGTCTCTAATATTTCTTGGTATACTCTATCTGTTCTTTAGATCTCAGCTGAAATGTCATACTCTTTGGAACTATCAGTCTGACTTCCCAAGACTCTGTTAAGGCTCTTCCTACATGCTCATGTAATACCATTTGCAGATAGTTTCATGCCTAATTGTAATGGCTGGTTTGCTTCTTTGTCTTCCATTCCCTGAAGTGCCCTTGAGGAAAAGACTAAGGTCTTATTTATTATATGCTGTGGGCTCAAAAACCCACTTAGTGCCTGGCATATATATTAATATATTTATTATATTACGTAGCTGTATTAGTTTCCTAGGACTGGTATAACAGAATACCACAAACAGAATGGCTTAAAACAACAGAAGTGTATTTTTACCAGCTTTAGAATCCATAAGCCCCAAAACAAGATGGTGGCAGAACTGATTCCTGCTGGAGGTTCTGAGGGTGAATTTGTTTTATGCTTTTCTCCTAGCATTTGGCAGTTACCGGCAATCATCGGCATCCTTGGTTTGCAGACATACCATGTCAGTCTTTGTCTTGTCTTCACATGATGTTTTCCCCTGTGTCTGTGTTTCTTCTTTTCTCTTAAGGACACTAGGAACACTGACTCAGGCAGGGCACACCTTAATTCACTGTGACCTTATCTTAAGTTGATTGTATCTGCAAAGAACATCTTTCCAAATAAAGTCACAGTCACAGGTACTGGGGGTTAGGACTTTAAACATATCTTTTAGGGAACACAATCAAACTATAATAGTAACCATCTAGTACATTTTTACTTTACGGCCAGGTTGATATAAAATGTAATCTTAATTATGAGCAGTCCAGTTACTAAGCTGCTAACAATCTTATTATTTAGTCACTTGACTTATCAGGATTACATTCACAGAATGGAAAGTCCTTGATTCGATTGTGTCAATGGTCTCAACATCTAGACTTGATAACCCCTTAACAGATTTTATTTATTGATAATAGACCCTTTGATACATTTGCCAAATGTAGGAACTAGTTTGCTGTATAGGTTCCACTTAAACAATTCTAGAAAAGATAAATTTGTGTGCAGTGACTTTAAAAAGTATTAGGCCCAAATAACTGTGCTCTATTCAGAGCTGTTAATTCTTATGTGTAACTCAAAATCTTGTATTTCTAATTTGGGTCATCTTTATTTTATACCCACTGCAACACAGGGGGAAAGGAGGCAATAGGAAAAGTTATTTCTTGGCATTTAGCAATTAGTTGATTAACATGCAAATTTTATTCAAAGTAATATAAAATATGCATCTATTATTTTTGGTTCATCAGATTGGGTTATTTTTAATTTTAATAAGATGCAACAATAATTAAGCGATTTAAAATATATAATTTAATACTGAACTAGTTTCTCAGCAGCATTGCACATGAGGTTCCAGGGACATGCTCAGCTACAAGGTCCAACAGACAGCAGGCAGAGGATGGAACCTGGAAACCAGCCCATGCTGGCGAGGACTAGAGAGGATTGCAGAATTCCAGGGAGAAGAAAGAAAAACACCCAAATTGGCACTAGGGAAAAGAGGGATTTTGGCGTGTGTCTGCGCATATATGCGCTATGTGCCTGTGTGTATGTTGTGTATAGTCTTGGGTTAAGGGGTTAATATTTTTTTGGATCCAATTGGAAGTGAATGTGTGCAGCTGGAAATGCATATGAATGCTGATGGGTCTGCACATTTGGTAGATAAATGAATGTTGCTGCTACTGGTAGATGTTTTATAACTTACGAAAGATATGTCTCCTAGATTCTCTAAATTACTAGGATTTTACTGTCTTAAGAAATTCTCACAGGGGTCTTCTTATTTTTATTATTCAGCTAAGCCAGCAGGGGGAAGTCACACATTACTTTTTGGTGGGCTTTTGAAACATTTCTTCAGACTTTTTTTTTTTTAAAGTTCTATCTTCTTGTTATAAATAAATAAATAAATAACAGCACTTTTAGTTATGATTCTCACAAGCATACTAGTTTCAATTCTTAAAGAGCAATCTTAAAGTTTAAGTTTTTTATTTTTTCTAAATAATGAAGCACCCCATTTAAAAAATGAAGCACCCCAATATTCCTGGTAAAAAGTAATTGCATTGTTGATGATATTTGTAATGCTTTTGAATTGCTAATTCCATTTGGATATAAAAAAACTTAATTACTAAATTTGCATGATACTCGAAAAAGTAAAAGGGAAGCTATTATTTTCAGTTCTAAAAGCAGTTCTAAAAGCAAAAGATTTTCAGTTCTAAAAGCAAAAGATTTTAATATCTGCTACTGTATTCTTCATCTACTTTTTTGCAGTTTAAAAATAATCTGAGGGGGCGCCTGGGTGGCTCAGTCAGTTAAGCGACTGCCTTTGGCTCAGGTCATGATCCCAGAGTCCTGGGATCGAGTCCCACATAGGGCTCCCGGCTCCGCGGGGAGTCTGCTTCTCCCTCTGACTTTCTCCCCTCTCATGCTCTCTCTCACTGTCTCTATCTCAAATAAATAAAATCTTTAAAAAAAAATCTGAGGAAGAAGGGAAACATTTTAAATTTCAAGATATAAACAAGAATAGTTCATTGCCAACACAAAACAATATGGAGACTATATGATTATTGTTTCTGAGAGCTGATTGCATCATATTGTCTGTATTCTGTAGGAAAAACACTGTAATGCTTCCATGACTAGTAATGGCATGGTCTAAGTGAATTTATTGTGCAATTTTGAGTGACATGGAAGGATAACACCATTATTCTTTGTATTTTAGTCTCTGTACTTAGTTAATCATGTTCACTGTTCCATCATCAATTATCACTCACTCATTATGTAAAATTTGAGCATCTTCATTTAATGTTATTGTATTGTTTCTGTTTACTACAGCTGGTTGCAATAGACTCAAATGACAATTTCACAGTTACACATAAAAGGTCACAAAAATAAACATTCGAAATAGAAACATCTTACTTTGCAACAAGTATGCAATTTAAATATGAGTAAAATGTCTAAAGTTATGAAAACTGGAATGAGTTTATCTCAGTTTATCTCATTCACTCAGATGTAAACTCATCTATTTGAAAGATGCGATATATATTTTTAAATATATATATATATTGTTTAGATTTTATTTATTTATTTATTAGGAGAGGGAGTGAGAGAGAGCATGAGAGGGGAGAAGGTTAGAGTGAGAAGCGGACTCCCCATGGAGCTGGGAGCCCTATGTGGGACTCGATCCCAGGACTCTGGGATCATGACCTGAGCTGAAGGCAGTTGCTCAAACAACTGAGCCACCCAGGCGCCCTTTTTAAATATATTTTTAAAATAAATTTTTAGGTAACATTTATCTTTGAAATCATAAGTCCTCCATCATTATGATTCTTCTATGTTGCTAATTACATACAAATGTTTAAAATATTACAGAGCAAGGTAATAGAAAATAATGATCACATATTTAACAAATATGAAAAACATATCCAAAAAGTAATTATGTAATAATATTCAAATCAAGAAATAGTACAAAAATACTAGAACAGCTCTTACTAGAAGATCAAAGCTATAATAATATGTATATTTCATATTTTGGAAACTTAATTTTTCTACACCTACACACACACACACACACACACACACACACACACACAAGAGTCAAAGTGCAGAGGAAAAACTGTAGTGGAAGAGCAAGCAGATTGAAAAGGTGACAATGTAGATATGTCCCCAAATCTGTATCTGTCATCACTAGGACTCCTTTGAAAGTGTTAACGCAAAAACACCTACCAACTAGCTCTTGGAAGAATATTCTTAACTACTATTGAACTAAAATCACAAATGGCTAATAGGAATGAAATAATTGTTTTCTTTCATTGATAGAAATAATACTGAATATGAGGCTTTCCTCTCACTACTGGGGTTAAAGTTTTAGTCATTCTATTGTGGAAAGAGTCTATTGTTCCTAAAGGTTTATGAATTTCAAACTATGAGAACAAAAGAGTTATATGTTAAGTCTAGTGCAAGCTGGACCTAGATTATTTTCATTCATTAAAAATAATGAAAAAATCAATAACCTTTAGATATTGGCAAAAAGACATAGAATAAATGGTAATCTTAAGAACTAAGTGAAGCATTTAAATATACTGACAAGTCTGGGGAAAAACTATTAGAGGAAAGTTACTTTAGTTAGATTACATTTTCTTTAACAGTAAAGTATATATATAACTATTCTATTTTCTGATCAGCTCTTCTAAGCATTACTGTCATATAATAGGTACTAAATAAATGTTTTTTGAATGAACAGGTTTCCTTTCGATTTATGTAGCACTTTAATTTGGAAATGTAATCGTAGAAAATCACCCCGTTTTTAGTTCTGCTGATTGGAGATTAAAATTGGTATTACAAAAACATGATATGATACATATATAGTAGACTCAAATGCATTGATTATATACTACCCAAGATTCATGTAAATTTTCTATATTTTATGTTGTTATTTGTAATATCTTTGTGTCAACATGCCTCATGGTAATTTAGGAGCAGTTACATAGTCCCTTCCCTCAATACTAAAGCTTTTGACTTAAAATGTTCACTTGCATTTAATATTACAGAAATTTACATGTTGGGTTTAAGTGGCCTGAAGTTCAAGTATGTAAGATAAAATGGAAATAATGCAGCCTACTGTAATCGTATTGTGCCAATATTCAGGCAGGGCACAGAGGAAAGACACAACAGGTTTTGAAACCAATCAAATTAATCATAGGCTAAGCTGGGAAAAAGAGAGGGAAAGATTGCTGCTCATCAGGTCATGCTGTGCTGATGAAGGAAATAGATCTGGTCATTTGATTGCAGGGCTATAGATACAAAATTGTGGAAACCCTTCCCAAGTAACTAATTTCTAGTAATGCTGGGCGTTTCTACAGCTTGAGAGCATGAGTTAAATCACTCTTATAACCCATGGTATGTTTTTAGGTAAGGGCCCCACATACAACCAAAAACATGCCAGTCTCAGATCAAGTAACAATTTATGATACACAGAAAACAATACAGGAGAGGGAGCTAATTTTAGGCTTCTTTCTTTCTTTCTTTCTTTCTTTCTTTCTTTCTTTCTTTCTTTCTTTCTTTCTTTCTTTCTTTCTTTCTTTTTCTTTTAAGATTTTATTTATTTGTCAGAGAGAGAGAGAGAGAACAAAGCACAGGGAGGGGCAGGCAGAGGGAGAAGCAGGCTCCCTGCTGAGCAGAAAGCCCGATGTGGAACTGGATTCCAGGAAGCTGCTGGGATCAAGACCTGAGCTGACCAGACAGATGCTTAATCAACGGAGCCACCCAGGCACCCCCTGCCTTTCATTATAGTGTTGTGTTGACCTCTTAGGAACTTTTTTTGGTATCCGATACTCATCCAACTCTACTTCTGGGAGATAATTTAGGTGTCTAGAATGCTAGCTGAAGAAACATGTTGGAAGTTGAATAAGGCCAGCACTCTTCTCCTATCGGCTTTAGTATGCTTTCCTTGAGTTCAGTGCTGCCATTTAAAGAAATCTCTCAATGACACAATGTGTTTGTTAATACTAAGTGTTTACCGGTATAATGAAGTAATGGTAGGTAAGAGTGGTCTCCAAGAATTTTGAAATTTTTGACTTTGATTAAAATTTCTGATCTAATATTCTCCAACTGTGTGACTTTGGACACATTGCCTATTCTTTCTCCTCAGTTTCTTTGTTTATACCATGGAGATATTAACATCTACTTCATATGGTTGCTATATAGATATAAAAATGACCTATGATAACTGCTTATTGGAGCACTTCACAGGTAGAGGATGCTTAATTGGCTAACAGCTATTTCTGTAGCTCACAATTCTCTTGACTATTTAAAATCTTCATCATTTGGAAGTGAATGATCTCTTCAAACTTAGGTGATATTGAATACGTTTTCATGCTTTCTGTCCTTAAAATATGATAGAAAATAAGTTACCACTAAAGAAATACTGGTAATTCACAAACTTTTAAAAACAGTCTTCAAAGTCTGACTATTTTGGGGCACCAAATTATATAAGCCAAGACAAGTACTTGTTCTGTATTTTAATGAGTGAAGCTAATATCATAGCTTTTTAATGTAATGTATTTTCATGGCTCCTGTCACTGTGAAAACCAAGCCTTCAAAGAAATACATTTAAAAAAGAAATGGATATGTGAATGCTTTTGGTGCCCCCTCTCTTCTAGCCATGACAGACTAAGTGAGCCATGAAAGGAGAGCTCATTATTTTGAAGAAATGACACCTTAAATTAAAATGGCAGTGTTCTCTTCCTTTCTTAGAAGTTCCTTTTATAGTGAGAGCCAAACACCTATTATGAGCTCAATTGTGTCCCCTGAAATTTATATATTGAAATTGTAACTCCCATTTCTATAGCATACAACCTTATTTAGAAATACCACCATTGTAGTTATAATTCGTTAATATGAGGTCATACTAGAATAGAGTGGGTCTCTAATCTAATATGACTAGTGTCCTTATAAAAAGGGGAAATTTGGACACAGACACACACACAGGTAAAACACCATGTGAACATGAAAGCCGAGATTGGGTTGTTGCTATTATAAGCCAAGGAATGCCAAAAATTTCCAGCAAGCCACCGGAAGCTAGAAGAGGCATATGGAATAGGTCATCCCCAGAGCCCTCAGAAAGAACTTTGCTGACACCTTGATCTTGGACTTCTAGTCCCAGACAGTAAAATTCCATTGTTTAAGCCGCCCAGTTTATGGCACTTTGTTATGGTAGCTCCAGCCAACTAGTACAACTCCAGACTATTTATTGAGATAGGAGTTCTGGAGAATTGTGTATAAATCTCTTTTGGGCTTCTATTGCTGTGAAACTAATGACTACAACTTAGCAACTTAAAACAACACACATTTGTCATCTGACAGTTTCTGTGGGCTAAGAGTCCAGGCACAGGTGAGCTAGAGCCTCTGCTCAGGTTTTCCTAAGACTCAATCAAGGTGTTAGCTGGGGTCTAGTCTCATCTCAAGGCTTGATTGGAGAAGAGTCTACTGCCAAGCCTGTTCAGGTTGTTTACAGAATTCTTTTCCTTGTGCTCGTAGGACTGAAGTGTTTCCCCGACCCCCACTTTTTTTTTTTTTTTTTGGCTAACTATTGACTGGGAGCTATTCTCAGTTCCTAGAGGATTTCTGCTGCTCATTTTTAAGTACTCTCATCTATAGTCGGTTTGCAACAGAACTGTTTGTTTTTTCAAGGCCAGCAGGTAAATCTACTAAGATTGAATCTTATATAATGTAAGATAATCGTAAGAGTAATATCCCATTACCTTTGCCATATTTTAATTGGCTAGATAAATTCATAGTTTTGACCCACACTCAAGGGGAGATAATTGCACAAGGACAAGACTCGTTGGAGGTCACCGTCCAGTGAATTGATCTTTTTAATTTTCAATTCTTTAATTTTTATTTTTACTTTTTTTAAAATATATTTTTTGGTAATGAGAAAACACTATCAACTTTGATATACACAGATACACATTCAACAATGGAAACAGATCAGTTATTCTATTAGAAAATATCATTAGAGGGGTGCCTGAGTGGCTCAGTGGGTTAAAGCCTCTATCTTTGGCTCAGGTCATGATCTTGGGGTCCTGGGATCGAGCCCTGCACTGGGCTCTCTGCTCAGCAGGGAGCCTGTTCCCCCCTCTCCCTCTGCCTGCCTCTCTGCCTACTTGTGATCTCTCTCTCTCTGTCAAATAAATAAATAAAATCTTAAAAAAAAATAGCATTAGAGCTCGCAACTCTGTAATGATCAAGTTCTGAAGGTAGAGATATTTTTACTTGAAGGTAAGCTATGTTAACCTTGAGGAGCTTAACTAATACAAGTCTAGCCAAGATATCCTGGAATGTCCACTGCCGTTATTCCAAAGGCCCTTTGGTTTTTCAATTTCTCTCAATTTATGATTGACTATATTACCATTTCTTATACACAGAAAAGATACACTTAAACACCTCTGGAGTGCACCTGAAGTAAAGAGAAAATGTTTATATTTATATAGGGCAGAAAAATAAAAACATTTTTAAATTATAAGAAGGACAAATAAAATGTGTTTTTAATCAATTAGTTCTTCAATGAGAATTACAACTAAATATAGTTCGTTAAGAAAGGGTCAAAGATGCTATTATAGATGAATTTGGGGAATTTTAATTAAATACAGTTGGTAACATATTTTCAAAGTCCTACATTTATTTATAGTGAAAAATATTAGATATTGTGATTCAGTTATAATTTAGACATGTAGTATAAGTTAAATTACATTCCAGTTAATACTGTATTTTTCTAGGTACATGTTCAATAGATAAAAGGGAAAATATTTCACAATTTAACTCAGTTAAATGATAAGATGAAGGACTATGTTCTCTCACATTTGTATCTTTAAATTTGCAGAGCTCTTTCTGAAGTTATGTATTGATTAGATTACATAAATACTCTACAGAGTGAAATTAAAGTATACATATCATATGAGAAGGTTAGTCAGCAGGGATTGGTTTCTAAATTTTATGTCCCTGGACAGCCATCAGGCAGCCAGCAGAAAAATGCATTTTGAAGCCATGGAGTCTTCAGTTTTTATCTCTGACATTACATTGAGGTTCGACAGATGGAAGCCCAGCAGCAGACATGCAAAATGGATGCCAAATGAGGCACATATACATAGCAGAGTGGTGCCCTACCCAGGTGGTCATCTCCTCCTTTCCAAACCTTTAACATGGCTCACTCCAAACTTGACTATGCTGTAGTGATATTGACACATTCTTCAGTCATTGGTGAATGTCAGTGGGCTCTTGGCTCTCAGCATTAGGAACTTTAGCACGCTCTCTGCTCTGTACATATGTCCACGTTGGCAGCCAGTTGGCATGGCTGCTGATGCATCTCTATCTGTCAGAACTCCTCATCACCTCTGGGACAGAGATAGACGATATGAGTATGTCAGCAAGAATGTTACCATTGGCTGTGGAAATATCTCCAGGGAAATAAAAATTAGGAATTATCTTTATCATCTAAACCAAGGATCTACTTATATTTTAGAATACAGGAAAAATCCAATTAAAATAGGAAAAAAATTTTATGATAATTTTAGCCAAGACTTTAAGTAGTCTTCAAAAGTTAATGGATAAAACACACCTTGTGCAATTGAGCCAAAGAAAGTATACATCAAGCTTATGAAAGACTATAACAGTTTTTCTAACACAATATCAGGCAGGATATTAAAAAAAAACACCAAAACCTAATAACCTATCTTCTTAATTGATTAAAATTATAATAGATTACATGAAACAGAATTATGCAGATGTCCTAAATGTTCTGTGTAATCAATTTTCAGAAAATTTTAGAATAATGTGTCTGTTTCTACACTCATATGCACATATGTCTATGTTTTCCATTTGCTCTACCTATTGCCCAGTTAATAAACAGCAACAAAATAATTTTATTTCAAACGTGTCAGGTAACCTTGAAATAATTGGTTTAACTGGTTCCATTTTTAAGTGAGCTTCTCCATCATCTTTTCATATCAGTGATGTTATCTTTTAATTCATTTACCCATTTATACCAACATATATTTACTGAATTCACTATCACCTGTCTAACCTTTTAAGCAGTTCCTCTGATTATGTTCCCTAGTTAATTTTATGAAATCACTACCCACTCACTCACTCGTTCACTTGAGACAAAAACTTGAGAATCATCCTGGATTTTTCCCCTTCACTGACTTCTCACATGCAATCTGTTCTTAGTCTTCCCAATTTTATTTCATAAGTATCACAGATAAGTCATCCAATTTCCAATGACAGCAGTATTCTTCCTTATGTATTCCAATGCTCATGCATAGGACTGTATAACCCAGACTTTGAAAAATATACCAATGTCACCCTGTTTCATGATAGTAAGGATGCATGTTTCACAAAGGGGTTAGATATTATAACTTTTAATCATCCTGGGGAGATTAATTATGGAATGGCAATAGAAATAGAGACAGGGACAAATGTGGGAAGAAGTTTTTATTTATTTTTTCTAAATATAGATATATAATGTAGAATTTAAAAGATGTGTCATAGTTATTTCTTCCCAGATTGCTTTTTAGTTCAGTAGAACATTCTCCACATGCACTGAGACACCTCAACTCTTGCTTTTGAAAACATCTTTTTTAAAAATTAACATATAATATTATTATTTGCCCCGGGGGTACAGGTCTGTGAATCATCAGGCTTACACATTTCATAGCACTCACCATAGCACATACCCTCTCCAATGTCCATAACACAGCCACCCTATCCCTACCTCCCACCCCCAGAAACCTTCAGTTTGTTTTATGAGATTAAGAGTCTCTTATGGTTTGTCTCCCTCTCGATCCTGTCTTGTTTCAGTTTTTCCATCTCTACCCCCCACAACCCCCAGCACTGCCTCTCAAATTCCTCTTATCAGAGAGATCATATGATAATTGTCTTTCTCTGATTGACTTATTTCATTTAGTATAATACCTTCTAGTTCCATCCACATCATTACAAATGGCAAGATTTTGTTTCTTTTGATGGCTGCATAGTATTCAATTGTATATATATACCACATCTTCTTTACCCATTCATCTGTTCATGGACATCTAGGTTCTTTCCATAGTTTGACTATTGTGGACATTGCTGCTATAAACATTCGGGTGCACATGCTCCTTTGGATCACTACATTTGTATCTTTAGGGTAAATATCCCGTAGTGCAATTGCTAGGTCATAGGGTAGCTCTATTTTCAACTTTTTGAGGAACCTTTATACTGTTTTCCAGAGTGGCTGCACCAACCTGCATTCCCACCAACAGTGTAGGAGGGTTACCCTTTCTCCATATCCTCGCCAACATCTGTCATTTCCTGACTCGTTAATTTTAGGCACTCTGACTGGAGTGAGGTGGTATATCTCACTGTGGTTTTGCTTTGTATTTCCCAGATGCCAAGTGATGTTGGGCACTTTTTCATGTGTCTGTTGGCCATTTGGATGTCTTTTGCCCATTTCTTGATTGGATTATTTGTTCTTTGCATGTTCAGTTTGAGAAGTTCTTTATAGATTTTGGATACTAGCTCTCTATCTGGTATGTCATTTGTGAACATCTTCTCCCATTCTGTCAGTTGTCTTTTGGTTTTGTTGACTGTTTCCTTTGCTGTGAAAAAGTTTTTGATCTTGATGAAGTCCCAATAGTTCATTTTTGCCCTTGCTTCCCTTGCCTTTGGTGATGTTTCTAGGAAGAAGTTACTGTGGTTGAGGTCAAAGAGGGTGCTGCCTGTATTCTCCTCAAGGATTTTGTTGGATTCCTGTCTCACATTGAAATCTTTCATCTATTTTGAGATTATTTTTTTGTGTGTGGTGTAAGGAAATGGTCCAGTTTCATTCTTCTGCACATGGCTGGCCAATTTTCCCAACACCATCTGTTGAAGAGACTTTTTTCCATTGAATGTTTGTTCCCTCTTTGGTCACAATTGCCAAACTGTGGAAGGAGCCAAGATGCCCCCCATCAGACAAATGGATAAAGAAGATATTGTCCATATATGCAATGGAATATTATGCCTCCATTAGAAAGGATGAATACCATGGGGCGCCTGGGTGACTCAGTGGGCTAAAGCCTCTGCCTTCAGCTCAGGTCATGATCTCACGGTCCTGGGATCGAGTCCAGCATCGGGCTTTCTGCTCAGCGGGGAGCCTGCTTCCCTTTCTCTCTGCCTGCCTCTCTGCCTACTTGTGATCTCTCTCTCCCTCTCTGTCAAATAAATAAATAATCTTTAAAATAAAAAAGAAAAGATGAATACCCAACTTTTGTATCAACATAGATAGGCCTGGAAGAGATTATGCCTAGTGAAATAAGTCAAGCAGAGAGTCAATTATCATATGGTTTCACTTACGTGTGGAGTATAAGGAAAAACATGGAGGACATTGGGAGAAGTAAAGGAAGGGTGAATTGGGGGAAATCAGAGGGGGAGATGAAACATTAGACACTGTAGACGTTGAGAAACAAATTGAGGGTTTTGGAGGAGAGGGATGTTGGGGTATAGGTGAGCCTGGTGGTGGGTATTAAGAAGGGCACATATTGCATGGACCACTGGGTGTGATGCATAAACAATGAATCTTGGAACACTGAAAAAAATAAAATTAAGATGTTTAAAAAATACTTCCAAGGGGGGGAAAAATAGAATGGAGGGCGGTGTGTGAATCGGTTAACCTGGTGGTGGGTTTTAAGGAGGGCATATATTGCATGGAGTGCTGGATGTGGTGCATGAACAATGAATCTTGGAAGACTGAAAAAATAAAATAAAATTAAAAAGAAATAAGGTTAAATACAATGAAGGGATTAATAAGATAAAATAGTTAAAATAGGAAAGAGGAAAAATTAATAAAATAGAATAAGAAAGAAATAAAAGTAAAAAAAATTATCTTTTAAAGACTAAAGCATCATGGGAAAAAAGCCATAGAGTCTATGTGTTGCATTCCTCGAGCTTTGGAGTTCTGTAGTTCTCATTGATCGGTGAACCTGGTCTTAGCTGGATGTTCTTGCTGATCTTTTGGGGGAGGGACCTGTTGCAGTGATTCTCAAATGCCTTTGCCAGAGGCAGAATTGCACCACCCTTGCCAGGGGCCGGCCTAAGTAATCTGCTCGGGTTTGCTCTTGGTAGCTTTTATTCCCTGAATGCTTTCCATACTGCTTTGGAGGACAGAAATGAAGGTGGTGGCTTCTAAATCTCTGGCCCCATAAGAGCTGAGAGCTCAGGGCTTCACTACTCAGTGTGCCCTCAGAGAAAAGCAGTCAGTTCCTCCCGTCTCCCTGGTCTCTGGCTGCACTCCGAGCTTACCTGGCCTGTGACCGAGTATTTTTGTTTCTCATGCATGGCCCCATTTGGAGTCTCCAAACCCAGCAGACTCCTGCAGCACACTCCCATGCTTCTCCTTCTGGAGGAGGAAGGAAGGGGTCTCCCTGGATCTGCTGCATGTTGGGTTTCTGCCTGAAGAGCAGTGGCCCGACTGAGCCTCAGATCATGGTTTAAGGTAATCCTGAGCTGATAGCCCACTGCTCGTCTCTGTCTCTTCATTGGCTTCCTCACTCTGATACCTGGGAGCTTGGTTACCCTCAGGCATCCCTGGTATTTTTGTGTTCCCACGGGTCCTGAGACTACACTGTACCCATGAGGGCTCCACCCCCCGGCTGAGCCTCTGGAGCCATGTCCCTTAGTGGAACAGACTTCTAAAAGTTCCCATTTTGTGCTCTGCTGCTCTCTCACTTGCCGAGAGCCAGCCCCTCTTCCGTAGTTTATCTTCCCATTGCTTGGGATTCACTTCTCTGCCCGTCCTACCTTCTGGAAAGTGATGGATTGATTTTCTGTTCCTAGAATTGCTGCTCTTTTTCTCTTCTATTTCCTACTGAGTTTGTAGGTGTTCAGAATGGTTTGATAACTAGCTGAATTCCTGGGACCTGATGATATCTCAGTCTTCTACTCCTCTGCCATCTTTCTCCTTCCTTTGGGAAGAAGTTTTTTCCTCTTGTATCTGAATGGGGTGGTGGATAATTATGTCTCATTTTTAGATGTGGAAAAGTTGTCAAAATGTTCAACAGTAAAATCTTATTTTACTGACACCTCTAGATTAGGAATGGAAAACTTACCATGGCTTTTTGGAGTGATCTTGACACCAACAGCAACGGGATTTATCTGAGTTCCAGTTCGATGCGTGAGGGGAAAAAAACCCCCAAGAAAACAAATGAATAAAGAATATTAAATAATAATATAATAATCCTTTAGGGATTCCACAACACAATTAAGGAAAGGAGTACTTGAAGGAAGACTGGATTTCATATTTACCTAGGCAAGTTCTGGCTGGGGATCCTGACATCAGTTCATTGGCTCGAGTCCCACGTAATTGCAGTATAAATTAGTGGTTACAAATATGAGATCTGATGGTGGACTCTGTGAGTTTGAATTTGAATCCTCCTCATCTTTAGCAAATAATGTAACTTCTCTAGGTCTCAGTTTCCTCTTGTAAAAAGAGAGATAATAATAATGATACCCATCTTGTGGTGGTGTGGTGAGGTTTAAATGAGATAACACACAGAAGCATTTAGAGTAAATACCCATTGACATAGAGTAAGTGATAAATTGATTGAAGAGATATGTCATCTATGATTGTAATCCAGATCAAATAACTGAAAGCGTGGCTTATACTGACTTTACTTCTACATTCTATCTTGCCTCCAGGTTGCCCTCTCTGACCCATCCTTCACATTGGTAACAGAATTGCCAGAGTCTGCTCTTTAAAACCAGAATTGATTATGTAATTCTCCATGTTAGCTTTCTTCAGAAACTCTTCATAGCTTTCAGGTTAGACCAACATTTCTCACCATAGCATGTAAGTAGGGTGACCATGTGACTTATCATTTAAGTGTAGGAGTTAAACTATGTACTATTAATAATTACTTTGGGACAATAAGCATAATTCAGATTTATTACAGGTAAATAGGCACATATGGTTATTATAGAGAAGAAGTCTTTTTGTGATCTTGTTTTCAACCTCACTTGTTACTTTCTGGTCTTTGGCTGCAGCCACCCAGACCTACCAGCAGTCCCTAAAGGCTCATGCTTCTCTATGCCTTTGAATATGAACCGTTACAATTCTCATTTTCTTCTTTCCATTCCCTTACCAGATTTATACTTGTCATTTTAAGCCAATGCTGAATTCAGGAAATCTCTTTAGATTCATAAATTCTGAGTCATTTGTGTGTCTGTGTGCAATATGTGGGTTTATGTTTACCATTATAACAATTATAAAAAACAGTTGCCAGGTATATAATATCTTCTATGCCAGCCACACTAGTAGCAGGATAAATGCTTTGTATGTGCTCTCTCTAAACAACCCTGCAAAGTAAACATACACATTCTGTAGTTTTAAGACTAAAACAACAACAAAACAACAAACAAACAAAAAACTAAAGCCCAGAGAGATTAAGTGACTTGCCGAGGCCCACCCAGCTACTAAGTGGCAGAGACAATGTTCAGGTTCACATTGATCTGTATCTAAGCCCATCTTTTCACCAAATGGCCCTCTCATCAAAACAGTTATTGTAAAGAATTACAACAAACATATATATTATCCGTCCAACTTTATCATAGATTTTTTGAAGGTGAATACTATTCCTTACTCATTTTTTTTCTTTTAAAATTTCCTGTACTTAGTATAGTGCTGGCACAGAGTAAGCATATAACAAGTGTTTGATGATGAATGGATCTCTAGATCTTGACCAATTCAATGACTCTGAGCAGTAACCAGTTTCTTTCAGTTCAGTGGCATCCTTCCCAAGTTTTCTGCCTTTGGACACCTTCCTCAACCTTGGGGCTCTGGTTCTCAAATCTTGGTTGACCATGTTACAAGGTTTTGAAGTCCGAATCCAGCACTGGATTAAAGTATTTGAGAAAAAAAATATCTGGCAAACCTGCACATACATCAAGGCACAAAGGCTTTCTAGGAGGATGGTGGGTCAGGGAGGCAAAACCTTTACTACATTATACAAGAGGAATTTTTTGTAACGATTGCCTCTATTGTTTTGTCTCAGAATTAACCAGAAATATCCTTTTTCAAAAACTTGCAGAGATCATTAAGGAAATGGCAATTGTGATAAGAATAGGAAGACGAAGAAAGAGAGGCAATTTTGGAGCATAAGGTTACTGTGGAGGAGGCCAGGACTTAATGGGATTTTAAAGCAGGGGACTTTGGCTAGCTAGATGACAGTATGGCAAGACTGACAGTATGGTGGCACTCGGTGTCTGGTGATTTGAGGAAGGAAGTATTAGGTTATGAAAGAAGCAGTGGCACAGAAAAGTGTTTAGTAAGAAGCACCATACATAACCCTTACTGCTCAATTTTGTTTCAGACTAGTCCTTACCTCCTGTGAAAACCCAGGGGCAAAGTGAATCTGCCATTTGACTCATATTCCTGTCAACTTCGGGGTGACTGCTGCAGACACAGATGGGACGTCTCGCTACAGAAAGAAAATTGTGCAAGGGTACTTTATGACATGAGCAGCTGTGCCTGCCCACAGTTTGGAAGGGCCTGTGCAAATCAGTCACCTTTAATGTTTTGGGTGTAAAAATGTTGAATCTTACTGTTCCACCTCAACATAATAGAGGAATCCTCCCAGTTTTTAGGTCTACTTCAGTTTTATCTATGTATACCTATCATAGAAAAAGGCATGCAAAAATCAATGAGATACAGTCCAACAGTGAGAGCATCATAATTTAGATGGCTCAGAGGTGGCTTCAGTAAATAAATGCTTAGCATCCTGAAACCTGAATTCTATTCTCAACTCTCATTATTGGCCATGTGACCTTGGGTAAATCTCTTGGCTTTCTTAGGTTTCTAGTTCCTTATGTTTTAAATAAGGACACTGTGACAGATAATCCCAAAGGTACTTTGCAGTTAAAAAAAATTGTATTTTTCTTAATAAAGTTAGAAATGCTAAGAGAACATGGAATTTTGGAGTCAGCCAAATCTGACTTAAATCTTTAAATGACCTCCAGGTGACCTTGGAAAAGTTATGTGTCCTCTCTACAGCTAGTTTTTCATCTGGAAAATGGGAATAATATTGCTGACCTTGCAGGCTTGCAGTGACCACTAAATCAGATTCAGTGTGAAGCTGACAGCATATCACCTGGTGCATAGAAAATATTGATAAATGGGGGTCATTATCAGAAAACTTTTATAGACAGAGGGAAATATCATTTCCCACGAGAGGCATGCCTAATGGGACACTCAACTTACTGTTTGCATTCCTCACCGGTGAAGGTGTCCCTGAATTGAAATTAGCACCGTGTGTGAGCCTCATGGGATTCAAGTGTTGCTAAGGCAACCACTAATTTCCAAATCAGGGTAAATAGTTGCACAGAATGTACAGTTTCCTTTAACAAATTGGATTCCAGGGAAGGGTACACCTTTCCTTCCCCTGCTGCTCTGTAGCCCAGCTAGACCTGTGCACCCGCAGCTCTCTGTGCCAGGGGCTGCTTTCATCTTCTGCCAATGACACTCGGAAGGGGAACAGCCAGTAACAGAGATCCCTGAGGTCTGTCAGCTTTACCCAGTCTTTACCTTTTGTACTTTGTCAAGCTGTAGTCACATTTCCTGGCTCACACAGTAGGGCACTGAAACAGCTCCTTGGCACATTCATGTAATAGACTTCTAAGCAAAGATGCCATGCGGTTCGCAGCCATCTCGTGCCTTCTCTTCCCCACTCTGCAACCATCCTTATTTCCCCTACTAACTCATATGAATTCCTGCAGAGAATGAACCTATTATTAAGCCGGCATTGCCTCTCCTGCTACATTCTTGTGTGAAATTAGTCCTCTTCATTGTTGCAAATAATAGGCAACCACTTATATATCAATGAAAATTCACTGCACTGCTGTGGGATTATTTCAGTCCTCGGTAAACTACACGTTCCTGCCATTGTTTATGGGGAGTGATTTTCAGTCTTTATTGCCTCATTTTAACTGTTTTCTTTTGGGTGGGGTGGCCAATCTTCCCCCTGTACTTAGCATATTTTCTCTTTTAACTCCATGGATTAATGGGTACTATAACAGTGACATCTTTCTTTGCAATAATTCATAGTGTTGGCAATCTGCTTTTGAATATGCCAGTAGCAAAGCATGAATACAAGAATATTGGAAGTATGGAAGTATGTTAATTGCCTTCCTTAAGAATATGAAAGGAAATCTATGATTATTTAGTCTTTTCTGGCCAAGTCTTGAATTCAGAAAAAGCTTCACTAGCTTTTTCAAAGCTCCATGAGGAAAAGGCTTGACCAGTCACTTTAATTGAAGTTATGTCAGCCGCAATGTTAGACATCTCATGTATATTGTCTCCCTTAGAACTTGAAATAACTCTAGGTAGTGGGTATTACTGTGTCCATTTTACCAATATGG
This sequence comes from Nasua narica, assembly GCA_028533885.1. Lineage (NCBI taxonomy): Eukaryota > Metazoa > Chordata > Mammalia > Carnivora > Procyonidae > Nasua > Nasua narica. The sequence goes on along the minus strand of CM052799.1, from coordinate 164,979,631 downwards.
AAAGTGATTGGAATTTTAAAAGATCTTACATTAAAAAAAATTTAATTTGGAAAGCTGATGTATCTCTGGAGTATAACCAAATTTACTGATATAATCCATAAAGCAAAACATTTCTCCCCATACTAGGAAAGGCAGAAGTAAAAAAAAAAGTTTATTATGCATAAAAAAGAAAAATGTATATATTTAGTTAAAAAAATAATGATAAAATGGACACACATGTATATACTACTCCCTTAAGAAAAAGAGCCTACTATCCTGATATGCCAGTCCTGGGTTTATTAGCCCTTGGATCTATGCTCTGTATCACTAGAGGGAAGGACTTTGCAGGTTATGTTACTTCAGTTCCCTTTCACCTGTGGAAGATAAGTGTGGCAGGAGATGGGAGGACAGGAGGAAGGAAGGGGCAAGTTCTGCCCCCAGCCTTGCCTTACACACACACCTGTGGTAGCTGTAAGTTCTCTATTGCTCTTGATAGGCCCTTGATGTTCCTGTCTGGGTTCTGGTAATGCCATCTCCCCTTTTTTCTCTTTGGTCTAGACATGATAGTGGATTCCTGATTTCACTAGTTTTTGGCTTACCTCATTCTCTCATATTTGGTTTCTCAGCTCTTCTATCACCTATGTCAGTAATTTCTTATTCAATTTCCTCTAAGAGAAATTCTTGAAACGTTTTCATTTTTTTAATGTTTTGATCCTGATTAATGGACCTTAAAAGCCCTATGTGCTCTTCCTTGAGCACACCTCTCATGCAACCCCAGAAATAACTGCTATTCTGATTTTTAAATTTAACATTCTCATTATAACCTATGTGTTCTTAAACACTATATGCTTTTTTATTTTTTCAGTTTTTGACTTTACATAAGTGGAATCACACAATGTGTTCTCTTATACGACTTTTTTTTTCCCCTCAACAATGTGTCTTTGAGACCCACGCATACTATTTATGCATTAGATCATTAGTTTTTTCTACAGCATAGTATTCTACAGTATGAAATAGCACAACTTATGCATTCTATTTTTGAAAGACTTTTGTCTGTTTCCAGTTTTCACTCTTATGAACCTGTTACTATGAACATGTTGGTATGTGTTTCTTGGTAATTATGTGTGAGAGTTTCTCTAGTACGTATAACCTTTGGGGCTATAGACCACATGAATGTTCAGGGTTACATGATGATACCAAATTGTCTCCCAAAGAGATTGTACCAAATTACAATTCTACCAGCAGTGAACAAGTGTCACAGTTATTCCAAATCCTAGCCAGCTCTCAGTTTTCTTGAGTATTAGAGATTCAAAGGAAGGCAAAATCTACATAACATATCTAAATAAGTTATTTTATATACTTTCTTACAGTGGGATAGTCTTGTGTTGATACTTTTGGCCAGTCATGAAAGTAAATGTAAGCATTTCTGTAGTGTCTATGTATAAAACTCTTGTTTATTTGTAGATTAGAAGACTCCCATAGACCATTACAGTCAACTTTTCATGTTATGGAGGTTAGGTGATTTGTTAAAGGGAACTAATTAGAGGAAAAGAGGATGTAAATTTGTGACTCTCTTTATCTCACGTTTGGCTAAGTCTTCAAGATGAAGAGAAAAAATAAGGGGCATACCGTTCCAAACAGGTTCTAGACCATTTACTCATAACTTGCTGAGGAGATACTCCGGAAAGGTTTTATAACTTTTAGCTCAATATCCATTTGAGGAAACAAAGTATTGAGTTTGAAGAGATAAAGAAAAATAGTCCTTTGGAGAAATTTGTTACATTCTGATAGTATTCCCATGACCTAGAGGAGAAAGGAATAAAGTGCTTTTCTGTCACCTTGTTCTGAATCCGCTTCCGTGGAATGCCTTGGAGAGCTCTACTTGGGTTGCCTAAATCTTTAGGCACAATGGACGGCACCAGCTCCATTCTTAGAAAATCAGAGGTTGTGGCTGGGTAGATGCTCTGTTCAGAGTGAAGGGATGTACTGCATTGGAAGTCACTCCAAGTGTTTGTCAAGTCAGTAGATCTCTGGACTGAAAGCGGGCATGAGAGATAGCTTTGTGCTAGAAAGTTTGACTTAAAGAACTGAGAAGGGTGGTTTGCCAGCAGTTGAGGAGGGAGATGTAAGCAACACCATAAAGAGAGTCATTGCTGTATTAGGTGAAAAACATTTGGAAGTTCCCAGGGTGTGTGGATAAGGAATGGAATGGTGTTTCCCAAAGAATTTACAAAAGAAATCCACAAAGGAAAGATTCATCTTTGAACATACACCAAGACTAGAAAGCACCAGCTCCAGATCTCTTACATAATAGTAAAGTAAGACCTTTCTGCCTCTTCCCCTTCCCAGTTCCAGTTCTGAGGGACAGATGGTGGAAAGAGGAGGAAGAACACAAAATGGGGAAATAGAGAAAAAGTCAACGACATGTACTGGTAGATTCAGCATGAAGAATCCCAGTGCTGAGCCAGAGCACAATTTCAAAATTAAATGAACTTCTGAGTTTTGCTATTACAGGTACTGGACAACTTAATTACCTGAATGAAAATGTTTTATGAATAAGAATGACAGAACTTTTGAAAGTGGTGAGAAAAATCATAGGGAAAAAATGGCAGTTTCAGTATAAATGTTACCTCTTCTCTATCTGAAACTCCCTCTAAAATTTTAGTGAATACATATATATGCTATATATTTATGTATAATAAATATATGTATATATAATAAATATAAAATATAAGCATATAAATATAAATATGCATCTGTGTACATTTATGTATTTTTTAGGGCATAAACCCACTGGGACAAAAGGATTAGAGTGAAGGCATTAGAAGATCTAGCAGTAAAAGTTTTTGAGGCTGGAAACTAGCAGGACAAGTGGTAACAGACAAAGCAGAACCCAGAAAGCTGGGTCCTCCACAATGGGAGGGGTGACAATCAATTTATTTTAATTAAAGAATTACTAAAAGGCTCAGAAGTTTGACTAGCACTAGCCACACATAGAAATGTAGGTGAAGTTGGGTGGAGTAGAATTGTTGGATGTCTGTTTAAAAACCATTAGAATCTCTAGATTCCCTTCAGCTTGTTCCATGCCCTTCCTCTGTTCCTCCATAGCCCTAGTACATTATTCTGTATTTCCAAATAATATACTTATATTTTCCTTTGTGGCTTCTCATGTTTAGATACTATCTTCTGATTTCCACATATTTACTTCCCCACACATTTTTCTATCTTTGGCAAGTTTTCTGTCATTTTGGATGATTAGTATATCATGTTTACATCATGACTATGTAAATGCCAAAGGAGGTTGCAACACCAATTTTTGTGGATTGATGAACAAAGTACAAACATGGAACAGGGACACCTCAGCAAATGACACAGATTGAGTATGTACACAGATTGTCCTCAAGCCCTACTGTGTCTCCAGAATTTAAAAGCCAGGCTAGGGAGAAAGCAGATAGTTTCTTCAAGTGATTGAAATTAAGTTTCCATTTTCAGGTGAAATGGGCTCTTGAAATATAAACTTCATTATTGAAAAATGAAGAAAATCCATTTTTTTAGTGTGTAGTTTTGTAGACTGGGATTTATATCTGCTATATATAGTAGGCAATTGGATATATTACCCTGGGATACAATTGACAAAACTCTTCTGGAGATATTGACTTGGAAGTCACCAATATATCTGCAGTGGTTGAAAGCCTACCAATAATCAGATTATGTTGGTAACATGCAGAGCAGGAGAAAAACATGTGTAAGGCAAAAATGGCTGGAGAACACCAGGATTAAAACAGATAGAAGATGACCCTGCAAAGAACACTGAAGAAGCATTTTTTAGAATAGCTTTTTGAAGGAGTGGCCTATGTCTGAACGTCTAACATTGCTGGCCTTGAATTTCAATTCAAAAGATTTATCATCTAACGTGTCTCGGTTTCATGAGAAATATTATATATTGCTAAAATAAGATGGCTTTCTTACCTTTCATCATTCATATAATTAAGCTAAAATACTCTTGCAATTCTTTGTTTTATATTAACTTTGACTTCAGTCAGAAAGGGGAATTTGAGTGTTGGTACATATAAACATATCAGTGAGCTTTTATTAAAACAAATAAACAACAAAAGAGTGTTTACCCCGCCCCTCAAAAAAGAAAAGAAAACAAAACAAAAAAACAAGGGAACAAACAAACACAAGAAATAGCCTTCAAATAACACATGTTAAATTATGGGCAAACTATGATTCATCATAAATAGCTGTATTACAGAGGAGCCTGAAAAGTCAGAGCTGAGTAGCTGGGTAATTCTTGAGTCTTTATTAGAGTTTCAAGTAACCCATAGTAATAAATTTCCTCTGGTGTGCATGCTGGTATTTTTGAGTACTTTAGAGATATAGACTCTTATTTAGGATGAAGCTGAAGAGGCTGCCAACACTTCATGTGTCAGCCTTGGTGGAAACTGATGTTCATGTGTTTCTGTCAGTTGTCACCTGGGATGGATTTCAGTTGCCATTGTGAATATAAAAAGCTCACTATCCCATTACAAATTCCCATGAGTTATTTAGTCCTGTCTTTCTTTTTCTAAAGGTTAAACTCTTATCTTTCTGCTAAAAAGTTAGATAATTAACATTCTCACTTACAATGCTTCCATAACATCTGTAGATTATGCACCATTAATCAAGTTCCTCTGCAGGCATGATTGACTTTTGCAAAGAAACTTGGGGAATAAATCCTTTCTCTTTAGTAATAACTTTGTTGTTATTATGGTTAAAAAAATTTCCCTATCTGAGAAACTCAATTTAGAGTAACAGTCTCTTGCTACTTAAAATGGGTATCATAAACCATATAACAGAAATAAGAGTAAATGCTATATTTTAGAATCTTAAAGAGTGCTGACATCCATGCATTAAAAACTTTAGAATCTGTGATTTCCAAAGTATTGCATATTTATAAAATCATTTGTATTGACATTTAAATTCTCCATTTTCAAATGACAGAAGCAAACATTAAGCATATATCCTTTATTAGCATTTTAACTTGAATTTGATTTCCTTTGTATGGAAAAGATATACTAAAGAAATCAGATTTTAACATTTTAGAATTTCTGTGCCTGAATTATTTGTCAAGAGCACCTGCACAAGGCAAGTGCTGAACATTTATAGAATATATGTCCTAGAAACGATTTGTTCATGGAAAAAATCCGTTTTATAACTGTGATGTTTCCTTGACATTTTCTTTCTGCTATAGGTTTCTTATAATACCTCCTTGATCTGTCTGAGGAGATAGATTGTGGGAATTTTGGGGAAGCTTTTGAAATCTATTAAACAGAGAAATAAAACTCCTTCTTTTCTTTCATGTTTTCCATTCTCTCCCTCATGCTTCGTTCTTTCTTTTTACCTCTCCTAAGTAAGCCATAGGAAAACAAAAAACAAAAAACAAAGCTTTTTGAAGAAGATAAATGAACATAAGATTTTGTTGCTGTTGTATAACAGAAAACACACATAAGTCGAGTCAATAAAACTAAATGTTAGTGTATTATGACAAAAATGTTAATGAAATATCTTGACCTAAATGGCTTTTCCTCTAAATTTTGAATATAATACAAATTTTCACAGAAAAAGATTGACAACCTTGACATATATATATATATATATTTTAATCTCAGAAGTAATCATAGACATAATTTTTTAAGCAGCAGATCCAGAGATTTGGAGAGAAGTTACCATGAAAAGAAAACAGGGTGGGGGTGCCTGGGTGGCTTAGTGGGTTAAAGCCTCTGCCTTTGGCTCAGGTCATGATCTCAGGGTCCTGGGATTGAGTCCCGCATCGGGCTCTCTGCTCAGCAGGGAGCCTGCTTCCCTCTCTCTCTGCCTGCCTCTCTGCCTACTTGTGATCTCTCTCCCTCTATCAAATAAATAAATAAAATCTTAAAAAGAAAAAAAAAGAAAACAGGGTGATGCTAATAAATCATGATTAGATACACAGATAACATTATAGAGTGTATGTATTACCTAAAAATTAAGAATTAATGTGATCTTTGTATTAGACTAAGGTCTCAAAAAGGTAATATATAGAATATTTAGCCATCAAGTAACTTGACTTTATAAACAATTTGCTTGTGAAAATCATTAAATTTATTGTTCACTCAAAGTTTGATCTCTAATCATATTGGACCATTTGCAATTATCTATACCTTTAAAAAATCTTTATGAATTAGTTTATATTGACCCCTACTTTTTTCCTTCCTGGTGAACTTCTACTCATCCTTAAAGAGTCAAGAAAAGTGTTTTCTCCCATGAAGGTTTTGTAACCCTTTATTCTGAAATAACCCTTTTCCTTGCTATGGTCCTTATTATTTGGAATAGAGTTTAATTAATCACATTGCATCTTAATTCTTTGTGTGTTTTTTTCCTACATATTAAATGAAATCTCAGCAAGGGTAAGGGTCATACTTCAGCTGTCATATTCCCAGCAATGAGTTCAGTGCCTGACATAAGCAGTCATAGTTTAAAAATATTTAAGAAGTACAGAAATTTATATTCTTAGTGGTAGAAACAAGAAAGGGCACACTTGATATCTTGAACTTAGACATGAACCTAAGCTTAGACATGAACATGAACCTTAGCTCTGAACCATCCCCATGATTTATTATTATTTAATGAAAGAGTAAATAAAGAATAAAAATGACTAAGAACAGAGATATAAGTTACAGATTGATAAAACTGTACAATTCAAACATTATGAGAAAAAAATGTGACATAAATATTTTCTAAACTCTGACTTAAATACACCATTATTTAGGGAAAAAAATGAGGGGAAAAGATCATAAAAAATTAAGCATTTGGAAAAGGAGAATGTATTTCTAGATTTACCTTACTTGACCTTTAATCAATAAACATAGTGATGTCAGAGTTAAGTGTTGAGGATATCAAGTACCAATTGTACCCAGAACAAATGACTGAGCACTCTTAAAAGGTGTTGTACTAAGAGTTCAGCAGATGTAGACACAAGTAATTCTACTTGCATATTTATTCTCACACATTTGAATTTCAAGTGTATGTGTTCCTTTTATTCTTAAGTGTACCGAGAGCAAACTAGAGCAAGGAGATGCAAAGAAGTTGTTCTTTTAATGAAAGTACTAGAGTAAGCACACACAACTTCTTAGTTCTAAACTTTCTCTCTCTCTCTCTCTTTCTCTCCCCACCCTACCTCTTCATCTCTCTCTATGTATATATTCTTGTTTGGACAAGTATTTTTTTGGCGGGGAGGAGGAATATATTTTTTTCACTACTATATCCCCAGTCATTAGAAGAGCTGTTGACACATAGTAGGAACTCAATAAATATTTGTGGATGGATATACATTTCTATGTATCTAGATTTACCTTACTTGACCTTTAATCAATAAACATAGTGATGTCAGAGTTAAGCGTTGAGGATATCAAGTACCTCAACAGAAGAAACAGATGATATGGTCCTTGTTCAGTAGCTGGTATTACCTAAATGCCTGGAAAACCTGTTATACATATACTCTCTCCAGTTTCCCTAAACACTCTTTCTGCTAAAATTAGAAATATCTTCAATCTGTTCTCTGTCTACTATTTAATAAAAATTAACTGATTATAAGACCTTGTGAGTAAGGCAGTGTTGGTCTTATACCCAAAGTCCAAAGACCAAATTGATATGAACATTGGCCTATTTCTTTTAATAAATCAGTTTGAACATTGATTTCAAATGGTAATATAATAAACATATTTTCTAGAAGATGTAATTATAAATACTGTCAATATATATTGTCAGAAATCAAGTGTTTATTGAGTTATCTACAGAGTTTCTGTGGCAAAGAAAATGCCTATCTTTTACAATAGTGTATAAGATTTATGTGTATCTAATAATTTTAACACTATGGAATTGAAATTTTTAGAGCTCAGAAAGGCATTATTTCCAGAACCTTATGTTTTAAGATAATAGAATGAGGTGTAGACCATTTAGGTGACTGAGCAGGGACATAAACATGATAAATCCTCAGGAGAGAATTATGACTCCTGATTCCCCATTTAATGCTGGTTTCAGTACACCCTTGTTTTTCAGTATACACCATAATTTAATGAAATCCTTATATACCCAAATGTAATAACTTAACCATTATTATAAGATAGAATGAAAAGTCTTAAGGTAAAGCAAATCAGAGCAGGCAGCCATGTTTTTCCTAATTTAAGGAAAATCACAGCCTCTATATAATGTGTATATTGTGGAGAGCGCCATCATGTGGAAACTTAGAGAACTTCAATTTAACTGGACCCAGATTTCACAAACTCTTGGCATTATGGTAGATATAGTCCGTGATCTTCCTTGAGTAGCCCCAATTTCTCTGGCTCCTCAAATGGATTTTTGTTAATTTTTAAAAAATGTAATGGAATTTGTTTCTGAACAGAGAATTCTTCAGAATCTGTTTCTGAAAGTTTTTTGTGCTACCTTCAACAGACTGGGAGACTATCTTTGGGAGACTGATGTGAAATGTTATCCTTGAATGTTGGAGATAATTTTTAAAGCACTGTAGTGTTTGAAAAATTGTATTTGAATCAATAATTAAGATAATGATGATCTTTTGGAGAAAGTATTTCAAACTGAAATTTTGAAAGAGTTATTCTTTCAACATTTCAAAATACTAACCAGAAAGGCAGACAATGGAACATACACAAATTAATATCTTGGTCAGGTGGAGAAGTTAAAAAAATCCTTTAATAGAACTGAAAGTGTAACTATTGATTTCTTAGGAGATAGGATTGCTAAAGGCTGAATTGCTTCTATGATTAAATCACAAGCTTCAGCTCTGGCATCAGTGTTTCCTTCAGTCAAAATCACAGAGGATATCTGCAGATCCCTAGAGCTGTTTCTCTGAGTAAACTAGTAAAACATAAATATTTCCCTGAGGGGTTTTGATCCAGTGCTAGATTAGCTGCCTGAAGTTGATCATTTCAGTTTTTCTTGGAGAGATCTATAGAAGCTAGTTACCTACTTGACTTGCCCTTCTGTATCTGAGAATTAAAATGGATAACAGTTGAAACCTCTGCATTTATTTAGTGCACTGCAGGGCAAGATGGAAATGCAGGTTCCTAATGTGTCAGCTTTTTATGTTTTTTTACCTTCTGGGTTAGCTATTATTGCTTTTGGTGATTGAAAATATTATATTCTAGAAAGGGAAGGAAGTTCTGTATTTAGAGCTCAGAATTCATCACCAGCCACATCTCATGAGTAAAATAAACCACCATTAAAAAAATAATCCTGTGATTCAAATTACACACACACACACACACACACACACCCCTCAAATCCCCCAAGCCCCAAATAAACCTTGTAATAATGTCATAATGTAATAATGACATGGTGTAAGAACAGGTAAGTTTTTAATCAAATAAGTTTACTGGACAGATTAAACTTGGTGATATACAAACCCAAGATAATTTAATTTTCTCCAATTATTGCTTCAACTATGCTTCACTGATTATCCTTTTTCCAACCCATAATGAAATCTTGGAAAATCCCATCACTTTCTTGTCACTTTCTGTTATTAAAAAGTCTTGTTCAATCTAAAACTTCAATTTTATCACCTTCTGTCCTCCCGATGTTGACCAAGGAATGTTTCATTTCCAGGACTTTGCCCCTTCACTCTTCTTTCTGGATTTGATTACCCCATTGACAGTAGTGGTAGGAGGCATTGCAGAAACTGGCAATAATCTTTTAACCTCACTGGTACATTTTCTCTGCTGTGAATACTTATGAACATAACAGTGGTCAGCTGTGGATGCCTGCTCTTCTAGGCACAAGTGTGATTTTTTTAGCCATGAGATGGTCTTTCCCATCTCACAATCCCAGAGACAGGAGATTCACTGACTAATTCCTCTGTTTTTTCTTTCTTCTCTCCACCTTCAAAAGCTTCAGCTCTGTTCTCACCTCACATCTTCTCTTTTCTCTGTGTCCAGCTTTCACTGGTAGAGGACCAGGGAGATAACTCAAACCTGAGTACCTTTTCTCTTGTCTACTTGAGTCATAGAAATCTGCTGCATTCTCATCACCTCAGACCGTGGAAATGCAGGCTGTTCTATTGTTCTTATCTCTTCACATTGTCTTTTTTTGGCAATTATTATTAATTTATTTTTTTCTGTTCATATATGTCCCAGAAGAAGACTAGTGAGCTCATGGCATAAACTGACTTCCTTCTAGGAAACTACAATCCAATCCTCCCATCTGGAAAGAGTTACTCTCTACTTGGGTAGGGTGATCATATATTTCACTGTCCATACCAAGTCACGTTTGTGAATAGAAGGGGCTAGAGGCATAAGCCAGGATTTTCCTGGGTGAACTCAGAGATATGTTCTCCTATTAATGGGAAGATAGAGAGCACTTTTGTTTGTAGGGCTCCCCCTTGTGAGCGGAGTAAGCCATAGCACTCTCTTCCTAGGATAAAGTTTGAAAACCAGGGAGATTCACCTTCCTTTCTTTCCCTAGTATTTGGTTTAATGGAGGCAATGGCGGGGAGAGGGAGTGATAGGGCAGTGGACCTTAGTGGTGTGGATAGCAAAGTGAGTTTGGTTACAAGCAAGGTGTTGGGCTCTCAGTTGTTTGTACTTCAGTTTAGAATATTAGGTATTTGATGTCCCTTTGTCCTTAAGATGCCAATCCTTCATATCAGTTATAGGCAAGAGGAAGCAGAGTATAACATCAACTTAAATATAAAAATTTAATTATAAAAATATTTCAGGAGTCATGATTTCAGTATAGGATTAACATAATCCAATTATTTTCAACTAACCATCTGGTAAAGTATGTGGTTTTCCAGAAAAAGGACCCCAGTACTCCAAGATTATTGCCTTCTCAATGGCTTCCATTCTACAAATATCTCATCTATCTCATGTATCACTGATTTTATCCTCTTTACTGGATAATCCTCCTCAGTCTACATATTATCTCTCACCTTACCAAAAAGTTTGTTTTGATTCTACCTCCTGTATCTGCTGCTATATATTTTGCTTGCTCCTTTCCATTTCAAAACTTCTCAAAATAATTGTCTATGTTTTTGAACTTACTTTTCAATTTCTTCTCAACCTTCCAAGTTCAATTATTTTTCTTCTACACTCAAATTTCTCTTGTCATGTTACCAGTTGCCAAATATAGTGGTCACTTCTATGGCCTTATCTTGACCTCAGCAGAATTCAGTAATGTTGGCCTTCCCTTCTTGATACATTCCTTTATTTGTGGTCTGAGACATAAACATTAATGGTTTTATTTTTACTTCAATTGTGATCTACTTCAAACTTCTTTAAGAAATTCTGTTTCAAATCTTCAAATTATAGAGTGATTCCAGGATCATCTGAGCTCTCTTACTAAGTAACTAGTTTTATAGCTGAAAATATAATCTTTTTATAGGTGATTTTCAAATATATGTTTCTACCCTTGATCCCTCCAGATTCATGTAGCCATTGTCTTCTCAATGTCTGCATTCCTAGTCATCTTAAACATTTTGTTTAAGAAAGAGGTCTTGATCAATTTTTCCTATGCTCTATTTTCCTCAGATCAACTATATGAAACCACAAATATCCAAGTAAAAATCTTAAGAGTCAACCTTGATTCTTTTTCTTCTCTCATATCCCATGTCTAATCTACCAGCATAGTCTAATAACTATTATTTCAAAGTTTATAATAAACCTTTCCACATGAACTCTATTGTGAATGCTAACACCACAGTCCAGATAATACAGATTATCTTCAGCTAGATTATATCCTCATATATCTAATCATCCTAATAGGAGACGAATAATTTTTATATGTAGAAAGTTCTAAACCATTCATTTTCTCTGACATCACAATAGAGATAATTTAGTGCTCTTTAGGATGACTTTTATTTTAACTTCCTATTTTCTACAAATTTCCAAAACGTATTTCTTCTTTACTATGGAGAGGAAGGCAAACAAAGCCTATAAGCAAAACTCAAAAACTCTTTAGATCTTCCTAGGTTTAGTCTTGAAATCCTTTAAAAATAATAGTCAAGTCTCATTTATGTTCCATTACATTACTTTTATTTTATCTTATTTATACCATTAAAAGTCTCTTGGATGCCAAAAATATTATGTGTTTACTTAGTAATTTTATTAACATGAGTTTTTACTCTGAACTGGAGAAGAGTGGGGTAGGGGACAAAGCTTTTAAAACATAAATGCAAGATATGAGCCAAAGATGAATATGTATAATGGACATGATGTTTCTTTCCTTAAATCTATTCTTTTATCTCTAGGTAATTCCTTATGCAACTTCTGAGAAGCCTAAGATTTCTTGGAGGAAATTGGCTTTATCTCTTGATCTGGGGTTAGGTCAAGTGTCTCAAACCTAAGTCCATTAGTATAAACCCATCCCTTAGGCATAGATTTAGGAGAGGGTACATGATTCAATATGAGCTAATGATACATGAGAAGCAGTTCGCTGAAAGATTTCTGGGACATAAACAGTGTCAAGAAAATTTCTAAAAGTAACTGTTTCTATGGGCTTAGCTTAGGAAGCAGGTAGCCTTAGGAGTTGATGGTGACCAACTTGTGTTAGGTAAGTCAACCTTAGGATGAAGCATCAATTCAAGGAAGCAAATCCATGATACAGAAAGAAATTGGTTCTTGGTAAATTCATCCTGCTGTGGAATTAAATCACTTATGAGGTTCCCCAAACCTCCAAGCAGGAAAACCAATGGAAATCATTTTATTGTTTAAGCCAGTTTTAGCTCTGTTTTCTATTGGTTTCATCTGAATAGTCTTAAGGAGTACAGTGATTTAGAAGAAAGAATAGTCAGTTCTGCTTCTTTAAGGGTTTCCCTTAATTTGAGAGAGGAAAATTTTGCTATTAAGAGAAATACAAACAGTAAAGAAATGGAGAAACTTGATAATTTATAATCCTTTTTGAGTTGGAATGTTTTTACCAAAGCCTCCGTATTGTGTAAAAAATAAACATCAGGAAATCTGTATTCATGTGTTAGTACAGGCATTGTTATGCAATGTAGTAATTGCTTCGCTTTAGCATTTGAATACCTTCCTTTAAGATTTGTTTGACCATTGAATGGGCTATCCAGAAAACTGATTACAAGATGAAAGCAAAACATAATCAAGATTACCAAAGAAACAAGAAATTGTAAACCGAAGTTAAAAAGATATTTTAACTTTAACAATATGATAAAAAGAATAAGATCATTGAAAGCACACCAGAATCAATTTTCCTGCTTTATTGGCTTGGTTAAGGGGTGAGATGTGTCAAGATCCACGAAAGGCAAGCCTTACTACACCTTCCTTCACCTTGACACCCTCCTCCAGTCTGTTTGAACTTCATATACTTTTGGGTAAGAAAATGAAATCATATTAATATTCATTTTTCTTCATTATGGTACACATTTTAATCTTTGAGATAGAATTAAAAATAAGAAAATGGGTCTTGGGGCGCCTGGATGGCTCAGTGGGTTAAAGCCTCTGCCTTCGGCTCAGGTCATGGTCTCAGGGTCCTGGGATGGAGCCCTCATTGGGCTCTCTGCTCAGCGGGGAGCCTGCTTCCTCCTTTCTCTGCCTGCCTCTCTGCATACTTGTGATCTCTCACTCTGTCAAATGAATAAATAAAAATCTTTTTAAAAAAAGAAAAAAAAAGAAAATTGGGTCTTGCAATCAAATTTTTAGGCTTTTAAAATGTTCTTCCCTATTTTGACAGTCAAAAATTTAGGATTCAACACTTTGTATTCTTAATTTGGTTCTCCTGTAAGGTCCAAATTTAACTACAGAAGGGCCTTAGTAAAAGGCACTTCTAAGTAGAACAAAAAATTCCTTTGGGTTACTATTTCAAAATGTTGATACTGAATGTATATAAACCAAAGATTTCATGTGTCTTTCTTTCCTTCTCAGGGAGCGCTACTCCCAATCTGTTAGATATTTAGAAGTTTAACCTTCTATGTCTCTTAATATGTCCTATGCAAAATGTTCCTCTGTCGTTATGGGTCTCTCACCAATGCTCTTTGGGACTGCTTTTTGGTCCTTTTGATTATCACATGTTTTGCAAGTTATAGTCCACTTAATGAAATAATGGCTTTCCTTGATTGGGTCTTGAAGCAAATGGGTGGAACAGATCTTTTCTATTTTTTTACCCTGTCATTCAGCCGAGACTAGTGCACCAGACTGCAGATATATGTAGTCAGGGAAGTTTCATAAGGTAATTACTCATAGAAGGGAAAAAATTAAAGTTCTAACCAATTGGGACTTCCTTCTAAACTTGCCATCCAAGTCAAATATCTCTTCTATGAATACATCTAAATTAGAAGGGGGATTGCCATGGTACTCCCTCCTTTGCTGACCTTAGGTTCCTTTATGTTCTTTATTTACCCTTTCAAGTTTCCCTGTCTGAAATTGGATCTTATTTCCCTCTGAAAATGCTTACTCTCCCAACAGTTTGCACCTGTACTGCTTATATTGTTCCTCAGTCCTACAGATACAACAGGGCTCCCCAGCTTGGGTTAGGTGGCCATGTCTGTTTGCAAATTCCTAGTGTCCCAGGTCCCAGTCCTATGAAAGAGGGTTAAAGTAAATCTTTCAACTTTATGTTTCTTTTCTCCCTTAACACCACTGTTTTCACTGTTAGGAAAACTCATCTTAAAAATACAAACTTTCAGGGCACCTGGGTCGCTCAGTCATTAAGCATCTGCCTTTTTGGCTCAGGTCATGATCCCAGGACCCTGGGATCTAGCCTGCATCATGTTTCCTGCTCAGCGGGAAGCCTGCTTCTTCCTCTCCCTCTCCCCCTGCTTGTGTTCCCTCTCTCTCGCTATGTCTCTCTCTCTGTCAAATAAATAAATAAAATCTTTAAAAAAATTGCAAACTTTCTTTCCTTTTAAATATAACATAATTTAAACCTATACTGAGGAAAGAACATTTCTTCTATTAGCAAAACTATGCACTGCCAGTGGGTCTGCAGTACAATGGGGCACTTGGAGTCCAGCATTAGCACAAAGAACCACAGTAGCTTTTAATGGTTGCTTTCTCTGTTGGATGGGGAATGGCATGAGTCTCAAGTTAATTTCTGGGATTTAGATTCTCCTCTGATATGAAAGGGTGGGGTTGCAAATTTCTGTCACCACATCTATGTGGGGATTCCTTTAAAGGCAAGCCAAAAGTTCATTACATTTTAAAAAATTTCTTTGGTTTTGTTTCAACTTTAAAAGGTTTTTGACCTTAGGCAAGATATAATGCCAAGCTTGATTTTTAGCAAATGGCAATTATGTAAGTTAGTAACTCTTCGGATATTAGGAAACTTTTAATATATCACATTTTGTTTGTACCTCTAACTAAATATTTACCAGATTCTGCCTTGTTTTATAATTACGTAATTAGTCAAGCATTAAGTACCTTTTTTAATAAGGCAGTGTGCAGGAATAGAAGCTTATGTGTACATCCATGTTTTTCTGTCTTCCACTGGATGGTGATGGGCTTAAAAGAAGGGCCTTCTTAATTATCGTATCTTCCATAACATGTAGCACAGTGCTTTGTTCAAAATTATTCAGAGATTAGCCGCAAGTAGAGAGGATGAGAAAATTATTTTCACAAAATTTGCAAAATTTGCTGTTACTAAAGTACATATCATAATACACTGACCTTTCTCTCAAATGGATCAGAGAATTGCTTAGATTTTCAACTCCTATAGTCTAATCATAGACCTCGACATTTTAACCAGGAACAGAGATTAGCATGTTTTTTTTTTTTTTTTGTCTTTTTTAATCATGGCTTGTTGGTTGTAATCGAGTTGCTAGGTCATTACTTGTGATCAATTAGAATTATCTCTTCCCAGGACCTACAGGTAAGGGTTATTTTCTTTAAAAAAGCACTCATAATTTTTTAGTGTTTGTCTTTTCCTTTGTCTGATATGATATTTTCCAGACTGTGAGTGCTTAACAAATATTAAATGATAATTCCTTATTGACCTAACTGGGTTTTGGGAGCTTTCAAAAATTTCAAGGAAGTATTTTAAATGTTTTGTGGTCTTTAGGATTTTAAAATAGAATTATGATGACCTTTCCAAAGCAAGAAAGGAGAGAGTTGCTCCAATATGAAAGCCAAACAGTTAAAACTAATATGATTGGTCTCTTGACAAAGAGAGGAAACTTTTATTAAATAATTGACACACCGTTAATTCCAATTTTTATTATGCGCTGGAGATGGTATTGTATAAAGCACAAAAGAGCCTCTGTGGTATAAAGTGGAATGGAGAGTCAAATTAATGTTGCATAGAGAGCCAAACTGGATACTTAGGTTCTCTTCATATTCTCAATGTGAATGTTGACACCAATTATGATGCTTATAAGCTTATGGTGGCTTCATCACTGCCAAGACCACAAGGAAGTGGCCTTATAAATAGCCCTATTTCCTATTGCTCTTGTGAGAAATTACCAAGGATATAGTGATGAAAAACAACACAGACTTATTATCTACGGTTCTGGAGGTCCGAATTCTGAAATGGTCTTATTGGGCTAAAATCAAAGGATCAGCAGAACTGTATTCTTTCTGGTGGCTCTAGGAAAGAATCCGATTCCTTGCTTTTTCTGGTTTCTAGCAGCTAGTTACATTCTGTGGCTCATGATCCCCTTCCACTATCTTCACATCATCAGTGTAGCATCTTTGAATTGCTCTCCTGCTCTGACATTCTGTTTCACTATCTTAAGGAAGTTTATAATTGTACTGCAGCCACCTGAACAATCCAGAATGCTCTTCTAATCTCAAGTCCCTAACATAATCACACCTGTGGAGGCAAGGTTTCTCTCACCATATAAAGTAATAATTCACACAGTTTAGAGATTAGGATGTGAACGTCTTTGAAGGTGGGAGTTATTTTGCCTCACCACATGCTACAGATAAGTTTTCAAATTCTTTTAAAAGGTAATTTTACATTAGGATGCTATTTTCAAAGTAGAAGAATGGAAGATCAATTCAACATATATAAAACCATAATATTAAAAATTGGGCAAATATGGTGATTATGTGGTGGAAAAAGTGGGGTTTTGATTGTTCTGAGTTGTTTTTTTTTTTTTTTTTTTTGATTGTTCTGAGTTTTAATCATACCGGTGCTAGGTATTTACTGAAGATTTTGTGATCTTTGACTTAATTACCTGAATCATGAGCTTATAATGCCTAGGATTCTTTGGAAAGCTCTATGCTGTTTTTCTATCAACAATTAGCATGGTAATATCTTGACTTCTAATTCATTAGCTACCTAAACACGAAGAGCTGAAGTTTTAATTGTTAATTCTGTCAGTGCATTGTTTAGTAAGTATATGGGGTGGTTATTAAACACAACTAAAGATAGCATTTGGAAAGTCCTTAGTGTGGCCCTGAGAAGGAGGATGTGCAGATGTTCTGTTATCTGCTAGGATAAGACATACAAGGGAAAAATAATATTTCATTTGGCTAATTCCACTACTTACTGGAAAGTTTTGGCTTCAGAGTCTTCATCAGAAAGAAATGCAAAGCTGAATGTTTAATATCAGAGAGTATTGGGTCTATGATCTCATGGGCTGGTGACTGGACATTAATCAAATTAATGTCTTCAATTAAATAGATTCTATTGAAAAAGTAAAACAAATGAGAGCCCAAAGGTGTTTTAGTCAGTTAATAAACACATCATAGGTACATTCAGAAGAAATGGATAAAAATTGGATTCTACTTGATAAAATATTGTTAGTTTTAACCTTAAGACAGATTGGCAAGTACTACTGTCAAAATTTTTTTTACACCTAACTTCCCCTCTTGATTTTGTTATGTAAATATATGGATTTCACGTTCCCTGCATTCAGTTTGAGTTTATCTGCAGTCCTGATCTAATATTATAATTTAATAGTCACTAAATATGAAGAGCTATTACAGTTTAGAAATATATACCCTTTGAGTAGGCCGCCTTAAATATTCTAGAAATTTATTTTTTAAAATGTTTTGGCTGGTCCTGATTTCTCAAGATAAAATAGGCTACATTTGGAGAAACCATATTTCTAATTTTAGTAATGCATAAAATCATGTGTTTTGGATTTGATTTGGTACTTCTTGAAAGGGTTAGTATTAAATGACACATTTTGATTTTGTTACCCCATTGGTTATACAAAATTGCTATTTTTTTTAACATTGAATACATTCATGTAAATGTGCCATCAAATAGCTAATAAGGTATAAAGAAATAATTTAGCCTTTCTTCAGAAAGATAGCTAAGCTGGTGAACTATAAAATTTCGAGTTCTTCTGAGTGTCACTTGGAGTTCCGGGGGATGTCTCTCTTTTGAATTCAGAAATCATAAATTGAATATCTTGATATACTTGAGCAAGCGGGAAATGAGCACTGCTTTTGCAATTGACTCATAGATATGATCCTAAGCAGGAGGGCAAGGATGAAGAGGGTAAGAATGAATAATAAATGTATTTGAAAATGAGATTTAACATGTAGAGAGTACCAAA
Organism: Nasua narica; assembly: GCA_028533885.1. Lineage (NCBI taxonomy): Eukaryota > Metazoa > Chordata > Mammalia > Carnivora > Procyonidae > Nasua > Nasua narica. Next base: position 164,961,162 of record CM052799.1, on the reverse strand, counting down.
ATTTTTCCAGTACTGTAAAGACACATTTTCTTTTCTTTTAGTATGCTTCTTAGAGAATTGAGTATGTGACTGATTATTTCATCCTTATTAATTATTATTTTATCTTAAAATAAAAATAGTCTTTAGAAATATTTCTTGTAATAATATGCTCAAATGGCTCTTCATGTTACAAATCTCGTGTAGAAAACCATATTTCCCCTAATATTTATAGTTAGTATATTTTTAAAATTTTCACAGAAATTTACTTTGTTAACTCGACATTGGGGTTAAGTTATTTCAATTGCAAACAAGTGAAAATGGAATCAGAAGTGTGCTTTATGAGGTGGAAAATTTCCTCACAACTTCAGCTTCTTTTTTAGGCTTAAATTTTCCTTTCATTTTTTTTTTTTCTTTAAGAATTCTGAAGAATTCTAGCCTCCCTACTGTTGCTTCTTACATAGATTCATGTTGAATATGTATTTCCCAGCATCTAGAGATGCTGATTCAGTGTAGTTGGTGACAGGTGTCTCAATGACAAAGGCAGGAGGCCTTTAAAATCTTCAGTTTGGGAGTGTCAGGATGGGTATGACACAGGCCCATGCTGACAATCTAAAATGAAGGCTCTTGGCATAATTGCTTTTCATTCAAAAGTTAAGAAATGCAGCTGCGTCCTCTTCACCTCCAATTCTTGCAATCTCTATGCATAGAATGGAGAATTGCCTCCCTCATTTCTGAATTTCCGTTTCCTCCTTCTTTAAAGTAACTAAAGATCAATGAACTTAGTGCTATTCTGGTTCTTATGAAACTTAGCCCAGCCAAAATAATCCATTTAACTGGAAAATAATCTAATATACAGAGAAAGACTGTGTTCTTATTTATAAAAGAGCAAATATCTCTTTTCCTTCCAGCGACGGGTACAGGCACGCAGCACAACCCCAGGCAAAATAGAAAAAGAAAGGAGAAAGCAATGCCTTTCTTCAGAAATGACTCTCAATATTTATTCAGATGACAGGAGGAATAAAGTAGCTGAAGTTTTATAGGAATCTATTAACTCTTGTGCATGAATTGTAGGTTAATTGAACACTAAGTATATGCTCATCCATGAATTGGTCTTAGCTGTGCATGGCAAACTGTGTGGATAAACACACATATGTTAATCATTTTTAGAAATAAAGCTGACAAGAAAAACAATAGTCTGTAATGGGTTGAAAATGAAGGTATAATCAATGTAATTCCGCATTTCTTCACACTGATTCATTACTTACATATTTTCTGCCTGAATTTAATTTACGTACATACGACTCTTTATAATTTGGTGAAGGAGTTTTTGTCACACTGGCTTCCTATACAGCATTTTGAGTTGTTGAATAAAGGCTCTCCATAAATGAACATCATTATAACCTCAGGGCTTCTAGGTAATTTGAATCAGTTTTACAATCTCCGGTTGGGTAGGGTAAAAGGAGTCACTGATGGCCATACGAACAGCCTTGACAATTGTCAGTTTACCATACACAAAGTGCAGTGCCTCAGAATTTGATCACTGTCAAGAACAAACCCTAGGTAAATGGATACCAATTCTGATAATGAAGCAAACTGAATTGGCCCAAGACCTTCTTACTAAGTTTAAAGGAAGGCAACATCAGAGCCAAACAGCTATTGCCCAGCCAACATTTTTCTTTTTGATTACATAGTATATAGTAAGGTGGGGAGACAGGTAGTTTTAAGAATGTGTTGAAACTAGCAGGGAGGTTAGCATACAAATTCATAACAAACCAAAAATATACTCATGTGGGAATCTGAAGAATAAAACACGAGACAGTTAGAAGTATATGACTATTTAAGTCACCATTATCATCAACTACCCGTGGGTGGGTTCAAATTACTAGCTTCTACTGAAAGAAAAGCTCTTACCTTTGAGCAGCACATTATATTTTGTGTTATATGAAGCAAAAACTCCAGTTTAATTCTTGAATGTTATTTTCAAGTGGTTTTCTTTCCTTCCTTCCTCCTTTCCTTCCTTCCTTTCCTTCTCCCTCACTTCCCTCCCTTTCTACTTCCCTCCCTCCTTCCTTCCTTTCCTTCCCTTCCTTTTCCTTCCATTTCCTTTCTTTCCTTTTTTAAAGTTCTTTTATTTGTGGCTCATAGATATATCTTAAGTATTAAGACATATGACTATGAAAAACCTGCAGTTGGAACTATTTATTTAAGTAGCATATACACATTTTTATAAAGTAGATCCAGAAAAATAACGTTGTGCTGACCTCTACAATTGTGACCTAAAAAGATGCTTGAAAAGGCCCTTAAAGATTTAGGGCAAGCTCTTCTCTTGGTAAATATATTATCCTTTTTAAAGATAATGATAATTATTATGTTCATTAAGTGTGATAATATAATTCAAAATGAATTAAGCCATAGGTTGTTTAGTTTACACAAGGCTTCTGTATGTATCACAAGGCAAGTCTACAGGTTCATCTTTCTCCTGTGTTTTTCACATACTCTTCAAAGTGTGGATCCCTTTGGACTATGACATTTGAGGAATGCTTTTGTACCCTCTGTTTTTTCAGTGTACCAGCTGTGGAGTGATTAGTGCATCATTTTAGGACATTACATACTAATTGCTAAAATGATTAAGGCTCTTCCCTCTCCTGTACTCAATCCCTTAACCTGTCATTTTCCACTTTCATAATTTAAATACAGGGTATAGAAATTGTGATTCACTAACATGCTCATTTAACTGAAGATCAAATTTTGTTTCTGAGATAGCTGCATCAGTTTTCCCTATCTCTTGATACTGAAATGGCAAATCTCCATTTTTGGCCTAATGGATGGAGAGAGAACGGGGAACTGGAGGAAAAGGGGGAAGGGAAGGGAGGAAAGAGATTTTGCTGATTATAGGACTGACTCGGGACTAATCTGTCTGTCTCACCAAGAACTGCACTGAAATCTGAACACATGAAGACATTGCTGGCTTTCTCTTCCACAAAGGATAAACTTCACAGCACCTGAACACTAAGTAACAGTCCAGACAGATGGAGACAAGACAATAACGTATTTTTAAAAAAAAACTGTTTGAGAGTCCATTTTGTTGCAAAGTCTTTCCGCACAAAACATTCTCAGAATCTGAATATCAGTGTGTATGTAACACCCCTCATAATATCATATTCATTTACAGAGATAAGAAAATGCTACCACATGCTTGAGAGCAAAGAGAAAATTCTGACTGATAAAATGGTTAAATAGGGCTTGATAACAATTTATTTCTGACCTTTTAATGCCTTCTGTTCTTAATGATTTTCTGTCATTTCTGTCTAGTCCAGACTTGAAACTCAGTCTCAGAGGTGCTTAGCTTTATGTTGCCACTTAGCTTTCAACTTCCATTTTCAGCACAGAAAGGTAAATCAGTAATTGTCACTTTGGCTTCTCCAGGTTTGTCAGGCATCCGAATGGGATTATGACTTAGATCTGAAGGGTGTTTCATATGACTTTGACTTTAATTTTGATGTAATCATAGAAATGTCTTAGGACTTCAGGAACTGAAGGCTAACATCCTGTTAGCCTTACCTCTTCCTTGGCTTGGGTGTTTGTCTCATTCCTTTCTGTCCCCCTGACCTGTGGAGAGGTGATTTAAAAAAAAGAAACAAATTCAGGGACCTCTTCAGTGAGATGTCTCCTTAGTTGACAATTTTGTTTTCTTTTTTTTTTTCTTTCTTTTTTTTTTTTTTTAAAGATTTTATTTATTTACCTGAGATAGAGACAGTGAAAGAGAGCATGAGAGGGAAGAAGGTCAGAGGGAGAAGCAGACTCCCCGTGGAGTTGGGAGCCAGATGTGGGACTCGATCCCAGGACCGTGGGATCATGACCCGAGCTGAAGGCAGTTGCTTAACCAACTGAGCCACCCGGGCGCCCGACAATTTTGTTTTCTTAATGCCTTTCTTTTCTTTTGTCTTTTCTTTTTTCTTTTTTTGGTAATTTGTTTCTAAGGAGATACCATTTCTCTAGTTTGGCTCTCAGTGGAACAGTTGTAGAGCTGGAGAAATCACCCTCTGAGAAGTTGGTGCATTATCCTTTGCTTCAAAATATTTTTGAGTCTGATGCTTATTTTATCAATTGGAGCCCAGAGTAAGATGGCAATCCCTCTAGAGGTCTTCTTTGGAAGAGGGGGTAAATAGGAAAATGGAGGCTCAAAGAAATGGTTTGTGGAAAGTTTCTGTCTTGAGAAGATAAGAACTTATGTTTTTAATACATTTATTCAGATAGATTTGTCTATAGATCTGTGGATATACATTGTTGTGTATATTAATTAAAACTTTTTCACTTATAAGTGAAAGAAATTGAACTCAAACTGGCTTAAACCAGGAGGTCTTTAAGGATGATAAGGCTCAGGAACCCCAGCGTTTTGCTAGTTATTTCTGGTTCTTTCTACTTCACTCTTCTCACTTTTTTCTCTTCTTGCTTGTTTCTGCATCTTTCTGTGTGTTGCCCTTACTGTCCCGCCAAAGCTTAGCCTCTTCATGTGATGCGAAAGGTGACTAGTGACAGCCCTGATCCACAAAGAAGAGATTTTTTTTCCTTCCTAGAGTTCATAGAATATCTTATGGGGAAGTACTCTGATTGGATCTAATAGGATTCCATGACCACCCGTTGGCTCAGTCTCTCAGAAAGGGGTTTAGGAGTCTGGATCAAGTGCTCATCTCTGCTGGCAGGTGGTATCCCAAACCTATGACTGACTCTCCCACTCTATTGGATAGGAAAAGGACAGCTTACCAAAGGAAGACTGGGCTCCTGCTACCAGAAGTAGGGGTACAAGAACGGATGCTAGGAAAGCCATATTTACTAAAATACAGATCTATGTATATTGCTACATATATAGCAAACCAAATAATTAACATACCTAGAGGGATATTTTATTTTATTTATTTTAAAATCTTTTCATTATGTGCACATATGATATTATCTGCCTTTTGCCTATAATGTTTTTGGTGGTTATATTTTATGGCCTCGATATGGGAAAATTGAACTAGTTCTTATTATCATCTTTTCTCAAATACAGAAACCACATTTATTAAATATCTAGAATAGATAGCAAATGGTTCCAGGAACTACTACTTACTTTTTTATCCTGAAAAGCAATAAGTGGACTTTGCATTTTTATGATGGTGTCATATCTGTTGTCTTAGGATTTCTCAAATGGATATTTTATTTATTTATTTATTTTAAACACCTTGTTTTTGATCACCCAGGGTTTTGCCATGTTTTTAAACAGTCGTTCATTAAAAAAAAATTCATGTGGGATTTCAAAAGTATATATATTTAAAGTCATATTTTAGATAATGGAGAAGTACCTTAAGATTATTGTCCTGAGCAGTTATTGCCCTTCAGTCTTATTTCTAGACCTCATCGATACATTGTTAACACTTAGATCAATAAACAATTATTGTTCTTTGTGAGATGCTGAGAGTAGATTTGGGAGAGTTTGCAGGTAAAAGGCATACTTTACCAGGGCTGTCAAATGTCAAACTAACAACTAAAATGTATTATCTATCATCTATCTATCTATCTAGCTATCATCATCATCCATCTTTCTATCTAATCCTTGAGTTCAGAAAGATCTATATGTATCTACCAACCAAGTCATATAAAATATATTTGAATTTTTTTTCCTTTCTACAGATTTCCACAGGGAGCAGAGCTGATATTACTGGCTCAGAGCCTCATGGTGAGTTACAGTTATAATGGGGACAGCAGGCTTCTATAACTCTGTTTAATAGAAAGCAGGGAACCAGCAGAGATTTTCTAACTCTGCATTTAAAATCCCCCCAATAGCTATTATTACTTCTTAAAACCATTTGAGCATTAGTGCCAAATCAAGTGGAATAGTTTCATTTAAATAATTTAAGGGGCTGACTGATGTTCTCACATTGGCCATAATAAATAATATTATTAATTTCAAGAGAGAGAGAGGAGGATCAGAATATTGTGATTTTGGTTTTCTTTCAACTGAAAAGTATTTTGAAAAGGATTAAAGGAGCAGATTTTCCTCCTCTGAGTTTGACTCTCTGTATATCCCACCTCTGGTCCTTTCATAGAAACCCCACCCATTGTGTTTAGTCCCATTTACCTGCCCCTGCAGGGCAGCATCCTGTGGAGGGAAGTTTTAGTTTTCTGTGGAACAAGCTTATTGATCAGCAGGGTTAGCTCACTCAAGTGTAAGGACATTCTGATTCTTTCCCTTGGGTTTTCTTTTCCTTCCTGAGAAAACTCTTATGAAGAATTCTTCCACCCCTCTTATTGTGTTTCCAATCAATCTTTCATTTGATATGATGTGAAAAAAAAGCAAGAAATCGCATCTTAAGACTTATGTCTAAGCAAAAAACTGTCAACCTGTAGTAGCTACTCTCTTCTTTGCTTACTTTACCTGTATTTTCTCTGCATCATCAGGTAGCCATCATAACTTTATTTTTAAGAGTGAAATTTTGAGGTTTTTTTAATCTTTTAAGTGTTGCCAATATTCTGCCAAATTTTGGTGTTTTTTTTTTAATCTTTTCTGTGCTGCCAAATATTCAAGTGCCACTATTTTTCTTAATATTCTGATCATAAAAATTATTTGAAAATACAGATTTCCAGTTTTCTTGCTGAAGTTTGGGTTTAGGATGTCTTGGACAGGGCTTAGCATCAATAATTTTAATATTTCTGGGTGATTTAAGTATGGGAAATACTGAATCATCTGCTATAATTTGACAAATTAGTGACAATTACATCACTTGATATTCCAAAATGATTATCAGCATTTGTTATTTCATTTTCTTCCTTCTAGGATTTTGCACTTCACATTTCACGGAACTACTGCTGTCATTTCCATTGAATCCTTTTATTTTAGAATTGAAGTTGCCTCTGCTCAGCTGTGGTTTTCTTTAAGGTGAAATTGGAGGGTCTTTGCTTACTTGTGATGGACTAAAGGAGAGGAAAAGAGCTAAAAGGACAATTGCTGCAATATGGCTGATCTAGCACTAAGGATGTGGACCAACCAGGAAGTAATATGCTTTGATAAATGTATAATGAAAAATTTACTTGCAGAGGAAACAAGACTGGAAATGGCTAGGAGCCAAGAACATCTGTGTTCCTGGTATCCCAAATGTGCGGAAGCAGCAGATGTAACTGAATATATAATATAAACCCTGGCATAATTCCTAATAATGTGCTAGAGAGCTCTGGATATTACAGAAAGCTTTCCAACCCCCGCCCCCATGAAAAATACTGGGGAACTCCTAAGTAATATTATTAGCTATCTTTTTTTTTATTAAAGATTTTATTTATTTATTTATTAGAGAGAGAGAGACTGAGAATGAGAGGGGAGAAGGTCAGAGGGAGAAGCAGACTTCCTGCAGAGCCGGAAGTCTGATATGGGACTCGATCCCGGGACTCCGGGATCACGACCCGAGCCGAAGGCAGTTGCCCAACCAACTGAGCCACCCAGGTGCCCCTATTATTAGCTATATTGAGGAGAGATATTAAAGAGAATCAAGACAATGAAGATGGCTTATTTACATAAGAGAAAGGGAAGTTAGTTACCCATTGCACACAACTGATAACACAACTCAGGAAATATATTGTGTATAAATAAAATAATGCAATTACATTTAAGCATACATATAGTAGGTGAAATATAAGATTCTTCACACATAATTTTGCTTTAAATAGTTCTTCATACTTTTTATGGGCTCAGCCAATACTTCTAAGAATGACTGGATTGAGGAGGAATGAGGAATGAGAAAAGAGAAAAAAATGTAAAATGCAGACTAGGAAAAGAGAGATAATAGCAGCTGCTATTTTATTACATTGAGATAATTTATTTTAAAGCTCTTATAAAAAGAGTATCTGAGTAGGCCACAGTATTTGGGATACTTTCAGTACTGTATATGTGCTTGGTGTTGACCAATAGCACCTTTTTCTTGATTACCTTCTAGCTAGGGCTGATTATGTGACACAATTCTGATCAATGACATGTAAGTGGAATTATGTCAGTTTTTGTTTTCCTGATAAAAATGGATAGACCAGGTCGGCATGCTCCTTGACCTTTTCTTCTTCCTGCCTGCAATGTAGACATGATGCTAGAGATACAACAGCCATACTGTGATTATGAGTTAACAACCATAAGGATGAAAGTAGGCCATTGAAACATGATACAGTGGAAGGACCTATATTGATTCCCTGAAGTCACCAAATTTCTTAGATAAAACTAGGTTCCAAATACTGGTTGAACTCACATGGTTACAAGTCTGATTGAGTGAAAGAGGAAAGGAAGGATGAGTGGAAATGTTATGGACTGCCACACCATTGAAGGAGAGTTCCGCAAAGCTGTTGGGGAGTCCTTCAGACAAAGTCGGCTATCAGAAGAATCTCTCAGGTATGAGGCTGCCTTGGCATTTCTGTCAACTTAGCCACTGTCACCGAGCAGTCTGTGGAAAACATTAGCCTTCATGATGGATTTCAGAGCTCAGCTGCTGTTTTTCTTGGTTATTTATACTTCTGTAGATGGAGGTTGGAAGGTACATTCTCATGGCTACCAAAGTAGGTTGTAAAATACCAACTTCTAAATGAAATCATTTAAGAAATTTTTCTTAGGGTTAAAGAAGGAAAGGAAGGGTGAATTGGGGGAAATCAGAGGGGCAATAAACCATGAGAGACTGTGGACTCTGAGCAACAAACTGAGGGTTTTGGAGGAGAGGGGGTGGGGTGTTGGGCGAGCCTGGTGGTGGGTATTGAGGAGGGCACGTATTGCATGGAGCACTGGTTGTGGCGCATCAACAATTAATCTTGTAACACTGAAAAAATAAAATAAAAGTATTTGGGGGAAAAAAAAGACCCTATGTAAAAGTAAAAAAAAAGAAAATTTTCTTAGAATTTTGAAAAAACAGTCTAATGTATTTATTTACTACAGAATAATCTTTATTTCAAAAAAATACTCATGATGATAAACAAGAGTTTTAAGAAAGTGAAAGATCTTTCAAATGAATTGCTATCTCAACAATACCTTTATTTCATTTTCTTCTTTTAGAAACATTTCTGATTTTAGGCAAAGCTATTTTTGAAAAGATAGGAAAGAAGAATATCTCAAGTTGTGATTATTTATTCCAGACAAAGATGTATTCATTTATTAAATGTTTATTGAACAACTTCTATGAATTGGATATTTTTCTATTTGCTAAGCATATAACACTGAACAGAAAAACAAAATATCTCAACTGTGGAGCTTATATTCATTATGGTGATCAAAGAATGGTTAGGCATTTTTTGGTCAGAATAGGCTATGCATGTGATTTTTAAACTTCAGCATACAACAGAATCACCTAGAGGACATGTTAAAACACAAATTACTGAGGCCTAGCCCCAGAGTTTCTGATCCAGTCAGTAGGTATAGAATAGAGACAACCCACACGACTGTGAAGTCCCGGAATATGAAAATGGGTAAATGGACTACTTGGTGAACATTACTTCCTCTGCCACAGGTGTGGCGGGTAGAGAATGAGTAAAATTGAATAATTATTAAACGGTATAAATATAGGCAAAGCTACTTGGTCAAACAATTCAGTTATCATTAACATCAACTCAAATGAAGACAAGAAAGACATATTTTTTCAGTGTTGTGGATAACATACAGTTAGGAGAAATAGTTAAGATATTCATTAACATCTGAAATTACAGACCAAAACCAGATGACTTGTAGTCATGAATTTCATTCTTTCTTATGGCTGAGTAATATTCCACTATATAGGCCCATTCATCTATCAATGGACAAGATTTCCATATCTTGGCTATTGTAAATAATACTGTGATAAACATAAGGGTATATATATATTTTTGAATCAGTTTTTTTGTTTTCTTTAGGTAAAAATCCAGTAGTGAAATTATTAGGTATGGTAATTCTATTTTTAATTTTTTGAGGAAACTCCATATTATTTTCCCCAGTGGTTGTACCAGCTTGTGTTCCCACCAATAGTACATGAGAGTTCCTTTTTCCTCCACATTCTCAACACTTGTTATTTCTTGTCTTTTTGATTCTACACATTTTGACAGGTGTAATGTGATATCTCACTTTAGTTTTGACTTAACATTTTTAAAATTACATTAATTTATTTTTTATTAAATTCAATTAGCCAATATATAGTACTTCATTAGTTTCAGATGTAGTGTTTAATAATTCATCATTTGGTGTAACACCCAGTGCTCATCACATCATGTGCCCTCATTATTGCCTTTCACCCAGTGATTTATATTTCCTTGATGGTAGTGATGTTGAGCTTCTTTTCATGTGTTTGTTGGCTATCTGTATATCTTCTTTGGAAAAATGTCTATTCAGGTTTTCTGCTCATTTTTAATTAGATTATTAGTATGATTATTTTGGCATTGAATTGTACCAGTTTTTAAATATATTTTGGACATTAACCCCTTAATGGATATATCATTGGCAAATATTTTCTTCCATTCAGAATATTGCCTTTTTGTTTTGTTTTATTTTGTTTTTTTTTTTTTTGATGGCTTCCTTCACTGTGCAAAAGCTTTATTTTGGTGTAGTCCTAATAGTTTATTTTTGCTTTTGTTTCTCTTGCCTCAGGAGACATATCCAGAAAAATGTTGCTAAGGCCAATATCAAATAAATGACTGCCTATGATTTCTTCTAGAAGTTTTATGGTTTCAGGTCTCACATTTTGGTCTTTAATCCATTTCAAATTTATTTTTGTGTATGGCGTAAGCGAGTGGTCCAGATTCATTATTTGCCGGTAGCTGTCTAATTTTTAGCACCATTTGTTGAAAAGATTGTCTCTTCCCCATTGCATATTCTTGCCTCCTTTGTTATAGATTAATTGACCATATAAGCCTGGGTTTATTTCTGGTCTTTGTATTCTGTTCTATTGATCTGTGCATCTATTTTTATGCCAGTACCACACTGTTTTGATTACTACAGCTTTGTAGTATATCTTAAAATCTGGGGTTGTGATACCTCCAGCTTTGTTCTTTTTCTCAAAAGTGGTTTGGCTATTTGGGATCTTTGTGGTTCCATACAAGTTTTAGTATTATTTGTATTGGTGGTATTATTTATCATTGTGGTTTCAAATTGCCTTGTCCTGACGATTTAGTGATATTTAGCATCTTTTCATGTACCTGTTGGCCATTTGTATGTCTCCTTGGAAAAATGTCTTTTTGATCCTCTGGCCATTTTTAAAATCAGATTGTTTATTTAATTATTTTTTGCTATTGAGTTATTTGAGTTTTTATTTTAAAACGTACATTCGGATATTAACTCCTTTAGATAGATGTTCTGCAAATATTTCTTCCTGTGTGTAGGTTTCCTTTTCAATTTGCTGATTGTTTCTTCTTCTGTGCAGAAGCTTTTTCAGTTTGATGTATTCCCACCTGTTTATTTTTGCTTTTATTGCTTGCACTTTGGGTATCACATATAAAAACATTGTTCCCAAGACTAATGTCAAGGAAATTTCCCCCTATGTTTTATTCTAGTAGTTTTGCAGTTTTGGGTCCCCATGTAAGTCTTCAATTCCTTTTGAGTTAATTTTTCTGAATGGTATGAGATAGAGATTTAATTCTATTATTTTGCAAGTGTGCATATTTCCCTAACACCGTATATTAAATATTGCTGTTCTGAATATTCTTAGTTCCCTTATCAAATATTAGTTGACTGTAGATGTGTGGAGTTATTTCTGGGCTTTCTATTCTGTTCTATTGAGAGATGTGTTTGTTTTTATGGCACTCCCATACTATTTTACTATAGCTTTGTAATATAGTTTGAAATGTAGTTTGAATATAGTTTGTGTGTTGCTTTCAGTTTTCTTCTTCTTTGTTGTGATTGCATTGGCTCTTCTTGGTCTTCTGTTGTTCCAGACAAATCTTAGGATTGTTTGTTTTATTTCTGTGAAAAGGATATTGGAATTTTGATAGGGATTGCATAGAATTCATAGATAGCATCAGGTAGTATGGAATTTTAACAATTCTATCCTTCTAATCTATTAATATGGTATATCTTTTCATTTATTTGTATCTTCAATTTCTTTCAACAAAACTTTTAGTTTTCAGTGTCTAGATCTATACCTCCTTGGTGAAAGTTATTCCCAGGTACTATATTGTTTTTGATACCATAAATAGAACTGTTTTCCTCATTTCTTTCTCAGGTACTTTGTTGTTAGTGTATAGAAACACAACTGATTTTTGTATGTTGATTTTGTATTTGCAACTCTACTGAATTTATTGATTAGTTCTAACAGTTTTTTGGTGGAGTCATTAGGATTTTCTCTATATAAGATCCTATCATCTGCAAGACAGAGACAATTTTGTTATTTTCAGATTTAGATGACATTTGTTTGTTTTTCTTTGCTAACTGCTCCAACTAGGATTTCCAGTATTATATTCAATAACAGTGGTGAGACTGGGCATCTTTGTTTTGTTTCTGATCTTTGAGGGAAGGCTTTCTAACTTTTACCATTGAATATGATGTTAGGTATGGGTTTGCCATATATGACCTTTGTTATGTTGGGGTAAGTTTCCTCTATCCCCAGGCTGTTGAGAGTTTTTATAATGAATGGATGTTGAATTTTGTCAAAAGCTTTTTCTGAATCTATTAAGATAATTTTATATTTTAAATCTTTTATTCTATAATATGAAATTCCACATTTATTGATATGTATATGTTGAACCATCCTTGCACCTCAGGGATAAATTTCCCTGATCATGGTGTATTATCCTTTTTAAATATGTCGAATTTGATTTGCCAGTATTTCCTTGAGAAATTTTGTATCTATATTCATCAGGGATATTGGCCTGTAATATATAGTGTATTTAAATATAGTATATTTAAAATATACAGTGTCTTTATCTGAGTTTGGTATCAGGGCAATGCTGATATGAGTATGAAAGTATTCTCTCAATTTTTGGAAGAGTTTGAAACACATTGATGTTAATTCTTCTGTAACTGTTTGATAGAATTTACCAGTGATACTGCCAAATCCTACGGTTTTCTTTATTGGGAGGTTTTTGATTCCTGATACAATTCTACTTACTTGTTATTCTTTTCAAATTTTCTATTCCTTCATGATTCGGTCTTGGTAGGTTGTATGATTCTAAGGAATTTATCCATTTCTTAGAGATTATCCAATTGTTGGCATATCGTTCTTTAAAGTAATAGTCTATTATGATTCTTTTAACTTTTCTTTCTTTCTTTCTTTCTTTCTTTCTTTCTTTCTTTCTTTCTTTCTTTCTTTCTTGAGAAAGAGAGGGTGTGTGAGTGGGGGGAGAGTAAGAGGGAGAAAGAAAATCTTTTTTTTTTTTTTTTTACTTCTAACAACTAGATTTATTTATTTATTTATTTATTTATTTTTATTTTTATTATTTATTTATTTATTTGTC
>CM052799.1:164887036-164947670 GCA_028533885.1 Nasua narica | reverse complement strand
TACCCTCCCCAATGTCCATATCCCTATCCACCCCCCCACCTCCCAGCAACCCTTAGTTTGTTTCGTGAGTTTAGGAGTCTCTTATGGTTTGTCTCCTTCCCCATCCCATCTTGTTTCATTTCTCTTCCCCACCCCCCCATAACCCCCTGCCCTGCCTCTCAAATTCTTCATATCAGAGCGATCATGTGATAATTGTCTTGGGAGAAAGAAAATCTTAAGGAGGTTCCACACACTGTGCAGAGCCCCATGTGGGGCTTGATCTCATGACCCTGAGAGCATGACCTGCGCCGAAATCAAGAGTCTGTTGCTTAACCAGCTGAGCCACCCAGGTGCCCCACTTATTTTTATTTTTGTGGTATCAATTGTAATGTCTGCTATTTTATATATAGTTTTATTTATTTGAGACTTCTCTCTTTAAGTTAGTCTGTCTGAAGTTTTGTCAGTTATGTTTATCTTTTAAAAAATCAAATTTTTTTTGAGGGGGGATGCCTGGATGGCTCAGTCTGTAGAGTATGTGATTCATGATCCTGGGGTTATGAGTTCAAGCCCCACGTTGGGCATAGAACTACACTAAGAAAAACAAAAACCAAAAACCAAAAAACAAAACAAAACACAACAACAACAAAGCAAATAGCTCTTAGTTTGTGATATTTTCTATTGTTTTTCTGGTCTCTATTTCATGTATTTCTGCTCTGACCTGTTATTTCTGTTTTCCTGGTATCTTTGGACTTAGTTTGTACTTCTTTTTGTATTCCTTGAGGTATAAAGTTATGCTGTTTATTTGTGATCTTTATTTTTTCTTAATGCAAGCATTTATCATTATATACTTCCCTTTTAGAACTGTTTTTGCTGAATCCCATACGTTTTGGTATGCTATGTTTCCATTTCATTTGTTTCAAGATATTTTTTGATGTTCTTTTTGATTTCTTCTTTAACACATTGGTTGTTCAAGGGTGTGTTGGTGAATTTTTCCAGTTTTCCTCCTGTTACTGATTTCTAGTTTTATACCATTGTTGTTCAAAAAGATGCTTGATATGATTTCAATCTTCTTAAAATTGCTAAGGCTAGTTTTGTGACCTAACATATGATCTTTCCTGGAGAATGTTTCATATGCACTTGAGAAGAATGTGTATTTTGCTACTGGTGGGTGGAATAGGCTATACATGTTTGTTAGGTCCACTTGAACTAAATAGAGTTCATATTCAATGTTTCCCTATTGATTTTCTGTCTGAATGATCTTTCCATTGTTAAAAGTGGGGTATTGATGCCTGCTGCTATTACTATATTATTGCCTATTTCTTCCTTCAGAATTATTAGTATTTGCTTAACTTATTTAAATGCTTCAATGTTGGGTATATATATATTCATAATTGTTATATTCTCTTGATGAATCGACTCCTTTATCATTACAAAATGATCTTTGTCTCTTTTTTCTTTTCCTTCCTTCCTTCTTTCCTTCTTCCTTCCTTCCTCCCTCCCTCCCTCCCTCCCTTCCCTTCCCTTCCTTCCTTCTCTCATTTTTCTTTCTTTTCTTTTTCTTTCTTTCTTTCTCTTTCTTTCTTTCTTTCTTTCTTTCTTTCTTTCTTTCTTTCTTTCTTTTTCTTCTCCTTCCTTCCTTCCTTCCTTCCTTCCTTCCTTCCTTTCTTCCTCCCTCTCCCTCTTTCTTTCTTTCTTTCTTTCTCTTCTTTCTTTCTTTCTTTCTTTTCTTTTCTTTTCTTTTCTTTTCTTTTCTTTTCTTTTCTTTTGAAAGAGAGGGTATGTGAGTGGGGGGAGGGGAAGCAGGCAAAGCTCTTTATAGGTCATCCTGTAGAGATTCTGGGTAGATCACTTGGTGCTGTCTCTAGGTAGGTTTGTTGCCAAAGTCTTTGAGTAGACAGGTTTGGTGTCTTGGTCAGCAAATGGCAGGCCTGAGACTTGCGTACATGGCTACCAACCTGTTACCTGTGTCTGCCAGGTTGGGCCTGGTGTCTGCATTCCCTGGGTGGACCTGTAATTGAGTCTATAGTGTTGGGCGTTGGAACTGGATTGCAGGTACAGAACTGGATCCTGGGTTCACATGGACCAAATAAGTGCTGAAGAACTCTGGGATGGGCCTGGTGTTCAGTTCCATGGGGGCCAGTTTAGTCCTGGGATGGGGTAGGAACCTGATTTTGCAGGGTCTAACCTACAGGCTGGGTTCACAGAAGTCAGCCTAGTGCTAGGGTGAGCCTTGAGGGTGAGGTTGTGAGTCAGTCATCCTATAACTTGGAGATTTGGAGGCCTACCAGGAGGTTAGTCCAGCCCTGGAGCAGAACAGGAGCCTAAATTTTTGGGAACTGGTCTTGAGGCTGGGACTGTGGGGATTGGCCTAGAGTTGGATTGGACTACAAAACTGGTTTTTCAGGTCTGGTCTGGAGTTTAGGTCTGTAGGGAGTAGCCTGGCAGTGGGGCCTGGGATGTGGGCCTGGGACAATGGGAGCTGTCCTGGTGTTGGGCTGTGTTGAAATCCTGGGTCTGTGATAGTAGACCTGGTGGTGAACTTGGCTAGAAACCTGGGTTTGTCAATGCCTGCCTAAGAACCTTGGATTACTGGAATCTGTCAAGATCCTGGAGCCACATGGCAGGAACTTACTGGCACCAGGATGAGCAGAGGGCTAGGTTTGTGGGAGCCTGCTGGTAGCCTGGAGCCATGAAAGCCAACTGGGGCCACTGCAGCCAGCAGGCACTGGAATAAACTTAGTATCTGAGTTTGTAGGAGCCTACAGCGAGCCCCTTAGGTCCATAAGTCTTGGCCTGGTGTTGGGGCGGCTCAGCTCTGGGGTTTGTGGAGAAGTCAGGGCACTTGCTTCACTCTCCTTCTCTCACAAGAAAGGTATCTCTCTCTGTGTTGGGTTGCCCAGGGTTCAGAGAAAGTGAAGGTGGAATGTGATTCCATCTTTGGTACCCTCCTCAAGGTGTCTTTTCTTATTTCTGTGCTTTGCTCAGGTGCAACAATCCACCACGTGGAATCCTTTGCTCTTTTAAGAGTATTCTCATCCACAAATCATTGCTCAAATTGATGTTGTGGGGTGGTAGGAGGGAGCAAACTAGAAATTCCTTTGCTGCCATTTTGCTGATGTCCTCAACAGGAGATTTAGGTATGTTCTTGTTTGCAAGAATTTTCATTAGTCAAAGACACAATGGGGTCCAAATATCACAAAGCCATTCAGAAGCTAATGTTCTTATAGGTCACATTAAAAAATAATATGACTGTAGATAATTCAGGATAATGGCTCTGCTGTTTTGGACCGTAACACATATAGAACACTGTTTTCAATTCTGGATACTCTCAAAGAAGGAGATGATACAACAGAAGAATCCAGAGGTGCAATCAGGATAGTAAAGGGTCTGAAAAGCATTGGAAAAATGGAAATGATTACTGTAAATTGGGGAATTTCAGCATTAAAAAAGAAAAACAAGCAAAATTAAAAATGTATAACCGTGACATAATAATTATCTTCAAATACTTGAAAAGGTTTCAAGTAGAAGAAATAAACTTCTTATTGTCTTCTCCAAAGGGTAATATTAGAAGAGATAAAAACAATGGAGAGGGAGATTACTGCAAATTGGAAAGATTACTGCAAATTACTGATAGATGATAAAGAAATATTTTCTGAGAGTTAAACCACCTAAAAACCAATGTGCCGAACCATCTTTTTAGATACCTGTCCCACTGGATAAACCTTTGGTATAGGGAAAGAGTGAGTTTCATTTACCTTTGAAGACTCAGGACCCTGAACATAGATTCTCCTTATGAATATCCACATAATGAACAAATTAATTTTGTTATGCTCAAATATCCTCTGAATTTAAAATCCTGTACAGTTAGAATATGTGCACACTACTTGTGAGATCCCTCCACCATTCTCTAGTTGTATTGCCTTACATGGGCATGTAGGACAAAGCATCTGACTGGGCTAGGGAATAAACACATGCTGACTACTCAAGAAAGAGCCCTGCAGATGCCCCACTCCTAGTAAGGCAAACTGGGACTAAAGACACTACAAGCTCAGAATGTTAAAGCAAGTCCGGGAGACATTTTATCTCTTAGAGGACAGCACTCCCATATATCCATTATGGAGATTATGGCTTATAAAAGGATATAAAAATGATTATTTTTTCTTCTAGTCTCTATTGGATGTGAAGCATAAGCTTAGGTTGCTGCAGCTAGTCTCAGAAATTGATTCAAAGGGTTACTTATGCTTTCAGGACATAATCCTCTGAAACAGTTCTAGCATCAGTTTTTGCTATTGTGAGCTGTCTATTATTTGGTTTTCTGTCAACCAGACAAGATGTCAAGTCATGTTTCCTTGCTTCAAATTGCTGCATATTATCTATCCCCTGGTGAACTTCTTTTCCACATGTTCATATTTAAGTAGGAATAGAGGTGAATACATAAAGTTGAATGCCTGAATTGTTTTTAAAAGGCCAATTCAGAATATTTTTAAAAGTATTTCAGTGTGTCAAATGTGAATTGACACACAGTATTTTGCTCACAGCAAGCTGAAAAATCATCAGAATATGAACTTTTTATATGACTTAGTAACTAACAATTCAAAAAGGTAAACCTGACTGTTTTGTAATGAATGTTTTTGGAAACACATTTGAAATCTATTCTTCACCAAACAAGCTTAGATTTGCATGTCTTGGGCATTATCTTCTCTCCACTTGGCAAGCATAGCTGCAGACAACATTTCCACTTGTCTAAAGAGTTTCTTTGTTGGTAAAACTTTATTCACTTTTTAGTGAGAGTGATGTTTTTGAAAAGAAATTCTAAAAGGGTTTTAAGCTGCTTTGTTAGAATGCTAGAGTTTATCATTAGTGCTCATTATCTGTGTATTTGGCAAGGATGTAGTTATGTTTAGAATAAATAATTTCATTTTGTTCAAATATGGTTTTGACGATTATTTAAGAAAAGCCAATTCTGAATTTCTCAGAGTAATGTAGAAAAGCCCAGTCATGGATTAGCCACATAATGTATTAGAATATGTAGATTAGGTAGTTACAGTAATTAACATATGCATCTTTCAAAGTAGAAACTAATGTTCTGCAGTTTTGTTCCGCTATAACTGGGAAGTGCTGAGATCTCAAGCAGTTATAACCATCAGTGTTATATATGCAGCAAAATGTATTTATATTCAAAAGAATACAAAAGTAATATCGAATAAAACAGAAAAAACAGTTCTTAAAAAATTATTGTTTATCTACTCTTTTTTATTTGCTTGTTTTGCACACAGCTGCTACTAGGGTTTGGTGGGTGATAAAGTCAGTAGGAGGATGAGTAGTATCATTATTAACTCAGACACAGAGGTGGTTGTACAGTTCCTTGTGAATGAGAGAACAAGGAACCAGGAAATAAGACGGGTGCATAAGATAGGGACAGGGAAAATGAATGATCTGGGAGTGAATGAAAGGAGTAATAGAGACTAACAAAGGAGGAAAGACCTTAAAAGTCACTGAGTATTATGTGCAGATTCCTATACAGTACTGGATATTTTATGTTCATGAGCTCATTTCCTACCAACATCAACCCTTTAAAGTAGATAGCATTCTCTTCAATTGGTAGATAAGAAAACCAAGACTCAGAAAGATTGGACAACTCAACAGGACTACACAACGCTTTGGATAACTGAGAATAGTTTTGATACCTATGAGGAATCAAAACAGAAATGGTAAGTAGGCAGTTGATTATATAGTTGGGAATTAAGGAAAGAGATAAGGGCTGGAGGTAGAAATTTGGGAGATATCAGATTAAAGAGCCTAATTATGTCCTATGTCTTGATGAAATCATGTAAGGCAGAGTAGAGATAGACAGGAGACCATGAACTGTAGCTCTTTCACTGAGTTCTAATGATGATTAAGCAATTCTGTATAAGTGAGGCCTTGGCTTGATGGCACAAGGATCCTGATTATAAATATGTGGAAGATTTCATTTTTAAAATACCTCTACCTGAGCCCCCACCCTCTTTTCCCTGCTAAAGATAGAAATACAAGGAAGGTGAATACCATTATAGCCCACTTTGTGTTTGGGAGATGTGAGGGTTGGTGATGTGCAGGAGACTCCAGTATGAGGTTTGGTGTCAAAGAATTATTTCACTGTGATGTGAGTAGGAATTAGTTATTAATGCAAAATTAAGGGATAAGGCAAAAAGGGAAAAATAAAAGTGACACAAAATAGGCATAAATATGTTATCAAGGCATAAATATGGTCAAAACTTAAAAAAGGACTTATTGGATGAAATATTAAGGATATATAAATAACACACTTGTAAGAAAATATTTCTAGCATGTTGTGCAACACTCAGTATGACGAAGAGAAACCAAGGAATAAACCAGCTCTTTTCGGTATGACCCTATTCAGCTATGTCTCTCAGCCTTATCTCTCCACTTGATCAAACAAGTTGAAAAATAGGAAAGGAAATAGGTAAGACAAACAAGACTTTTTGTCTTGTAAGACAAGACAAATTAATTATGGAATATCATTTCACATAAAAGGACATTTAATACTGTGTGTTTGAATGACTAAATTAATCAGGGTATTAAATAATTATTCTCCATATTACTAGAAAGTAGGCTCACATTGCATGAAGTCAGAGTCAGGTTTAAAGAAAAGGTACTTTCTAGGAGCTCTTAGGCAAATTTGTGGCACGTGGTATTTGATAGGCCTGTCCTGAAGTACCCAATGTAACTCATTCAATAGAGTTTTGTCCGTCTAATTTCCCTTGCCCTTGTTCATCTTTGAGTGTTCTCATTCTTAGTTGTTACTCTTTCCCCCAGATCCTTTATTCTGTGTCTAATTTTTGCTCACATAGGCTCTCAACTAATTTCTTCTAAGAAGTCGACTCTTAGGTTATTAGGAAGGGACAATGAATAGCAAAGAACTGGAGCAGAAGACAGAAATCACATATATCCTGGCTCACATTAACTTTCTGTGCCTTGGTTTTATTAACTACAAAATAAGAGAGATGTATTAGACTCTCTAAGGTTAAATTAGATCTCCAGAGTCATGCCAGCTCTAAGATGATTTGACTGCATTCTTTGTGTTGTGAAATTTTACAGTTTTTGCCTTTATAGGTAGAAGTGTTATGACTTCTGGTGGTAAGAGCTATAAGAGAAGGTTCTCTGGAAAAAGTTCTGTGGAAAATATTGAGACTGTTGGAGAAATTCTGTAGGGATTCTACTGTGCGGGTCAACCATAACATATTGTCATCTTTTACTCTTTTTCTTTCTTAATTTTTCAGACTTGTCCATTCTACTTCCTAAGGGCATCTCATTCATCCTTACTTTTCTTTCTGCTGCTACCGCCCTTGTTAAAATCCTCTGTCACTTAAACTACTATAAAATATTCCCTTTTAGAGTTATTGTCCCCATTTTAAACTTTCTCCAATCTATTTGGTGTACATATCGAGTGATTTTCCTCAACTTGGGTCTTAATCATGCCATATTTCTGCTCAGAAAGTTTTGATGCTTCCTCATTGCCTACAAAGTTCAAAATTCTTACCAAGATAATTAAGACCCTGAACACCATTTCCAACCTGTTCCATGATCTTGGTTCTACTGCTATCTTCATCTGCCCACTAGTCTCTGAAAGTGCTGTAGACGCAAAAATCACTGCTTTTGCTCATGGTGTTCCTACTATATGTATTAATCCCCCTCCCTCCTCATTTCTTTCTGTCAAAATATTACATTTCTTTTAAATCTCAACCCAGCCACCTCCTCTGTGAAGCATTTTACAACTGGATTAATCTTTCACAATACTGTATTTTTATGTGTATTGTAGAATAGGACTCTTTCTAACTTTTATTACTGTTTGCATTTTGTCTCCCAAAAGATTCTTTAAGCTCCGTGAGGTGGAAACTAAGAGTATTATCCATCTATGAATTCCCCCAAGTGTCTTATATCTATCTATATATGTATATAATATATACATATAATATAAGACCCAAGTTGAGGAAAATATATACATATTATATATAATATGTATATATATGTATATATATATATATGCTTTTTGGATCAAATTCTCCTAAAGAATGAAAAAGTTGATGTAGGCAGAAATAGTTACTTGATTGGCAAGGGTTGTGATGTTAATGGTCTTGGGGAGAGTAAAATGCAGTTTAAGTGGAGCACAAGCAGTTACAAGAATGCACTAGCACATGTGGAAATAAAGGAAGGTGGGATGAGCAGAGAAGAATCACAACTGATCAAGAAATAGCGAGAGAATGACTCCAGAATTCACTGGAGGTAAACGAGGTTAAATAAAACTTCAAGTATAGAACATGAAGACATAGTCATCCTTCCTGTACAAAAAGACTTCTTAGATATGTAGGGAAGACACTTATTTCAATTGGCTGGGCACCAGTGTTGAGAAGCTTTCGGTTTCTTTTTTTTTTTTTTTTTTTTAAGCTTTCAGTTTCTGAGTATGTTCAGGGATGTCTCCTGCTGAAAGAAGATGAGATTCACTGGGGCTTGAGGAGAAAATAGTCTAGTATAAGGAGATGATGTCTTTCTGATAATGTAAGAAAAACTAAAAAGGCTGAAGAAGCTGAAGTATCCTTCCACACAGTTTAAGGAAAATAATGTGCTGAGTCATGTCCCAGGTTGCTCATGTTTGAGGCTCTTCATGCTGTTGGCAACATGAAGACTAACAGTCATGTGTATGTCTTCTAAGTGTCAAACCCTCCACTAATGTTTCTAGGATACTTCAGGTTTAATGAGTGTTTAGAAAGATAGGACTCCAGGACAATTTGCTCTTATCTTGTACTACATCTATGGGGTGCTGGCCTCTGAGCAGCTAGTCTTGTCATTCATTCAACAAATATTGAGTGCTTATTATGTGTCAGATGAGCAAAACCAGATACAGTCCTGAGGAAGTATGGAGTATAGTAGGAAAAGCATACATTAGCCACACATTAAAAAACTAAATGTTTTTTAGTTTAGTTTTAGTTTGCTAGTGATAAATGTCAAGGAATATCATGTCATGAGAATATTCTGATCTCATCTGATAATGATAATGCTGGCTTATCATTCAGTAACTTTATTGACTACTTGTGTCCTTAGGCAATTACCTAACCACTGGTTGCCTCAGTTTCCTCTTTGGTAATATGGGAAAAATATAACCTACTTCATGAGGTTCTTTGAATAACATCTGGCATATGATAAACATTGAATACAGTTTATATATTTATTATTATTTTTAGATATTATTATTAGATATTTAGATATTATTATTTATATTTATTATTATTAGATATTTAGATATTTATTATCTAAATATATTATCTTATTATTTAAATATATTAATTAAATATATTATTAATCAAATATATTATCTTATTATTTAGATATTTATTATTATTATAGTTATAATAATTATTATTGTTTATTATTTTACTGAATCAGAGGCCTAGTCATGGCATTTATTCCTTTTCAGTAAGCAAAGAGATTCATTCTCTCATGCTCTTTTGAGCAGATTCTGTGGTTTAGTGCCACACAAATCTGGAATGAGTAGCACAAAAATAGTAGAAGTTGATATGTTAATTACATTCTAGTCATTTGTCGTATAATAACAAAAGCAGGAGAATGATCTTCTTGGTTATCTGCTCTTACTCTCTCATTCATCCTTTCACCCGCCCATATATCAAACATTTCTTAAGAAAATAAAGCAAGGTGCAGGGTAATGAAAAGTAAATAAGCACCAATTTCTGACCTGTCTTCCAGTCTAGTAGGGGTGACAGACAAGTACGCAAATAATTACAGTGTAGTCAGAGAACTTATATAACTGGGAATCGTACCCAGTACAGCTGAAGCACCATGGACTACCTCTATTCAAGTTGGGAGATGAAGGAAAGCAAATCACAGGCAGATAGAAAGCCCTCTTGTTCTTTTCCTTATCTTGTACATGGAGGTTATAAGAAACTAACATATTCATTATCATTCTCTTCCATGGGATATACACTAGGAAGAGCTATGAAGATTTCTTATGCTATTCTATTAATCACAGTACAATATTATTCAAGAAATAAATAGAACAATGACCATACTTTCAACTTTTTACTGACTGTAGCAATCACATATAGTGAATGATTCTTGAAAAGTTTATATCATACTATTCATTCAGTTTATCAGCGTGCCTCTCTATCCCTGGTCTTATATAAACAACAACAACAACAAACTGATGATACTCTCATATTTTTGGTTTGTAGTTTTACATATATTTCCATTAAGTTACTCTCTTGCTCCTTATTTTATTCTTTTTTCCCCCTTTTCTCCTTTGCCGGCATTTTCACTATTAATCTTATCCTACTGTCAGGTTCCAACAAAGACCAGAAGAATGTCCATTTCAAAAGCACTCTGGATGTATGTCAACTACATTTCAATTAAAATACACAATACAAAATAAAAACACCCTGGAATCACAAATCACGGAATTTGGGAAATAATAGCAAGAAGTATTATGTTATAATAAGGGGTGCTAGTGACAATTTTTGATCTACATTATAAGAAGGAAGAAAGAAAAGATATGAACAAAGAAGCATTTTAGAGCACAGAGAAAATGATTTAAACAGATTCTGATGCATATTTCCCTTTACATTCATTTTGTAAAGTTTCTTACTGCAGAAGGTAAACCGACAGAATAAAGCCAACATTTCTCAATTGATCAAAAACTAGATTTCACCAATGCAGATTTATTTCACAGGTAAATATTTTTTTGTATTTCAAAGGTAGCTGAGCAGAGTAATATATTGACTGGGTTTAAAAGTTTCATTACATGGTAGGAGAGGACAGAAATAATTTATCAAAAAATGAGGAAGAGCAAGGTAAAGTAGATGGTAACATGGAAAAAAAAGGCAATAGTCACTGAAAGAAAAATGCAAAGTTATAAAAAATTAATTGTAAGGGAGTAGTCTGTGGCTTACTAAACTTGACATAGATGGAAAGGATGACTATTATAATATGTATTATTTCAAAAGGCAGAATGAAATGAAAAGTAGACAAAACAATGATGGCATCTGCCTTACTTTGCAATAAGAGACTACTAGTTAAACTTACTATAAATGTCTATGGCAGCCATAAAACACCTTTCCCAAAAATGTTCACAGAAGAGGAGGCACTACAGTATTTATTTAATGAGAGTCATGAAAAAAAAAAACTTTTGGATGAGAGGGCAGTGCTAAGGAGAAAATGTATGGATCATCTATAGTTATAAAACCAACCAAATCAAAAGGAA
Source organism: Nasua narica (assembly GCA_028533885.1). Lineage (NCBI taxonomy): Eukaryota > Metazoa > Chordata > Mammalia > Carnivora > Procyonidae > Nasua > Nasua narica. The sequence goes on along the minus strand of CM052799.1, from coordinate 164,936,422 downwards.
GAGAATAGAGATAAATGTAAAGGGGAAGAGAAGAACAGAAATGTACCTGAGAAAGCAGAAAATCTTTAGGGTTTAAGCAAGTAACTGCCAGGAGGATAAAAGAGTATGAAACAAAAGAAGCAGCAAATGAAAAATTGTGACCTGCTTTCCAGCCCAGCTCTCTGCCATTCCTTGCTGGGACACCAGTCATGTACCTCAGAAGTTGGTTCAGAGTCAACATTGAAGAAAGCTCTATTGAATGAGTCTTGTTATGCACTTAATCTAGCATTTGGGGAAAAATGTAAATATGGAGAGTGTAGGAAGACCTTGTGAAATGAAATACTCATAGTAATTCCTTGGAGATGAAAAGAAAAAGGATTCTGAAAGGATAAACACTGAATGAGTTGTTGTAAGCCCTAGGAAATGGAAACGGGAGAGTTGAGTAAAGGAGGATTTTTAATGATTATTTTTTATCAGTTTTATTTGACTTTTTATAGGAATAAATATATCACAGTTTTTTAATTCAAAAATTAAAGATTTTTCAGGGCAAAAAATGGACCAAATTATTGCTTACATATTGTTTAAATAACTGTCAAGGCTATAGGACCAATTAATTAATGAATGAATGTATCCCCTACAACTACTTTCTCTTATAAAAGACAGAAGACAGTTGAGCATGAGACTAAATCAGATGAATCATAAATTTTCTTCCAAGTATTATTTATTTTTTTGTGAAGACAGTAAGTAGGAAACTTGAAGACTGTGTCCCCCACCTTTCCCAGTTGGATCTCCTTCCCTGTTATAACTGCATGTTTTCCATTGAAAATCTTATCCAATAGTTGCTGAAATACAGATGACCAAATCCTATCAACAGACACTCTGATTCTGTTGCATGGGGTTGGGGCTGAAGACCCACATTTTAAATAAGCATCTACTAGGACAGTGGTTGGCAAACTTTTTTTCTGTAAAGGAGCAGATAATAAATATCTTAGGCCTGTGTGTCAGCAGATCTCTTTTGTAATCTTCAACTCTGGCCATGGTGTAAAAGCAGCCACAGACAACATGTAAAATGGGCACGAACTGTTCCAATAAAACTTAGTTTTTAACAAAAATAAATGGCAGGGTGGATTTAGCCCCAGGGCAGTAGTTTTCTGCTCTTGCTCTGGAAGATTCTTTTCAAATGGCCTTAAAAGACATTATGAGGACATACAACATTAATAAACAATATTTTAGTTAAGTGAAACCCTCATGTTTGTTTTAAAAGATTCGGGGCAGTGACAAATAAAGAGTATCTTCTCTCTTTTCACAGAGGTAGTGTTACATCAGGAACTGGAAAACTTAATTGCATATGTAATAATGTAATTAAGGGGTTCAGTATACTGTCAGCACCAAGCTATTGCCACCATAGCCAGCCATCTTGATAAAATGTCAATGATGGAGTACTGCATGACAAAAGGCTCCTGACAAACGTTAATGATAAAATGTCAGTGATAAGATGCTGTATGGAGAGATGTTCCTACAATGAAAAGCTGTGTAACAAGGTATCTTTATAATGAAGTGGTCAAACAAATATCACCACAGCAAATGAATAAACCACATGCACATAACACAAATGCACACGGAGAAATGACGTGGCAAGTTGTCTGCCTAATTTATTTTCCATATAATTGATACTGATAGAAAGCCTTTTTACTTTTTAAATCACAGACTGCTAGCACATTTAAATGCCGAAAAGTTTTTCTTTTTTTTTTTTTTTCTGGGACACTGCAGGTGGCCCCTTTCATCTCTGTGCTTCGTACTCTGCAGTGTGTTGCCGAGCAGGTGATCCTGGGAGTCAAGAGAGCTAGTTCAAACGCCTGCTTTGCGTTCCCCACCTCACCCACCTCCTTCCCAGTTGGAACAGTAAGTTCTCTGTGAAAGCTTCTGCAAATGATGACAAGAAGGAGAGTTCTCAGGGAAAGCAACTGAGCTTTAATGCAAGTAAAACTGTTCCAAATGTAAAACACATTTGAAAATCTAAATGCGTGCCCCCTAAACCACATCAATGGAACCTTTAATGATCTTCAGAACCAGCCTTTTCTCTTCCAGTCAGTAGGAAGATTGTTTCAAATCTGTTTGTGCCTGAAGCACTTTTGATTGTGACAGTCTTCTCATTCATGGGCGAAACATGGCGTCCCACTGGAAGTGCCATCCAGGTTCACAGCAATACAGTATGATATGAAAGTATAAACAGAAGTCGGAACTGCATTTCTCCTCTGAGATAACAAGTGCAACTAGATTTTCAGACCACCTATTATGCCATAAAAAATAAAAGAGAAAGAAAAATAAGACCTCCTTTATGTCAGCTGCCTGATTTGTGGGAATGAAACTTACCAGGTCAATATGGAGCCCTATATTTTAAATGACTGCTAGAGACAGCATCCCCATCCTTGCTCCTGGCCAGCTGTTAATTTTTTTCATATGATAAATGCAGAAATATTAACATCAAACTGAGTTTCCTTTCACTTTTTGTGAGTTGGTTAATCATAATTGATTAAATAATGGATTGTTTCACAACCTGACTTAGTTTTTCTCTTTTGCTTTGAGTCCCTGACCAAAAATAAGCGCTCAGCCATACCTAAATGTTTGGGTTTCCCAACATACAGATTAAGATTTAAGATTCTTGTAACCCTGTTTTTCATAGTAATGAGCTGACTGGATAAAATAACTGTATAGATAGATATACTCCACCCTCATTATAGAACTATTTTCAAAAGCCAAGGATATTGAAAGTTATAACAGTAATGTCAGCCCTCATGATTAAATCATGAGGCACATGAGTTTTTCGTTTAAATTTGATGTTCTCATGATCTCAATATTTTTCATGCAAATCTTGTTATTTCTGCATCCTTTCACACTCCAGCTTAAATTGCTTGTCAATCGCCGTGCTTTTCTTGAGTGCAGCACTTCTGAGCTTCTCCAATACGATTTTATACATCTATTTATTCTATTTATATCTACTTCTTTAGTATATTTTCACTTAAAGAAGACATTGGTACAGCATTTCAAATCACATTTAATGAAGTCTTTTGAATTAGAAGCAATGACTTTGGAGGCCAAAGGAGATGAGGCAAGAGGATTGGTTTGGCCAGGAGATTTGGGGATGACGGGGGATTATAGGTTAAGAGAGGAAGAAGCCCTTTTATATTTTAACTTTTATCATTATAACTACAGTACTTATACTAGGAGTTGATTAGAGCAAGGGCAAAGCTGCAGGCTAACAAAGATAAATAGGAAGATCATGACAAAGTTAGGCAATAAAAAAGGACATTTGAAAAAGCCCTCACAAAATAACCCTTGAAATCTCAACTCTTTCAAAGAATCCCAATTTTTAAGAACTTATAGGCCTTCAATTTTAATTTTTAGCCACATGCTCTTTTTTTAGTAAATACTATTTTTGATTTCTATAATATTTTCTGGTACCATCATCTGCTTTGATCTTAGAAATCTAAGGGAAAAGGACCAGAGCCAAATATGCTTCAGTTCAATCAGTGTTCTTTCTCTTTCTGAATTTTATGAGACTTGCGCTATGGATATCTACAATTGCACAGAGGCAAGTTTTAGTCCCCTGTCACCAACCCCCCCCCGGAACTCCATCTTGCTTTCTCATACACGAGAATGTGTTATTACTGTGTATCTTGTAAAATCAGCTACTGGGCTTGCACGGGGCTGGAATGTCACTAGTTTAACAAGATATGCAATAATGTGCACTCATGTAGTTGAGGACACTTCTAATTGATTATACATTTATTTGCCACACCACTATTCTCCTTGGAATATTGCTTAAGAAAAAAGTGTTTGAATAATCTCCTACTGTTTTAGGGATTCCTGCTGTTTGCTAATGAATACACTACCAAGCTTTATTTTTCAAATGTGTTCTCAAATGTGTAAACTACTTATTGCTTTTTCCATGCATTTTTATATTCCAGAGGATCCTCTAGTGACAGAACATTTTCAATCATTACTTCTCTTGGTGGAATCAATTACCTCCTGATAGATTCCCTTTCCAAGTTTAAAATTGCATTTAAAAACTCATCTCTTTTCTGAATTCTAATTGGGTATACTTTGAACTCTGGATTCTTTTAGTGAATATTTGTTTATAAATCTTTCTATGACTTAAAGGGCTTGCTAATACATTTATATATATATAACATATAATACATAATTTGGAGGGAACTTACATTTATTAAACAAAGATTTTATTTACTCTTAAAGACCAAAAATATAGTTCTGACAAAGTAAGAAATGAGAAGTGGTGATATATTTTAAATATATTTTGTTCTGCCTACATGATTTGTCTAAAGTCACATTTGAGGGCATCAAAAATAGAATTGCTTATAATTGTTTCCCAATTATACAGAGAATCATATATAGTGGCTGATTTATATTTTTTATGTATAAAGCAGCCCATCAGCTTTTCAGTGATCATTATTTTGCAAATTTATTAATCTGCAATATAACCAAGAGGTGAGAGAGTAGGTAAAACATTGTCTTTTTATTATTCTACAATGTGTGAACATTTTATTGGCAACTATCATATCAGAACACTGTATCATTATGATATTTGTTTTTTACAATAACCTTGTGAGATGGGAAGTTTTAGTGCTACTGTTTAGATGAGGAATATGGGAATAGAACTAAAATGACCTGCTTGAACTTCCATAATTAATTAATAGCAGAGTTGGGATTTGAACCTAGCTGTGGCTCCCTCCAAAGCTATTCATACTCTTTCCAGTATGGCATCCTATCTCTCAAAGTGAACTGTAAAATGTTCTTGATTTAAAACTTGTGCAATTTTATCTATAGAAGGAACTTTCAGGGCTTCACTTAGAACCACTTCTTTTATTTAAAAACAAGTCTTGCTGCTTGCTTAATAGATTTTTTAGTCCCTAACATGAGATGCTGAATAGAAAGTAGATAAAGGAAAGACATTAATGCTAAATACAGATCTGCAACCTCTCTTATCTCAAGATCACATGGAAGACACACAGTGACATGCAATGGAAATAATACAAATCTTTATTCCCAACCTCAGCACTCTGGAGGATTTAGCACTATTCCAATAGTGGCAAAATCCAACTGCAGAAGCCAAACAAAGTAGAAAATTTAAACCCAGCTTCTTCTGACTTTGGGTGAGTGCAAGACCATTCTCTTAATTCAAGGACACAAAATGATCCTTAGTCTTTTTAATTTGGCTGGCTAGTGTCATTAAAAATCTGAATTTGAATGCCTTTAGAATTTTGAATGTTTGCTTTAATCACAGGCCCTATCACACACTACCATTTTACCCCAAACCTACTGAAATTGCTTCTTTCAATGTCTTGGCCCATGAAAATATTTGAATTTGCAGCTCTTACCCTGACATGTCATGTAAAGATAGGGTCCTTTTTCTACTTACTCTAGTTCCGCCCATGGCTCTTCTAAGGTACCCAATAGGGCTAGGATTAGGGTGAGATGATTTTACCTTGGGCCTAAAGTTTATGATGGCAAAGCTTAGTGATCCAAATAAATAAAGGGCATATTAATGCAATATTTTTTTTAAAAAATCAGTATTAATTCAAAGTGTTTTTTTTCCTCAAAATATTAATGATGAACAAAATAAAGATCTTACCCCATCCTTAGTCTGGTAATCAAACTGCCTTCTACAGATTATTACGTTTTTGTAATAAGAGCCTCAAATCTAAGACTCTCATTCTTACTTGGTTAGTTTCTGTCTTTTCTATCTTATAACCTATCTGAAAAAAAAAAAAAAAGAGGAGAATAGCAACTGATCCTGATTGGAAGAGAAGAACTCAAACAGTAAACTTATGTGGCTTTATTCAGCATAGTAGCCTACCTTCAATACACCTTGAAAAAATCCTCTGTATAGTTAAAAATTTTGTAACAATAGCTAACAATTACTGAGCATTTATGTAGAAGACCTGTGGTAGGCACTTTATTTGAGTTATTTTACTAATTCCCAGCGACTACCTTATGTGATAGAGATTGCTAGTATCCCCAATTTACAAATGAGCCTAAGTCATTTGCCAAGTTAATACATGATAAAGTTAAGGATTAAATTAGAACATCATAATTTCAGAATACACATTTTTAAAGAGATAACAAAAACTGACTGAATCATAAATAGAAGGCTAAGTGATTTTACCTTGAGAAACAAGAAAAGTGTTGAAGTCTAAGAGAGCCTGTTATTTAAAACTGATTATTATGGGATAATATTTGGAGATTTCCAGCCAGTTTCTTTCATCATCATCATCATCATCATCATTATTATTTTAATAATGATGTCTTTTTTTTTTTTTTTTTTAGATTTTATTTATTTATTTGTCAGAGAGAGAGAGAGAGGGAAAGAGAGCACAAGCAAGCAGGGTGGCAGGCAGAGGCAGAGGGAGAAGCAGGCTCCCCGCTGAGCAAGGAGCCCGATGTGGGACTCAATCCCAGGACCCTGGGATCATGACCTGAGCCGAAGGCAGCTGCTTAACCAACTGAGCCACCCAGGCGTCCCAATAATGATGTCTTTCTAACTCTCTACTGGAACTAAAAGTATTCATTGTCTACACAGAAGGACAGATAGAGTATAGGACAAAATAAAGTAATTTTTCTGTTTTAAATTTGTAGATTGATTTTTAAAATTCTCCAGCAGAGATTACAAACTTGAAAGCCCCTCAATTTTTAATAGTTTCATTTGATAAGGAAATAGGCAATTTTATTTCTAAAACCTTGGCTCAAAATAACAAGAGCCACAGCACGGAGGACTCTGATCCAGTTATAGCATCAATTAGAGTGAGGAGAACTCCAGGATGATGTAAAAACTCCCAAAGAAGTAAGAATTTGACTGGCAGGAATAAGAGGGACATTCAGAGATGTGACTGGAGTTAGCTGTGGTGACTTTCTGTGTGCAGGGAGACGGCTAGCATTGCGGAGAAACCCCATGCTTAACATGGTGCTTAATAGGTATAGTAGCACTATTTTACTACTTTTTTAGTGGGCCTGAAAGCAGTGTCAGATGGTTTGGTATCCTACATCTTAGCAGTGTGGGGGGTGGGGGTGAAAAGCCAACTACTAAAGTGGATGCATTTGGCATAAACAGGTTGCAGAGTGTGTGTACCAGAAAGGCAGAGACCTTGGCAGGACCTCAGACATTCTCAGCAGGTGAATGGGAATAGAAAACACTCAGCAGAGGTCACAGGGAATGGAGAGGACCACAAACTTGTTGCAGTGCTCTTTGTCCCCGCCCCCAACACCCCCTACCCCCCACGCCTTGCTGTCCCTCTGTGCCATGATGTTTTGTCAACCTTCCCTGTGTCAGAACCATCCAGGAAGAAGGCTTGGAAGTGAGAATACTGTAGTGACTGCATAATAAACTCAAAGAGATTGGGATTTAAATTGGAAGTAACTGTGTCTACTCTTGAATTTGCAAAATTGAAATTTCCTTAATCTTCAGAAATGGGGAACAGTGAAATAAAATTACTCTCGAAAAGTAATGGGAGGATATTATTGCAGATCTGGGTGTTGTAATGGTAAATTTATAGGAGCTATAGAAAAATAATTTAACAATCTTATGGTACTATAAGCTTCAGTTATCTAGAAAATTAATCTATGTGAAACTCTTCTCTCACTGTGGAAGGAAGTTAGAGCATTATTTTGTGTACAAAATATCAATTAAATTTTCTTACCTATCTAATAATATAATCTGAATTATAAATTTTAATATTATAAAGACTTTGATATAATTATCATGAGCATTTTATGACTGCTATATCTTGGGACTTAGAGATTCCAACTTATACCAAAATCTAATAAAAAAAGTGTAGGATATTTTTATGATCACATGTCAGCACTGATCTACCATTTTCTCCAGTGTTGTTCAGTTTATCCAATTAGGTTTGGTGATTTTTGCTCATAAATCCATATTCATCTACTATATTAAAAAATCCTGTGGTGTATGTTTTACTGGGGTTTAATACATTTCACAGTCTAAATTCAGTCCCTATTTAAATTGTAAGTAGCACACTGGAAATCCACAGAGGGAAAATGAAGAAATTGTAGTTAAAGACAGAGTTTGGCAGAAAAAAGTAAAGCCACTCGTTTTGGTTATTCTTCCAAACCTTAAACAATTAATATTACAACACTGGACCCTGAGCTGCTTTGCTATAAACTTCTTTTTGCCTACATGCTCAAGGTAAAGAAGAGTTTCATTTGTGTAAGAGTATGTGCTTCTGTGACTCATGATATCTACTAGATAAAAATCAAACATTCTGATAAATCCCAGGGAGGAATGTGAAAATTTTAAGAAGCTCCAAAAAATAGAAACTCAAAGAAAATGCTATACCTTGGTAAAGAGATTTCAGACATTAAGACTGAATTTTTGTTTACTGGGATATTTTTTCCCCAAAATGTTGAAGGAAAGGTAAGGCTACAGTGATATTATATGAAAACTACAAATTTTGGGAATCGGTAAAAACTTTCCTTTTTTTTTAAATCAAAGTAAGTTATCTTAGCAAACTTTACCTCTGTTTAAGGATTCTCTACCCACTATTTCTTTTAATTATTATTAGATAATATAAAACATTAAACTGTATGACTTCTTTGAATTAACCATCATTTTATTTCAACTCAGAGTAGCAAAAGGAAAACATCCCTCTTCTACCATGTATTTGGAAACATCTGATAGAATAATTATTGTTATTTTGGTTTCTAGATTAAAAGCAAATGGCAGGTAGAATGCAAGTAGGGATTGCTGGGAAGAAGGCCAGAGGAAATTGGAGTTAGAAATGCAAAATGTGTGCAGAAGTTTGTCTAAGGAAAAGCAAAGCCACTATGTTTGGAAAAGGTTGAAATCTCATTATTTTGCAAGAGGTACATTAACAACTGCAAAAGCTTCAGAAATTCCAGGTAATCAAGAGTCTTAGAAGCTCACTGAGCCAGCATGCTTCTTCCCATGAGTGCTGCCTCTATAAAGCAGATTTTTCATTTTCACATTAATAGCATGGTTGAGAAGCTCTTGATAGAGTAGCTTCTGGGGGAATGGAATTTGTCTGAAGAAGAAATAAGCCTGGAAAAGCCAGAGTAGCCATAACTAAAGGCTGAAATTTACTTCCTTACTAGCCCTTCTTGTCGGAGGGAATCTCTGTTTTTGAAATCATGGTGTGTTTCTGACAATTTAGGATTCCTGAAATTATTGGGCATCAGAAAGAAAAATATTTTTAAAAGTAACTTGTAGGTAGGTTTTATTCCTTTAATTATATAAAATGTTTAAAGAGACAGAAAAAAGATGCTTGGTGTCTCCCTGGATTTCACTGAGCAGTTGTATTCATGATAAATCTGTAGCACCTTTCCCCTCTGTCTTCTATTACTCTGCTAGTTACTGACTGTAGCCTGAGGTAAAGTGATTGCTGTTCCCTCTCTCTCTTCATTTCCAACTCCTAACTGTGCTCCTTGATCACTGCTCTCCTACCTTCACACATTTTCTCCCTGATGTCCTCATTTCTTCATAGCACAATTTCAAGTGTAGATTTCCCTGGTGGAGAAATATCGCACGGTCTGAAAACGAAACAGAACAGAGTTCTATATTGATGTAGATGGCCCAGACAATACAGTGCGATTTTTTAAAAGGGAAAAAGCAAAACCTGAAAAGAAAAGAAAACAACCAAAAAAACAAGTAAATGGGAAATAAAACCAAGAAGCCCTATAAGGAAGGGCAACATGATTTTCCTCACACTTACAACTCTTGACAGCCCTGAGCAATTTACTCCATAAATATGCAAAGGGAGGCTTGTATTTAGACAAGTGTTTGGTTTTACAAAGCTGAAAGCATTTCCCTGGCACACTGGAAAATTATTAAATTTGATCACATTCCTTTTCTTAACCTATCTGATACATATGTTGAGGTAAGGGAAGAAGTCACCTCTGATTTTATAACTACCAATACTAAAGCTTTAATATATTACGTTTAATTTTAAAAAGTTTCCATAAATAAAATTAATACCATATATACTATTTTGTCATTTTCTTATTTAAAAAATAATTTGTACACGCCTAGTTAATAAACAAAATCATTATTAAAATCTTATTGCTAAAAAAATAGACTTCTCTGCCTTGCCCTTTCTCACTCTCTGCCTTGCTCTCTGTTAGTGTTATTCTCAACTCTTTTTAGCCTTTTCTTCTGTGTATTTATGTTCATATTTCTAGGTAATATTATAATATTGCTAATTGTTGATTTGTATAGTTTAGGTGTCATCTGTTAATTTCCTTTTATGGCAGATGAGGTGTTAGCTTTCTTTAAGCTTCTGCTGTTTCCTTTCATTATCCCAATAGCAACGTGTCCCAACTTGAAGTTAGTTATATTTAATTTTGTATTATCATAAATAAGTATTATTCACTATAGAGCCAAGGAGCATACTGTATTTCCTTTTCTACATGTTTTTTTTTTTTCCTAGAGTTAAAAATTTCCTTATTGTTCTCATTTGTCTAGTTGTCTATCAGTTCTTTCCATACCCTCCAAAAGCATTCAGTATAGTTTTTACATGGTCAAATGTATCATTATTTTTCCATTACATTTGTTTTCTCCAGCAGATTTCCCCCCAGAATGCATTATTATCTATTGTTTGAATATATTTTCCTAATGTTCTAGACCAGTTATGCCGTCATGATCCTGGAAATTCCCCTCACTAGATTTCTGTTGCTAGAGCTCTATTTGTTGATTTCATGTCTTCTTTATTAGTTGTCTTTGCATATTTAAAAAATGGCTTTGATGCCAAATGAGTGAAATTTTTATTTATTTATTTATTAATGAATGAATTCATTGAAAAGGTTGATGGCATTATTCTACTGCATTGTGCTTTGGAAATAAGAATATCTAAATGGTCTAGGTACACAGAATAGTAACTGACCCTTGAGTTTCTTTTTATTGTCATTAAACTAGTCAAGTGCTTTCATAAGGTACTCAATAAAATATTTTAAATAAAATAATTTGTGAATATAAACTTATTAAATTTCTATAATAATCTTTAAATTATATTAGTGGGAAATTATATCTATTATTTATCTGATTTGAGAAAGAACATTAAACCATTGAAATTTTCTAAATGAATTGGAAGATTTTTTTATTGGGAAGGCACTGACATGAAGCTGTATGTACACACATATATGTATACATATATATAATATGTATGCATATATAAGATGTATCAAATGTGTGTGAATATTATTTATAATATATGTATACATATATAAATATCACTTTAAAATGAAGAGAGATAACATTCAGTGCTATGTTTGTACTAATTTTACTTTTTAAAAAGTTTTTGTACTTTTTTATTATTGAAGTATAGTTGATATATGATACTATATTTGTTTCAGGTCTAAAACATAGTGATTTGACAATGCACTAATTCTTTTACTGACACTATTGCATTTAGTTCTCTGAGAAGCTTCATGGTTTACCTGATGAGGTACAGATTTTGAGCTTAACCATCATGGTTTTGAGTCCCGATCCCCAGAGATAATATAGGTAAAGTGACTAGCACATACTTCTGCTTTTATTAATGTAACTATTATATGACTACAAGGTTCCTACTATTATGACAACTACTACTGCTACTACTACTACAGTTTATAGGCAAAGAAACTAAGAGCTTGGATACATTAATAAATTTAACCAAGATTGTTTCCTGGTAAAGGGGAAAACAGGGATTTAAAAATGGATTTTTCTGACTGACTCTACAACCTTCTCAGTACATTGCACTCTCTTTATCAGAAGCAAACAAAGCTATCCCCGTCATTTTAGACCTTTTGATTTGCAGAGTAATAAACACTCCACTGACCTCTGTAAAGGACAAGGTTGTTCAGAAGGACAATCTTTGCGCTCTGCTTAGAAAGCTAATCACTGTAAGATTTGGACCAGAAGGGTAGAAAATTTTTTGTTGGATCTATAACAAAACATTTGTCTCTGATTTTCCAGTGACTAAGTGTAGGACCAACAAAAAATTTGTTTTTTGTTTATTTAAGTAAACTCTACAACCAGTGTAGAGTCCAATGCAGGGCCTGAACTCACAACCCGGAGATCAAAACAGACCTAACCTGAGATCAAGAATGGGATGTTCAGCCAGCTGAGCCACCCAGGCACCCCTGAGTGTTTTTTAAATTTCTGTCCTGGACATTTTGTGTATTATCTTATGAGACTCTGGGCTATGCTCAAATCTTATGTTTGGGCAGGCTTCCTTGTGATATCATGCTGGTGTGCACAGGTTGAGAGTACCAGGTCACCTCATCACTGCTAAATGGGGGTACAAGCCCTAGTACTCTTTTGTTGACTATGTAGAGGGGATTGCCTCCTTACTGCTGTTGGTGGGATTAAGTTCAGGGTCCTTAGTAGGCCTATGCTGCACTCATCAGGGCTGGAAGGGGGAGTGTCTTCTTGCTACTGCTCTCCACGTGAACTGCATGGACATCAAAGGGTAGTTGGAGAGGTTTATTATTGTTGGAAAGTGGGGTAAGTCCAGGCTTCCCACTGGGCTTCCTGGAATACCACTTGGGCTGGGAGAACAGATTACCTTATCATAACCTGTTGGAGGTGGGACTCTGGATCCCATGTGGGGTCTCCACTGACACCATAAAGAGAGGAAGCTTTTTATCTCTAGGCAGACACATAATTTCCAGCTCCAACACCACCCTGACAAGAATTAACACTTTGTTGGTGCTAGGGAGGAGTGAATTTTAAGCTTTCCACTTGGCCTTTGTTGATCAAAGTAGACATGGGGCCATGTTTTTTCCCCTCAGTTTTATTGAGATATAATTGACAACATTATGTAAGTCTAGGGTGTACAAGGTGATGATTTGATATGTGTATATATAGTGAAATGATTGTAATAATAAGATTCCTTGATACATCCATTACTTCCCATAGTTACATTTTGAGTTTGTGTGTGTGTGTGTGTGTATGGTGAGAACATTTAAGATTTACTCTCTTAGCAAAGTTCAAGTACACATTATTGTTAACCATAGTTACAGTGCTCTACTTTAAATATCTAGAACTTACCTATCTTATAACTGAAATTTTGTTCCCATTGACCAACATCTCTCCATTTTCCCCATCTTCCACAGTTTTTCCCATGGTGCTTAGCTGTAGTAGATCAGTTATCCTCTAAAAGTTTTTTGTCTTGCTGTGTTGTCCTTGTCTGGTCCTTTCTAGTGACAGCAAGTTTTAGTTGGACACTTTTGGTTTGTACCCAGTGGTATTTCTGGACTATTGCTTCTCCAGCATCTGGTCTGGCATATATGAGGCCAAAAGGAAACCCAGTGAATTCACTGCCCTGTCACTTTTCAGGTCTTCAGCTGGTCTGGCTTTCTCTCTCCTTCCTTTACAGTCTTCTTGTTTTATTTTATATATAATCTCCAGAGTTTTAGTATTTCTTAATAGGCACACTAGGGAGGAATGTACCTCCCCTATATCAGATGAGGTATTTAAAACTGGATGTCCTTTATTAACTTTTAAATCCTATGTTTTTCATTGAAACTAATAATGAAATTGGGACACTTTACTCATAGAACTGTATAAAAACATGAACAGAGATTTTTTTTCCTAGATAATAATGTTAGTTCTGAATTTCATATATTATATATTTCTGTGTGATGCTTAGGATATGCTAAATAAAACTGTTGGGGAGTTTGGGAAATAAAATGTTTGGATGGATGGGATTATTGAACCATGATGTGGTCCCTTGACAAACAGCATTAACATCAGTTGGACATGTATTAAAAATATAAATACCCATCCTCACCTAAGACTTATGGATTAAAGAACTCTGAGAGTGGGACCCAACAAGCTATTTTTAAACAATGCCTCAGGTGATTTTTATTTGAGTTAACATTTGAGAACTACTGAACTAAGGGAATACCTGAGGACTCCTGCAGTTGAGTATGGTCTGCAGGTGGGAGGATTCTCCAGAGCCCCACATTAGTATGCTGCGCTATACATGTATGGCCTTGTCCTGATGCTTCTCCTTCAGCCTTTTCTTCTTCCTTAATTCTGTGGGTAAGCAAGGGAAAAGAAAGTAAGCATGCCCAATGCTGATGTTACAAGTTGACTGTATAGTCTTGGAGTAGATAAGAATTCAAATCTTCTACTTATTTCTATATAAGAAATATTAATAGAGTCAGAGGCTGCCTTACATTCAGGTCTCAGAAAAAGAGAAATGTTTAAGGATTCCTTGTGTAAAATTGCTTAAAATTCTACTACTAAAATTATTTTAAAGAAATTGGCATTTCCCCAAAGGAAAAAGCAACACATAAAAAGCTGTCTTTTTCTTAGTAATAGAGGAGGAATAAATTGAAAACTAATAGACTCCCAGCCTGTGTATGAAGAAGATCCAAGATACACGAAGAGGTCATAGTGAGAGGGGATGCTGGTGGGGACTTAAGGAGGAGTATGCCAAAACAAACTTGGGACCCTGCAAGTTTAGGACTTGAGGTAAGTAGGGTCATTGTATTGTAATGCCAAGGGTGCCCATCTATAAGTCACAAATAGCTGATTCTGATTGAATTGGTTATTGTTATCCATTATTACTAACAACACTTATGGAATTTAGTAATAATGCTATAAATTTATAGTCAGAGGAGCATGTAGCTTTTAAGTGAGACTGTTTTCTCAGTGTTATGGCAAAATACAGACTATGCATGGTAACGGACATTCTTTAACTCAGTTGAGCATTATCTTTATTATTATTTCTTTTCTTTTTTTTTAAAGATTTTATTTATTTATTTGACAGAGATTAAAGAGATCACAAGTAGGCAGAGAGGAAGGCAGAAGCAGGTTCCCTGCTGAGCAGAGAGCCTGATGTGGGACTCAGTCCTAGGGTCTTGAGATCATGACCTAAGCCAAAGGCAGAGGCCTAACCCACTGCGCCACCCAGGCCCCCCAATTATTATTATTTCTTAAGAATATCACAATTCTTAAGGTGTCTTTTGACATTGTAGTTCATCATCATCTACCTTAAGGATTCTGTAATGTTTAAAATCTCTTGGCCCTCAGGGGCAGGTAGAATCACATCTCACTTGCTCCCCTAAAAGGCACAAAATCAAATTACACCAAAAGGCTCCTTAGAGTACAGCTCTTTGCCAATTACTTGAATTATTTTCAGCCACTTTGGCACATTTTCTCTCCAGACAAAATGGAAATCTTTTAGTCTGCACCAGTGAAGGATTTCATATTTCTTAGTGCTTCCACATATACAGTATAATGAGAATAAAAGCTTCTCTGCCTCACAGATCTTTCCTACGGTGCCATAATGCAGGGAAAATAACATCCATTTCTAACACATGAAGCCCACATATTTTCTAAAGAAGAAGAGAAAGACATTAACATTACACAAGAAAACTATTTGCTCTTTGCTTTAAATTTCCAAATTTGAGCACACCGGAGATTTCAGACTTCAAAACTACATACATCTGTGCTGAGATATGGACCCTCTAAGGTGCTTCATTATTGGCACTGAAAGCTGGTTTCATGAAACACCTGCTCTGAGTAAGCAATGTGATCAGAGAGTGTCAGCAGGGCAGACAGATTTTAAATGGAAGATTGTTACTTACCCAAAAGCCATTTGGAAGCTAAAAACAGCAATATCAGCAAACCAGTAACAATAACTTAAATATCCCCAAGTACATTATTAACACTTCCAGTCCTCTAAGGATCAGATGACTTCTAAAAGTTTTTGTGTCTCAAGAGAACAAATCTTTTCTCCCCATTTATCATTTTATAAAAATATTATTTTTCACTGATAGTCTTACTTATTTTATTATTCCCAGTTGCCTCTTTATTTTTCCTTCTGATTTGTTATTTCTTCTCCACCAGTGCCAACAACAGCGCACACTGAAATCACTTCCCATTGCTCAGTATTCTTCCCTGTTCTCAATAGCACAGCCCTTAGGATTGAATCCCTTGCCTAGAGCATTAAGAACTGGGGAAAAAATCACTACTCATTGCTTTGCTTGCAGTTCTCATTTGGACTAGTGCTTGCAGAAATTGAACTGAACTTTCTTCACTGTTACTGCATCTGTAAGGTAATTGCCTAAACTTGTTGAGCCAATCGGAATTGCTGTTCTTGAGTTTTGCAAACGTGAAGAATCCGATGAAGCAATTTGTAAGCCATATGTGGTACATCCCTCTTTCTCCACTCAAAGTCATATTGTTCTCTATAGGATTTTGTATGACCCTTATGAAACATTACACTCCAGAATTCTATTTTAAAAGCTCCAAACATTAGTGTTAAAAAAAATCATTTTTATTTATGGTATCATTTTTGTTTCACAATTCTTATATTAAATGAAAGGAACTTGAAATTCTTTAGCACTCTAATATTTTTGGATGACTCAAAGAAATAACATTTAATAAAAGAGAGAGCACACACACACACACGCACGCACACACAAAACATAACCCTATAAAATAAAAGGAGGTGTAATATGTCACATGCTTGTGGCACATTTTTTTGCTACTACAAAATCTGTGTTCAATGTAGAGACATTCCAAAATGCCTCATTACTGCTGCTTCTTGAGTTAGAAAAATGAAATGTTCATGTATATATAGATATAGATATAGATATAGATAGAGATAGAGACAGAGACAGAGACAGAGAAAGACAAAGTGAGAACTTCATACCTTCAGAAAGCTCAGAGAATTTAAAAGCTTTGTGTATTCTTTAGCTTAGAGGCATAGTAAATAAACAAATTATGTATTTCCTGTATCATAGTCCTATGCCTGCTTGTAAAATTTGAAGTACTTCTCTTCATAAGGGAAGGCATTATTTCTGACCCAATTGAATCCTCACTGAATGCCTAAGGAACTAAATTATCCTTTCATATTTGATGTCATGCAGGTCATTGTCTCCTCAGAGAATTACTGAAAACCAGGCCAATTTTTTAAAAATTTAAAACTTTATCTCTCTCTTGTAGATAGGTCATCGGAAAGGTAAAATAGTCACTTAAAAGTAACCATAATTCTGCAGATCTTATTACATGTATTTACTCTGCTGTCTGATTCTTTTTTTTTAAGCCCTGTTATTCACAAATCCTTGATTAATGTATTGATTTGGCCTAGAGAAGCACTATAGTGAGACTCGAGGTAAATGTCTAAGAAATTTCAGTGGGCTTAAGACAGTGCAAATGATTACACTTGCAAAACAAGACAGGGTATGTTGTTATGCAAAGGCTATACATTTATAAATCAGGTGAAACTTGAGAGTTCACAAGAATCAAAGTGGGATGGAGAATGGACAGATCTCATTGTAGTGCTATTGGCTATCTATCCACAAGAAGCAACTGAACCATTTGATTGCAGTGTAGCAATTACATTGATTAATAAAAATTATAAATGGTTATGGAATACTGTACTTATGTGGATATGCTACATAGAAACAACTGATAGAACAATATTTTTGAGTCATTAGAATAGAGTCAAAACTGGGATTTCTACAGGAGCCATGCACTTGAAGGAGGCTCTAATGGTTGTGTGAAAAATGGGAGGGGGGGAAGAATAGTGGAAGTTCATTACCTTAGATTAATCACTTTAATCATTAATACCTTCTTTGTATATGGCATTATTCTAGGTGCTAAGAAGTTTGACACAATATAAGAAAATATAGACTTTATTTTCAATAAAATTGTAATACAGTGAACATCAAACAGTAACAAAATTGTATCCAATTTGTTGGCCTTTTATTGATGAACAAAACACACGTATATGTATACAGATGTTAAACGTGGATAATGAAAATATGTGGATGCCTGTAAGCAGATACATTACTGAAGCAGGTGCCATTTGGTTGTAAAACCAAATTTAAGAAGTCAGTGAAGGTTTCCATAAGAGATAAAAATTGTTTCCAAATATGATGGACAGAATAGGGGCTATTTTGAGGATATGAAACATTTTGAGAAAAATCTTAAAAGTATTAACTGAGAAAATTGGACAAGTATAAAACTGGCACAACAGCTGGAAATTCATATAAGAACTGAGTTGTTTTAGGAAGGGTAGAAGAATTGGATAGATGTTTTAAAAATCTGGCTAGGAATTCTGATGTCTAAGTTCAGGAAATTAAAAGTTTTCTAGAGATTTGAGGAAAAAGGAATGCAAACATGTTTATAGAGGGTAAAGCCATCCATCAGAATGCCCTGAATGTGAGGGGACAAAGTAGAAAAGTAATTATGAATTTTTTAAAAAGTGGTATAGATTTCTTCTATAAAATGACTTCATTTATAATTGGAAGAGCCTCAGTTTTGGATAACTAAAGAGATTTTAACACTAATTAGATTGTTGCAGTGACAAGATCTTATTTTTTCACATAAACATACTTTTTCCTCCATTGACTACAAAAATATTTTCCTTTCACTTTATCACAGTAGCTCATTTTGATTATGCTCAGACCTCAGTGCATCACCTACACCTACCCAGCTAATCTGAGTAATTAAAGAAAAATGATGCATGATGCATTTATAGTTAAGTGAAATGAGTATAAATCTCACATAACAGCTGGATTCCTATACTTGGCAACATGGCACAGTTTGAGAAAAGCAATCATCTTCCTTTCCTGTTGGCAAAACACTTCACTGATCTCTCCAATTTGAGGCCTCTTCAGGATTTAGTGTCTTCTCACTTTGTAATGCACAGAACACTACTTCCAGATGGACAGTCTTGTCATATGCTATTTTTATGCTACACTTTAGAATTTTAAAGTGGGAGCAGTTATTCACCAAACACGAAATGTATCACTTATTGTGTACATTTTCAAATCAGCATGCTCAACCAGCTGCTGATGAGCTTAATACACTCAGATGAAAGAAAGCATGGGTAAGTCAGATAGTCAGCATACATTTAAATTCTTACATTATGTGGTGCTGATGGGGATAGAGGACAACTCAAAAGGGCAAGATTCCTGCCCTTGAGAGGTTTCCAGTCTAGAGTGGAGATGAAAAGAAGTCATATACACTTGACAAGCATTTGAAGGCAGAAAGTCTCCTGGAAAATGTATTATGCATATCCAAGTGCAGAAGAAAGAGAGAGAAAGAGAGAGAGAGAGACAGGGAGAGAGTTGCAGAGAGTTAGAGAGGCAGAAGGCCTCCAGAAACAGATGAGTTTTAACTGGGTCTTGAAGGAGATTGTATATCTAAATTTCAATAGGAAAACCTTTAGTTATAGTATGAAAAGTGGTTAACAGAAAAAAATGGAAATATTATTTAGAGCAGCTACATAATTGATTTGGCTGTAGTATAAAAATGATTTATAAAAAACCGAGGGATGACATTAGAGAAGTGGACTGAGGATTAGGTGTTTCGAATTGATACAGAAAGACAATAGAGAAATACTGGAGATGACAGAAAGCATGAAAATGGGGTGGAAAGACTGGTTTAGTAACTACAGAAATATGGTCATATACGATATTGATCATGTAATCAATGCATCACATGATCAGCAAATTCGACTATTAAAGGGATGAGAGCCTGATCTGTAGAAATGGATAGAATCTGATAACCTCCCCATCAAATCTTAATTCTCTGTATGAATTTTTTTTATAAATAAGTTCAGTATTTTAGTACCTTTTCAGAGGAGTACCTTATGAAGTCAAGTCCATAAGAGATATCAGTACCTATTTAAGCAGGACTATGGGGTGTAGAAATGCTTGCTGTGTTGTGTGGGGTTAAAAGAAATGCCAACTTTTAGGAAGCTTCTCAATTAAAATAAAAAGAAGTCTTTCTCTCTTTATTCTTTTCCATGTACAATGAGCTCTGAATAGTAATCAAATGGTGTGAACTTATAAATCAGATTATTGTCTACACCTTGGGCATTAAGTAATTTTTTTTTCTTCCGGAGACTAGTTTGAACTGAGTTTGAGAGATACCTCATCCTTCAGCTAAAGGTAGTGCTTGATGGTTCTCAAGCATTCTCTGCTTCATATAAATGAGGAGTATGATAAATCACCAATATTCAGATGGTTGTAGATGTGATTCTGTGAGTCTGGAGGTGGACAGTGAGTGGTAGTGAGGGTTGTTATCACTTCAGAAAGTTTTGCAAGTATTAATTTGGAATCCTTACTTACCCCCTAAAACCACAATCATGAAAATCATTGACTATGGAGTTCTCGAGGGGAGGTGGTGAGAGGACGTTTCTTCATATAAACTTAATTGTGTGCAAATATATGGAGGCCAACTGCATGAGAAAAAACAAATGCTACTTATTCTGAGCTTGCTCATAACAAGGAAGTTAACCATAATCACTTGTGTTTTGGCATAGACTCAAAGGCAGGAGGGGGCTGGGAAAGCTCTGTAAGTGGAAAAGGGAAGCCTTCAGGTGTGCCCTGATTCGGAGGCTATTGGCATGGGGAAGCTGCAGACAGGCTACCTAGAAGTAGATTGTCCTATATGATTGGTTAGGGATACATATTTGATTTTCTCCGGTTGGTGCTACGTTGGAAGTTGGAACAAAAACCAGGGTAACCATCAGTTATTAATCAAGTCCTGGCCATATTGGGTTGACTGTTACAGGAGTTATTGGGTAGTTTCCTGCATTATCACTTGATAGCAATCTGGCTTCCTGCAAGTCTGACCTACAACACGTTGGCTTCCTGGGCTGTTTGTCATAGATAAGGGAGTGGGTTTCCTAGGCATGTTGCTGCCGGTTGTGGGTCAGAGTTCTATTATTATAGGTGGTCTGGCCATGTTCTATTTGTATATTCAGCTTTTCAGTTGTTATTGACATTTTCCTCCTAGAAATCTATCCTGTCACTTCATAATGCTTATTGTATCTTATCCCTCAGTATAAATGCAAATGTGTATCGTGAAATGTGCACAGATAGCTAGATGGCTTTCTCTTACTGTTTACATTTAAAATTGTGCCAGTTTATGTTGTTTAGTGGGAATGTATGTGGTTTTTTTTAAATGTGTTAATTTAAAAATCTTGATATATATATATCAGGAAATCAAGTTGCCCTTCACTAGGGAAGTCTTTTTTTTTTTTTAAGATTTTTTTACTTATTCATTTATTAGGAAAGAGAGAGAGTAAGAGAGAGCATGAGAAGGGAGAAGGTCAGAGTGAGAAGCGGACTCCCCATGGAGCTGGGAGCCCGATGTGGGACTCGATCCCGGTACTCTGGGATCATGACCTGAGCCGAAGGCAGTCGCTCAACCAACTGCGCCACCCAGGGGCCCCACTAGGGAAGTCTTAATCAGTTCTGTTAACAAACCCAGTCTTTTCAAAATTTACTACTCTGCTTCATCACATCTCATAATTGAAGACTGGATTGTAATAGTTGATACCTGTCCTAATCACTCGGCAGCTTGGCTGGCTTACTCTCTGTGGTTCTGTGCATTACTGCCCTGCCCTCTGCCTGTAAAAGCTTCCCTCCTTCCTTTCTGCCTATTTCATAGCACGAGGATTGCTTACAGTCATCTTCATTTTCTGAACCAAAGAGAAAAAAGCAATTGTTAATAATTTTGACTATACTTATGTGGACAATGAAATAGAATATTTAAAGATTTTTTAATTTTTTTTTATTTATTTGACAGAGAGAGAGATCACAAGTAGGCAGAGAGGCAGGCACAGAGAGAAGGGGAAGTAGGCTCCCTGCTGAGCAGAGATCCCAATGTGGGGCTTGATCCCAGGACCCTGAGATCATGACCTGAGCCGAATGCAGAGGCTTTAACCCACTAAGCCACCCAGGTGCCCCTGAAATAGAATATTTAAAATCAGGATTGCTTTAAAAAATAAGGCTGTGTGACTTATCATTTTTGATGCTTTTGGTTGCAAGTAACAGAGGATGGTATCCAAAGTGTGCCATTTCTTCATCTATGTCTTGTTATCTTTGGCGTGTTGACTCTCATCCTCAGCCTATTGCCCTCATGAATATAAGTTGCTGCAACAACCTTGTATTAGTTTCCCAGGACTCGGTGGGTTAAACAACAGAAATGTGTTTTCTCATAGTTTTTTTTTTTATTATTTTTTTTTTAAATCCAGTGTTATTTTTTTTAAGATTTTATTTATTTATTTGACAGAGAGGAGAGAGATCACAAGTAGGCAGAGAGGCAGGCAGAGAGAGAGGGGAAAGTAGGCTCCCTGCTGAGCAGAGAGCCCAATGTGAGGCTCGATCCCAGGACTCTGAGATCATGACCTGAGCTGAAGGCATAGGTGTTTACCCACTGAGCCACCCAGGCACCCCATTCTCATAGTTCTATAGGCTGGAAGTCTGAAATCAAGTCTTTTAAAAGGTTGGTTCCTTCTGAGGGATGTAAGGGAGAATCTGTTCCATGCTTCTGTCTTAGCTTCTGGTAAGAATTTGCTGGCAGTCTTTTGTGTTTCTTAGCTTGTAGATGCATCAGGTCAATGTCTGCCTTTTTTTTTTTTTTTAAAGATTTTATTTATTTATTTGACAGAGAGACTCAGTGAGAGGGGGAACACAAGCAGGGGGAGTGAGAGAGGGAGAAGCAGGCTCCCCCCTCACGACCTCCCCCCCCTCCCCGAGCAAGAAGCCTGATGCGGGGCTCAATCCCAGGACCCTGGGATGATGATCTGAGTGGAAGGCAGACACTTAATGACTGAGCTACCCAGGCGCCTCCAATGTCTGCCTTTATGACTACCTGGCATTCTCCCTGTCTCTGTTTTCATAAGGCCATCTTCTTATAAGGACAACAGTCATTAGATTGGGGGCCCACCCCGCTTCAGTATGACCTCATCTTACATAATTATATCTGTGGTGACCCTACTTCCAAGTAAGGTTCTATTTTGAGACATGATAGTTGGGACTTCAACATATATTTTGGGGGAAACACAGTTTATAACAAAGCCCTTGCATCATATCCTTGTACAACAATGTTCCAAGGCTGAAAGGACATGTGCTTCTTCCTTATTTCTGATGAATATACTTCCTCATGTGTCCCCATGACAGACACAACAGACTTCCACCAGCATCACAAGAAGAGTGATAAAGAAAATTATCATCTGCTTTTGTTTAAACCAATCACAGTGAGGGAAATGGAATTACTACAGTTGGCTTAAACTAGGGATTGGCAAACTTTTTCTTGTAAAGAATTAGGCAGGAAACATTTTAGGCTTTGTGGGGCATATAGTTTCTATCACAACTACTCATTGTAGCTCCAAAGTATTCAAAGACAGTAATGAGTGGGCATGGCTGTGACCCAATAAAACTTCCAGTTTTTTTTTTTTTAAACAGCGTTTGAATTTTATTCAATGGCCATAGCCTGCCAACCCCTGGCTTAGACTAATATAAATACACTATCTGGAACCAAGTGCCTGACCCAGACTTCCTGGGAAATTTAAACCTCAATGATTTGTTTTGTTTTGTTTTGTTTTATTTTTAAAATAAGTTTGATGCTTGTTGGAAGGGAACATAGAATCAATATCAGCATAGC
Organism: Nasua narica; assembly: GCA_028533885.1. Lineage (NCBI taxonomy): Eukaryota > Metazoa > Chordata > Mammalia > Carnivora > Procyonidae > Nasua > Nasua narica. The sequence continues at coordinate 164,912,994 of CM052799.1, read as the reverse complement.
ACTCTGGTTCTTTAATCTTGAGTTGCTTATAGTACAGTTGTCATAACTACTTACTTGGAAATGCTGCCTTGCAAGACAGGTTTTGAGGGTAAGAGCATAGCATGGGAATTAGGATGTCTGGTTTCGAATCCTTGCTTAGAATTAGCCATATGCTTAAACTTTATAAGTTACTAAGCCTTCTGCCTCAAATTCTCATCAGTAAAATGGTGTTGATAATAATAGTACATACCTTATATCTAATATCTCATAGAGTTAATCATAGGATTAAAATAATAACCTAGGAATGACCATTTACTTCAGCCATTGCTAGTGGTTGTATTTTGAGTATGTGGTCTGTTTCTACATTGTAGAGGAACAAGAACTTGAGGTAAGAACTTTACACAAACCTGCTTTTCCCAACAGTATCCAATCTTAGACTACCAGGATTAACATTCTCTTCAGAACTAATGAATTAATTCATATCATTACATATTTGAATGAATAATAGCTACAAGGATTAGCCACCGTATAAGAAGTGATAAGACTGCCAAGTTCAATTAATGATACTCATGGTCAGCTGGAGACAAACAGACCATAGCACAATGGATTCAGCCTATAGATTTGGATAATATTGGCTTCTATAATCCATACAGATCACCCAAGGATGGAAAGAGCAGTAGTGATCCATATTGATGATGACATCTGGTGGAGGTGACTCATAGGGTTTGTGCCTGCACTGCTTTGGTTGTTTCTTATTGTTTATATATAGATGCAGTTTAACTGATGCATAAATATCATGCATGCACATCAGATGTAAGTCTTACCCCCTCAGTGCTACTTGAATCATGCTTACTGGGTTCGTAGCACTATTGTTTACTCAGGGAGAAAAAAGTCCTTAGAATGACAAACTTGTCCATTATTTATTTTCTTCTCCTTAGTACTCACATTAGTGATGCCTTTTTATAGAATATGAATTGAGCTACTACTTATTTCTATTTTTCAGGATACCCTTAATATCTGCTAGGTATGATAAGATTGAATACTTCCTCCTACTGTTCTCTTCATATTCTGTATTTATTTTCATTCTAATCAAAGTCAGGCTCAACTTTCCTTGCTGTTGATTTCAGAATTTTAGAAAGGGAAGAGATCTTTGCTATCACATCAAAACTAACGGACTCTGCAGAAAAGGAGTTGACCAAAGTCATAATGCCATTAATATCAGATATTTGGGGCACCTGGGTGGCTCAGTGAGTTAAGGCCTCTGCCTTCAGCTCAGGTCATGATCTCGGGGTCCTGGGATTGAACCCCGCATCGGGCTCTCTGCTCAGGAGGGAGCCTGCCTCTCCCCCTCTCTCTGCCTGCCTCTCTGCCTACTTGTGGTCTCTCTCTCTCTGTCAAATAAATTAAAAAAAATTAAAAAAATATATCAGATATTTAATGTTCTTTATTCTATAGAATTTATATTATGGAAAAATTCAAAGTGTATACAAATATAAGAGAATAGTATAATGAACTGCCTATGTATCCATAACCTAGGTTCCACAATTTTCAGTACTTGCCTTATTTCATTTCTGCTAAACTTAGGCTGACAGGTTTCCTAGTTTAAATCAATAAATGACTGCTAATTATCTTAACTTTCTACCACTCCTTCAAAGGTGTTTCAATTTCCACAATGAATTATATGGTCATCCTATCTACCTTATTAATTTCTCCCTGCCCCCCAACTCCTTCCCATTGGGTTGTTTTGAAGCAAATCCCATGCCTCTGATCATTTCATCTTTAAGTATTCTTACATGAATATCTTTCTTAATAAGAATTCTTAGCTTATCATACACCTAGTTTCTCTAAAACCATATTAAAATTTCTGGTTGGTAATACAGTTTTTTAAAATACAAAATGCTTAGATCCATGCTAGATAGTCTCCTTCTCCTCTTCTTCCTTTTTTATTTTTTAGCTGTGTTTTAATGCTCCAGATGGACCATTTTGACTAAATTGACTGTTCAGTGTCAACCTGCGTGACTCATTATTTTACTTCAGGGACTGCTTAGTTAATTCACCAAATTCACTGGTAGCTTTGGCACCTGTGGGTGTACTTCAGTTGCTGAATGTATGATATATGGGAAGTTTTTTAGGACTTTAGTAAATCAAAATAAATTAGGTGGGATAAATATTCCTTCTGTATAACTACTTATGAAATTAAATACATAAAAAACTTTGTTTTTGACACCTTTCAAAAAACTCCAGTAATTGTCATTTTTTTCTATCACTGTATAAAATATTTATTGAGAAGACCTGCATAACAATAAAATCAAAACACATGTGAGGTTTTTATGGGCTGGTTTGAGGCTCTCCTATAATGTGTTATTTTGGAGTTGGGGGATGGATTTGTTTATATGTGGCACAGTATTTTATGTAAGATAGTGATTTGAATATTCCAATTGTTACCTTTCTCTTTCGTTTTCTTAAGTTTTAAGACAGATATAACGATAGTGAAACTGGAACAGAAGGACCAACATGATGAACTCTCAATGATTACTTTTAGTTAAAACAGACAGTACCTTTTTTTCTCTACTATATTATATTACAAAACTTTCTCTGCTCTTAGAATTTGCTTCCTAAGATTTCAGGTTGAGCCATTGCGAAGACTACAACCACATGGGAATATTCCATTCAATACAAACCAATAAAGTCCAAGTAAATTTCCAGCTGAGACATTTTGAGCAAATTGTATGTCAGGTTTTGTGTGTAGTAACAAAAGTCCTAAAACCTTTTGACAAGTTCTGAAGCTTTTAGTTCATTTAGAAAGGACAAAATGAAGACAATCAGTTTGTGTGTGTATGTGTGTGTGTTATTGTGTTTACTATTGCCATATGGAGAAAATTTGTGTTTAGATTTCTCTCTATAGCAGGATATAAATAAATTAAAAAGTCATGAATCAAGGGAACGGTGGTCAGTCTGAAGTTTTTTATATTAAAACTCAGGATTCCTATTCATTTTCTGTCACTAAAACATAACCCATGTAATTTAAGCATAAGCATCATTGCTCTTAGAATTGAAGATACTGGGATTAGTATCCAGTCTTGATCCATTTCCTGATTAGTTTCTCTCTCTCTCTCTCGCTCTATTTCTTTTAAGGTTCTTGGTTTCTCTTGAGGTCTCTGCCTTTGGGGAGTAACAGCTATAAAAGTCTGTGTTAGAAGTTACAACGCAATTCACTTTGGTTGGCTCTGTGTTTATGACATGATTGGTATCTGTGAGCAGGTAGGGAATTGGAAAAATGTTCCATCTCACTCTGAATGTGGCATGGTCTGATTATAGCACAAACTACGAGGCAGATTTCTTTGCTCTGATCCTAGGAACATCCTATTGCTCTTGTACTGACACCAGGAATAGTTCTGTCTTTTTAACCTTTTCCAAAGATCAGATTATTCTGGGTTCTGGGCCTTGACGATAACTCTAGTGTGTTATCAGTTGTCAAGGCATGCTCTCTTCAACCTTAATACAGCCTGACAATCACTATACTGAATGACTCTCTGCCTTAACCTCTAAGAAATTCCCCATCCTTGCCAAATATTGCAAAAATTTGCAAGTTCATATGCAACTAATGAAAAGAGGTTAAGCCCAAAGCTTTTAGCTTAATTATGCATTGCCAAGTAGAAGAGTCAGAATCCTGCATCTTCCAACTGCAGGGACTTGTATTTTCTTATAGTTAAGCCTCAAACCTTTCTAGGCTGGCATGCATAAATAAAAAGATACGGGAATTGAACTCATGTCCTGAAAATGGAACTCTAAATACTTAGAAAAGAACCTTCTTTAAGAGTGGGCAGAAATCTGTTCATCTTCCACAAGCCTCAAGAACAAGGCAAAGGTCTACTAACTATAAAAAGATGGCGATAAGAACAGCTGGAAAAAGCTTAAATAGCACTTTTTTTCTCATTTACATCCTCTTCATGGTTCTGATTTCTCTCTAAGGAACCATTTCAGAAAGCAAATGAAGAAATCTACCTGGGAATTTATAATATGCTGAAAGAAATACAGAATGAAGATATTTTGAAAGTGAGGAAAAATCTTTGTAGATGCCACTTTGTTTTTGAATGGTCACCCAGACTTAACTGATATTCTATAGATAGGCCTAATGTACGTTTTGGAAGGGATTTTAAAATATCTGAACATTTGTTTTGGCAATGTCAGAATGTCTTTTGGACTGGAAATACCTTTGTTAGTTTCAGAGGATCAGACAGAGTTTTATATGCAAAATGTCTTTCTAGAGAAACAAGCATTTCATTAGGCAGCTGCCTGGAAATGTTAAGAGATGCTAATTGCTTGGCAGACTTAGATGAGCAGGGAGCACAGAGGGACGTTCTTGTTACCCCAATTCATGGAAAGCAGAAAGTGACACCAAACTGAATCTAGGAAATGTATTTTCTGCTTGGGATACTACTTTCTTGTTGCTTTAAACAAGTTTTATTTATGTGTTTTTTTTTTCCTAGCAAGACTTCAGGTAAAATTCAAGACACACTAAGACAATTTAATTCTTCAAGTTATAGAGAATCTCAAACACGGTAATTGTGCTTAAAGGATTAGATGTATCTCCCAAGAAGTTAGCATTTTATCAAGGAAAAAATATCCTCAAGTCTATCATTATTCAAATAGTAAACAAATAACATCACACTTAGAAGTTAATTATGAGTTACTATGAGTCCTAAGAAACAAGTGTCTTAAGTGTCTATCTTCATGTTATACTAAAGAGCTGTTAGTAGGTCTTTACTGAAAACAAACAAACAAAAATCTTCATTTATTGAATATTTCCACCTCAAGCATCCATGTTTTTGGTTAAGACATTGCACCTTCCTCCCCCACTGTTTTTCAAAAATAAAAGTCTTCCAAATAAAAGACTTATAATTTAAATACATTTAAAAATTTTCAGGAGTATTAAAAATAATTTCAAGAGTTCTTTAGGTCTTAAAACATGGAATTTTTAACAATTATTTATGCCTTATACTGAAATCAAAGCACATTTACTGAGTGCTTATTCCACGTCAGGAACTTAGTGTTTAACATATATGAACTAAATCTCTTTTTTTTCAATTAACTAACTTAATCTTTACAACAATTGAATCAGGAAGCTATTTGCACGGCACACAGAATTCAAGTAACTCACCCAGAGCCATTCAATCAGGAAGCGGTAGAACAAGAATTGAACCCGGTTTAGTCTGAATTCAGCCCCTATACTGTAAGCAACAATAGCAGTTGTTCTCAAACTTCAGTTTATAGTGGAATGGGTCAAAGTTTGTTAAAATGCAGATTGCTAGGCCCCTGCCCCAAAGTTCTTGATTTAGTAGGAATGGATTAGGGCCAGAAAATTTGCATTTTAACCAGTTCCAACCTAATGCTGATGCAACTCTTTCAGGGTCTACTCTTTGAGAACCTGTATACCAATCTATCATATTTAATTTAGTTAGAGTCATCATTTCTTCTATTGGACCAGTCTTTTTGAGAGCTGAGGGTGTGTGTGTTGTATTTGTCAATTTTCCACAGCTGATGTTTGCAAGTAGCTGGTAAGTATTTTAATATCTGTTTGTTCCAAGTATGAATGAATGAATGAATGAATCTCTAGAATCCCCTTTTAAAATGTGGAAAGGCCCTAGGAGTGATATTTAATTAAGTTGTCATCTTACAAATAATTTAGTATGAATTCATTAATTTAGAATTAACAATTAACCACCTACAAAACCCTAGAGGGATGTATGGCAGGGTTCTCTCATGTGAATTATGAGGAATGTTTGGGAATAAGCTAAGCGGCAATGCTTGAAGACAGTCCTGGGGATATTACTGCATTGTAGGACCCAGGAATGGAAACGTGACTCTAATTCAAGCTTGGGTGCAAAAAGGGGACCCAACAGTGGGAAAGGGTCACTGAACAGAGATCAGTTCATTCCTTATCAACAACATACATGGTGGGAAAACATAAACATGAAGTTTATGGATTCCTTTGAAAATGCTGCCGAATGTAGTAAAAAAAAAAACATGGCTTTAAAGCAGACAGATATGGATTCAAAATTCTGGTTCTTCTACTTACTAGTTGTATGCCATGAAGTAAAAATATAATTTGTATTTTCTCAACCATTTGACTCATAAGATTAATATGAAGATAAAGCAACTTAACAGGAATAAATCATATACCAGCAATGACTGGTACTCAGCAAAAGTTTATTTTCTTCTTTTTCCAGAATTTCTGATTCATGCTATGAATTAATGCTACCCTTTCCGCTTTGGTGGAACGTTGTTAGTAAAAAAATAAATATGCACATTTCTCTCACATTATATACTATATAGAATAGACTTACACTTGTTGGACTATTCACTAAATTTGCTATTATTGTTGTCTTTTATATTTGACTAAACTGAAGGTACAAGATTGACTTCTTTAATTATCAGATTTTACCTTATTCTCTTAGACCAGATATCAAGGATAATTTGTAATTGGCTCTGCCTGATTATCCAAATCAGTAATATTTAAAATATCAGTGCTGTAACTTTTATCCTTTAGTATAACCTCAGATTACCATTAGAAAAGGCTTATCTTTTCAACCTTTGAGGAAGAGATGCTAAAGCACAAACATGTGAAATGGTTAGAAAAAAGAGTCATGTTGTTAGAATTCGGCTTTTCAACACCCACTTCAGTGCTTTCTATCTGTTAGGTGTTGCTGCTTCATTGAACTACAAACAATAGAACTGACATATTCCTGTGCATATAAATTAACCACACTAAAAGTTTTGTTATTATAACACTGTAGGAAAGTTTTCACACCTACTCATATATTTTAAGAAGACCATTTGGTGCAACCCCTAATTTTAAAACTATGTTCCTTTTTAACCTTTTTAATTGAGCACTTCTCCCCTCATCCCTTGGTAATTAGGTTTTGGCAGAAAATGAGAAGGAGGCTTCTAGATGTTCACACAAACTCTGTGATCATACTTACTCTCCTTGGACTAGTTTATGTGTTATGGTAATCTTTCTGTGCTTTCATGGTTGTCAAAACAACTTTCTAAGCACATTCAAGATTTAGAGCCTTTTTTTGAAGCTCTATGCCCAACTTGGAGCTTGAACTCAAGATTCTGAGATCAAGTCACATGCTCAAGGGAAAAAAAAAAGAAAAGAGGCAAGTCAAGAAACAGATTCTTAATGAACGGATGGTTAGCAGATGGGAGGAGAGTGGGGCATGGGTGAAATAGGTGATGGGGATTAAGGAAGGCACTTGTGATGAGCATTGGGTGTTGTATGGAAGTGTTGAGTTACTATATTGTACAGCTGAAGGTAATATTACATTGTATATTAACTAGATGAAATTTAAATAAAAACTTAGAAATAAAAAGAGTTTTACGCTCTAGTGACTGAGCCAGAAGGTGCCCTGAGAACCAGTTTTAAACAATAGCATCTTTTGCTTTAAATCTTCAGTTCATGTTTTTTTTTTCTGAAAGAGCAAAATAAAACTGACAATAATGATCAAAATGAATCACTTAAAACACTTGCTGCATTCCACCTAATTATGCAGATAATACCCTTTATCCATAAAATGTCTCATTTTCCTTGAAAACATCCCCTTCCCTCTGGCTGCTTGGGTCCCCGTTTTCTTTTTGTACACTGTAGACTGTTCCAGAGGGCAGGGCTGGAGGGGTTCTAGGAATGCTGTAGAGCATTTCAATCGTTGCTGCCACAGTTGTGGTTACATATCCTCATAGTCACAGATTTGTTAGGAATTCAGATGCATGTGCTTTTTTAAAATTTTAAATTATTAAAAATACTCTGTGTGACTTTATATTTTTAACAGTACTTGCTTCAAAACTCTGAGGTCTTATGAAATGTCATTTATAATGAGACTTGCCCCCCCATCCCTTTGGAGGTATCAACAGAGGGAGATGTAAATACGCTAAGATGTTTGATAATAGGCAATAAAAATTTCACCTTTAGGTAATTAGCTACAAGCAAGTATCAATTAAGAGCATTATTTATTATTTCTTTATTGGAGATCAATACAATAATTGTATCTCTATGAAGCAAGAGAGTTTAATGACTACAGGAAGAATCTAAATAGATACTGCTTTGTTTTCAGTGACTTCAGGTTTCTATCACTGATTCTGAGCCTTCATTTAACCCCAGGATTCCTGAAGCCTATGACACAATCCCATTTATAACTCTCTCTTCGGTGTGTTAACAAACTGGGTGGTATCTGAAATGGAGACTAATTAATTAATTGAGCCGGTCATTTAACAAGACTGAATGCCTACAATGGCATAAGCATGGTTCTAGATAATAGAGATAAAGCAGTGAATGAAACAAATCCACCACCCCCTTGGAACTTGTATTCTATTACAGAGAGATGGACAATACAAAAAAAAAAAAAATCATTACATAATTTTAAGTAGTGATAAGTGATGTTGGGAACAAAGGGAAAAGAAAAACTTAAATCTCCTTACTACTTACAGTCCATTAACAAGTCCTTGAAACAGGCAGAATGACATTCTTCTAGGAACTCTGCTGTCTCAGTGTTAATATTTTAATAAGAGCAGAAGTTAATCTTAGCTTAACATTATTCCAAACCCCCAGGATCCTGTAAGTCTACTTTAACATAAAAATTCCTTTGGAAACTCCCTTTATCTCTACCCCCCAAGATACATGTTGGCAATTATCTTCCAAGCATATGTCCCACACCTGAAAGGTGTCATGACTGAGTTTTTACTAGACAGTACTAAATGACCTTTTCCTAACAATAGCTAGCCCCCTCAAGGTCCTGGAAACCTTGTTTCCAAAATACCCTGGAGGCTTGTGCTGTCCCTAACCCCTGCCCAACTTGAAAGCATATAATCAGACCTTCTTCGTGATCCCAGGGCAGCTCTTTCTGCCCATGGATCCAGTCCCTGTGCTTTAATAAAACCACTTTTTGCACTGAAGACATCTCAAGAATTCTTTCATGGCTGTCAGCTCGGAACCCCACCACTTCAAACCATATCAGTAAGTACTATGAAGAAAAAAATAAAGCAGGGTAAAGGTCTGAAGATTGATTGAGATGAAGATCCAGTTTAGATAGAAAGAAATTATTAGAATCTGTGATAACTAATATCTCTTAAAAGATCCTTGGTAATTCCAACATGAACAGTAGACGTAAGTTATTTTCTGAATGAATGACTGAAACACTATTTCCTCTACAATATCCAAGAATCATTGTTCTAAAGGGTTTGCTATGGATTTTGATTAACAGGTAAGAGATTTCAACCTTCGGAGATAGGAGTATTTGTAGAAGGTGGTGGGTGCTATACAGAGCAAAATGCTTAGGTAGAGAGCCCTCTCAAGCACAGGAAGTCATTGACATAAAAAGTGTTAAGTAAGCTTCTATATCCATATATTAGGACCACAAGTGACTTAAATAATAGTGATAGTCTTTTGTACCACAAACACTTGAGTTTCATGATATCTGATATCAGTGTGATCTTAAGTAGGAAAGAAATATAGATAAATAGAATATTATTCAAATATGTAAATCAAGGCACTTTCCATTATGTTGGGTAGCAGTCAATTAGGTAAGGAATTAATAAGTCTAAAAGAGTCCTTTATTTTTTAAATTTTTAAAATTTTTTATTTTTTTCAGAGTCCTTTATTGCTGAAAAAAATACTTTAGAAAAAACATATCCTAAATCACTTCAGTATTTATAAAACTAGAAGTATATAAAGAGCCTGAAGACTGTTCTAAATTCCCATCACATGCTTTCTACAAACGTAATAGGCTACTACATCAAAAGTATTTGATGGATTGAAAATCTGTGTCTTCCAACAAGAGACCCCATTATTTTTATTTTTTTTTAAAGATTTTATTTATTCATTTAACAGAGAGAGAACGCAAGCAGGCAGAGAGGCAGGCAGAGGCAGAGAGAGGAGCAGGCTCCCTGCGGAGCAAGGAGCCAGATGTGGGACTCGATCCCAAGATGCTGGGATCATGACCTGAGCCAAAGGCAGTTGCTTAACCAACTGAGCCACCGAGGCGTCCCGAGACCCCATTATTATATGAAATTTTCTCAAAGGCATTCCAAGGCCTGAGCTCCTCCTCAGAAGAGTGACTACTGGATTGGAAATGTCCCATAACTTAATATTTTAGCCCTCTCAGATGATATTTTTATTGATGTGAGAATTAAAGCCTCATAGGAAAAGTAGGAAGCTTCTTGATGGGGTTCAAGGCATTACGCAAATAAGTGAGATCTTTTGAGAAGTTTCTTAACATTTTACCAGCTAGTCATTTCACTTCAGAACAGTGCTGAGATACTGATTACATGAACAGGCAGACTATCTCACATTTTTGCTATCTTTATTCAAGCTCAAAATTTTTCCCTACATTTATCTATTATGCACTCACTACTCACAGTTAAGCTTTACTTTATACTTCACTTATTTAACTAATTAGACAGAGAGAGGGAGGGAAAGAGAAATACCACAAAAACATCACAAATAAAGCCCAGGTCTTCATTATTCAGTTCTTTTACATTTAGCGTGTATTAAATTGTCAGTATTTCATCATTTTCTTCTCTTTTGTAATGCTTCACTCCAGTAGTAACTGAGAGTACTACAGTGTACAAAGAGGAACTTTTATCCATAAAAGAGCTTTTCTATTGAATGAATCAGAAGATAAAACCAAGGCACTTTTTAAATATATCTCTATCATTTTTTTTCCCCTCAGCTTGTTGCTCTAGACCTTGAGTTTAAACTAGTTCAGAATCAATCAACTCAACTCAGAAATAGAATGAAAGACTTCTCAGAAGAAAGTGAGAACAGAGGAAAATATATATTTTTAAATTGCCTATCGTGGCTTGTATCTCAGACAGAATTTATCAGTGTCTCACACTGGATCAGGGCACGTGGTGAAGTCCTTAGAGAGCACATGCTCAGGTCAAGCAGCCAAAATTGTCACTTAAATTGCAAGGTGGATTGAGAGTCATTAGAAGATAGTAAACAAAGCAAAGAAAAAAAAAGTGGACAGCCCATAAAAATAAAATCTACCTTTCATTTGGTCTTATCTAGAATATAATGGTAGCTAAAAGCAAATCTGGGCTGAGTTCAGAAGAGCAGTCAATTTGCTATGTTACAACTCACCAGAATACTATAAAGTAAGAATGGAAACTCTCTGAGGTAGAAAGAGAGAGGGCTTTCTACTTTCTTTGGAACATCCATAGAGTTATATTTACACGAGGGCCTTGGTGAATATTTTAGGAATCAATTATTTGATTGATTTTTGAAAATTCATTATGTCAAAATTTATAAGACTATAGATTCTCAAAATTGGTGTTTCTTATATTTACCATTAGTTCTAATGGAGACTTAGTGACAGCCCAGAACTATGTTGGGTATGCCCAATAGGAGCAAAGGCTTCCTCAAATTTTGAATATGCATATGAAATAGAAGGATTCCTAGGAGACTGTTTATTGTGTACACAGGTAAAGGCATAGGTATAAAGGATTAACAATGCTTGTGTGCATGCTTTGTCAGGATCATCAGTTAACAAGCAGGCTCTCATGCCTTTAGTAATCACAATGACAAAAGGAGAGCCTTGGCTTGGAGGAAAGGAAAATTGATGGGAGACATAAATTACCATCAACTCAGGTAGAGCAGAACTCATTTTCTTCCAGTTTCTCTTTTCTGACTGGCCATCCTTAATTTTTTTGCTCTCTATTATAAACCTCATTTTTATGGGTGCTCTGAAAATATTGGTTATTGATTTTACAGTTATCACAAAGTTGATAAATGCTCAAAGTTTCTGCCCTAGGACAATCTTTTAATATAAAATTGTAAGAAAGATGAGAAGCTACAAAAAGAAAGTAGTGATGCCTATAAATATATTTTTTGTCATATTTATACCAGATTGGTATGCCTAATTTGTCACTGAAGCTTTTTAACTCATTCACTAATTCATCTATTCATAAACTCGAATTGAGTGTTTACTATGTGCCAGATTCTGTGCATGGGGCAGGGTTATAAAGAAGAAGAATAATTCATTCAGTTCTCAAGGAGTATTTATTCTCTGGATCTTAGTCAAGGACCAGTTGGACAATTTATGAAGTTGTCATAAATGTTATGCTACAGGCTTGCATAGAATATTATAGGGGAGCAGAGAAGAGTGAGATATGTCTTTAAGGAAAAGATCACATCTAACTTGAGATTTGTGTTCAAATTGGAATTAGTTTGGCAGAGGAGGTTGTTCTGAGCCAACCAAACAGTGGATGTGAGTGAGTCATAGTACTTCACTATTGGTAACCCTGCCTCAGTGTTCTGCATGGTAAGTAGGCTTTTATATATATAATATATATTATATATATATAATAATTAAAAGAGGAAATCTGCATACATGGATTGGTAAAGTGACAAAGATAGCTCCAAAATATTTGGATAATGTGGTTTGAAGTGGTGGGGTTCAGAACTGACAGTCAAGAAAGAATTTGTGAGACATCTTCAGTGCAAAAAGATGGTTTTGTTAAAACACAGGGACAGGACCCATGCATCAGGGTCATGAAGAGTGGCTGATCATATACTTCCAAGTTGGGAGGGGGTTAAGGGCAGCACAAACCTCCAGGGTATTTTGGAAACAAGGTTTCCAGGACCTTGAAGGGGCTAGTTACTGTTAGGAAAAGGTCATTCATTACTGTCTAGTAAAGACTCAATCATGAGACCCTTCAGATGTGGGTCGTATGATTGAAGGATGATTGCCAACATATATCTCGGAAGTAGAGATAAAGGAAGGTTCCAAAAGAATTTTATATGTTAAAGTAGACTTATAGGATCCCAGGGGGTCAGAATAATGTTAAGCTAAGATTACCTTTTGCTCTTATTAAAGTATTAACTTTGAGGCAGCAGAATTCCTAGAGGAATGTCATTCTGCCTGTTTCAAGGACTTGTCAATGGACTATGAACAGCAAGGAGAGATTTAAGTTTTTCTTTTGCCTTTGTTTCCCACATCAATAGTATTACCCTTATAGGGCTGAGGCAGTAACTTCTCAGGTGGTATATTAAATTATTTCTGCCATTAGTGTGGCAAAGATTCCCCCATTGACCAAACATTATTCAAGTTTCTCTGAGCTATTTTTAAGCTAGGCTTAACTTTTGGACTTCCACGTTCATCTCTGCATTGTACAATTTTAGTAAGAACCCTGCTAAGTCATTTTAATTGGAACGTGCCATCTTCCATATCCGATTACCCTCCATATCTAATTGAGTTCCTCATGCTCGACCATCTCCCAGGTGATTCTGATCATTCTAGCCTGTTTTCAGCAAGAATCCTATTAGGTTGGTTTAGCCAGAATCCCCCTTACCCCTGGTGTTTTCTCTTAGTAATTTTCTACCCCCTGACCCTAATCCTGCTCCTTGGCTATAAATTCCCATTTAATGCTGTATTTCAAATTAAGCTCAGTCCTTCCCTCACTGTAAGATTCCATTGTAATTGTCCCCTAAACCTAGATCCGTGGCCTCTTGAATAAAGTCTTCATTACTATGCTTTAACAAGTGTCACTAATTTTTTCTTTAGCAACTTTTTGTTGCTATTGCTGGTATTTTTTTTCCCTTTTTCATGATTCTTCAGGAATAATAGCAGTGTGGTTCTCTTATATCAAGGAGTGAGGAAAATTACAGAGCTAAGGAATGGGGCAAATAATATATATAGAAGTAATACTAAAGACATACGTACTTGTAAAAAATTACTAATGATTTATAAAACATATTTTGGAGATTTCAGTGGTAGTGAAAAGTAGTTTTGTAATTAATTTATACAAACCCAGTGGAAGGTAGTAGAAGTAAATTTTCTTAGTATCATATTACTTGGTAAAATTTATAGGGATAGGCAAATGTTAATAGTGAAAAATATCTCCTATCTATTGAACATTACAAAAGTCGTTTCTTAAATGGGGATCAAGCATCAGTTGGACTGTAGGAAATATATTATGGATTTTTTTAAAAGATTTTATTTATTCATTTAATAGAGAGAGAACACAAGCAGGCAGAGAGGCAGGCAGAGGCAGAGAGAGGAGCAGGCTCCCCGCGGAGCAAGGAGCCCGATGCGGGACTTGATCCCAAGATGCCAGGATCACGACCTGAGCCAAAGGCAGTCACTCAACCAACTGAGCCACCCAGGCGTCCCTGGATTTTTTTTTTAAACTCTTCTCTTGCTTTTGTAAGAAGGAGAAGTAAAATGTGTCTTCCATGCATTGGTTTAGAATAATGAGGTGATTGTCCTTGCAGCTTGAATAGAACTGGTCATGTTTTGCTTCCACACATTGTCATCAAAAATAATAGTAAGTAGTTGCCCCAGCAGTGACTACCCTTCCCCATCCTTGCCCTCATCTCTTTCATTATCTAATTGGGTCTTAGGTGGAAATATATAATGAGAAATCAGAACGAACTTCTGTTTAATAGCCTTGGGAGATATAGACTGGTAGCTTGCTCTGCTCTAAATGGACAGACATCTCTTCTTTCATTATCTAACAAAATGCTTGGTTTTGCTTAGGGATAATTGGATTGAGCCAGGTGCCTGGCTGGGGGATGATTTTTAATAAAATCATTTCTACCTTATCTAACCCAAGAAGCTTTTAGGAATCAGTGGATAATGTGCATGAGGTTCTGGACTACCAGTCTTATATAAATATTTTACCTAATTTCCATAATAAGTATGTGATAAGTACATTTATTACCCCATTTTACAAATACAGAAACTGAGGCTTATAATTAAGTAGTTTCTCAAAGACACAAAGTTAGTAAGTGGTGGAACAGGGATTTGATTTTTTTTTTCATTTTTAAAATTCCAAATTCAACGGTCTTATGTCATAGTAAAGTAGGCATATTTTTATTATTTACATGGTAATATTATTAAGCTCAGGGGAAAATATGGTTAAAGATAGACCCCGGAAGCTGGATGAGTCTTTGTTCACATATACAACTCTATGCAAGTCTAAACTACTACATAAATGATGAACTCACTGCTGGCATTCTCTCTACTGTGGTTTAATTCTTATATATTTCTCAACAGAGTTTCAACAAAAACTGCATTTAGTTGGGCCTGAAAGAAATCTAATACGTTGCCTGTGACTTTCAGAAAAGGATGTGTGCACACAGTGTAAAAACCTCCTAAATTAAATTTGCAAAATAAACTCATCATTTCTAGTTGTCTCTTGTGCATAAGGCACAAGGAGTGCTTATGTTATTGCTCTCAGAGGGCTTTTTATGCACTGTGACAGGTTGAAGAACTGCTGTAGGTAAGAGTCTGGAACAGCAGAGGCTGGACATACAAGTCACCCCTTGTCTTGCCTAGTTAATATCAGCAGAGTTTAAGAAGGTCCGACACCTGTATGTGATTCAGGGAATTACGATCAAAGAGATTCTTCCATGATCTGACTTTGCTTTGCACTCCCAAGTGTACCTTGCTCTTGCAAATCTATTTTTCATTTTCACCATCTAAAAAAAGAAGCTTCTGCTCTAACTAGAGGCAATAGAACATGGAAGTAGAATCAATGAGTCATAAATTAGCTATTCGAAGTTTTGTTAAGTATAAGCTAATAGGATATCTATTTAGGGCATGGTGTTATTAGAAGTGGTCAGTGGATGTGCTCATAGATTTAGTTGTCTCCACAGTTTATGTTATGAAAAACAAACATATCCTTTAAGAGAGTTACTCTGGTAAGCTTTGCAAATCCACCTCGTCTAGCACAGAGATGACAATTCTATCTTTAAGATACAGAACTTAAATAAAATTACTACTCTTTGTTATGGGTAGTGTATGGCTGCCTGCCAGATGGTTCTAAGTCACTGAATGACATCTGAGGGAGACTAGGAAGAACTAAAATACACCGGTGATATAGGAAAGAAATCAAATGATTGAGGCAGAATTCAGGAGAGGAAAGCCATTAGTAAAAATATTATTAAGCATTTAGACAGCACTTTGCTTATAAAATGCTTTATAATCTTTTTTTTTATTTGATTCTTGTAGGCTTTCAGCAGCAATGTCAGTTCTATGATACTGTTCTCTCAGACATTTAGGCTGAATATTTTGGGTTTAATATATTGGAGGATCTTGCTAACATCAACCTGCCTTTAAGACTGAAACATCAGAATACTCTGAAAAGTCACACTAAAAAATTAGATATGATCTCTCAGCTTGAGAGACCCAAATCGATTTTTTTTTTTTTAGTTATTCACTTCATTCACTGAAGGGTTTTGTGCTAGTATTCTTCCCACTTTAGAGAAAATGAAACGAAGCTTCATTAATGAAATGAAGCTCACATCTTTATCATTTTACAGATTAATATAATTAATAACTTAAAAACTGAATAAGCCAGTCATAGACTAAGACAAGGACTTAGCTTTAAATTAGTTGCATTGCTTTCTAGTTGTTAGTAATAAATTGTCTTAGTTGTATTCGTGTGTTTGGATCAGATGGACAATGAAAAACAAAATTCCTTATATTTTAAACATAACTTATTTAAATATTATAAAATATATACAAGTTTGGATAATTAGTTTCTTTAAACAAGTCAGAAATAACTCATAAATTTTTAGAAACTCTATAAAAGTGCATTTTGAATATGTTCGACAAAATTCCCTTGGATTTACCTGTATTTATGTGGACCATTCTTGTAGTTCAACTTGCATGTGCAATTTGAAATGGTCTATATGAAGGGTAAACGATAGCTTGTATATGCTGTAGCCTATCACCATTTTGTAAATGTTTTAGTAGAATAGAACCATTCACATACATTTATGTAGTACTTGTATTTACATACTGATTTCGTGTTGATTATTTGTGACAGAATGTATGGCCTGCAAGACTATTTACTATCTGGACTTAAAAAAAAAATTTGCTGACCCCTATCCTCTGTGATACAAGCAGGGAACCTAGTCCTCATTTATTATATAAAAATATTTACATACTTCACATATGTGAAGTCATGCAACTAATATTTATTGAACTTATATTAGCTGCCAGGCAGAGTGTTTAAAATGTCTGCAGATACAGAGATTAAAATTCAAGATTAAGAAAATATCCTATCAAAAGTTTCTCATCTCCAGATTTTTTATTTGTACATTTTCAGCAACTTAGAAAGTTGCCAACAATCCAACATATGAAGTAAGGAAGTATTAACTCGCTAGTGATGGATTCAATTCCATTTCATTCCATTTCAGATCCATATAGGAAGCTGGCCATTGCATTTGCACATAAACCAACCCAAAGTATTTAAAGTGAAACATGTATTACTCTTCTCAGAATTCATTTATCAAACAAGTTATAGCAATCAAAGAGGATTAAAGGAGGAAAATTCTTTTACTGTATACACTGTTATGCAATGTACTGAATCAAGGAAAGGGAGACCAATGTTATAATTCTATGGGTCTAAAATGCTGTAGATCCTAAAGGTTTTAAAAGAATTGTGATGACATAATGCTATGTGTTTTACAAGTAGCACATGGAGAGTGCCTCTAAACTGCTAAAGAAAATTTAGGGGGTTCAGAGGTCAAAAAGCCAAGAATTAACTAATATGGTAGCATGATTATGACCCAAGCTTTCCAATGTATTTGTCCTGATTTGGTGGAAACACAAATACTTTAGTTTTGTTTTTATTTTTATTTTAAGAATCCTTTTAAACCAGAAAACTGGATCACTGATAAGGACCATTTTTAAATAAACAACTTGCAAGAACAACTTAAGACCATAATTCATTAGAGGGTTGTTACTGTAACAAATGTGTTCATTTTCCCAACTTGCACATTCAACCATTTTGAATGTTCTATAGATTAATTCATAGCCAAGGGAAAGGTTTTCTAGACTTTAAAACTATTTATTAAGCACTATGGCAAATACAAAATGTTATAAATAAATTTATCTTAAGTTCAACTCAATGGGCCTAACATACTAAAATTTAAAAATGGCAAAAATGTCATATGAACCACATAAGCAATGACATAAATTATATTGCACATACATTTATTTTAAAAATCTGTAAAATTTCACCAACCTTTCACTTGCTTTAGCCACAGTTGTTATATATATAGAAAATAATGAACCTAAATTTCCAAAATAAGGGCAGGAATTTATATTGTTTTATCAAAATTTGTCTTCTGACTGGACTTTCTCTTGGGTTTAGTCTTGCCGCACTAGGAAAAAGAGCCTTATGCAATCAATTAGAATTGAGATGTGAGTAAATTAGGAAGGGTTCATCTCTTCCTACATAATGCCAACCATGTATATAGAGTAGGAAAATGACAATATGGCAATAATAAAGTTTTCTTCCATATAGAATTTTTCAAAAAATAATGAAAACCTGTTATCTCAAAGGATATTTGCTCTGCATATTACCTGTTGAGACAATCTTGTCCTTTTCCTCCCTTTTCTTCAGTTCTTTTTTTTCTGTACAATTCTTATCATCTTTTATTACTCTATAAAATTCACTCATTTGTATGCTTACTATTCATTGTCCGACTCTCCTGCTACATTATAAAACCTGGGAAGGAAGGGATTTTGTATGTATTGTTCCTGTTACTTTCTACCTGCCAGGAACATACTTGATACACAGGAGAAATTCAGTATATATTTGTGGAAGAAAGGCAAGAAGGTGGAAAGCAAGAAAGGAAAGAATGGCTACCATTTGAGAGAACTGTTAAGGTGAATCAATAAGGATTATAAGATATAGCAAGGCAGTGAAGCACATCAACAAAATTAGTCAAATCCTGCTTTCTTCTCTTTCAGCAGGATTACTTTTTCCCTAAACAATGAGACCTGGCTTGGAGCAGATGGTAGCTGAAATCAAGTCCAGGCCCCACTTACCAAATTCTGAACCCAGATGTGACTTGTCTCCCCCAGAGGGAGAGCCTTTTTCTAACTAACATAGAGGCTCAGTATGGGTCAGCAATAGTCTGCATTTAATCATTTGCTATAATCTTCATTCTTGACCTGATGTTCTACCAGTGCAAAAAAGGTTTTCCTTGTTCATTTTGACTATTTATCCTAAATTTAGAATTTTTTTCTATTAAAGAAATTTTCTGATTCTTTTTTTAATTTAAAGTCTTATTTCTGTTTTCAAGAGTGACACATTCCACTACTAATCCTCACGCTAGAATTATGCAAGAGTAAATACTCAATGAATAAGAACTTCTCTCAACTATAAAACACATGGCCTTTTCTTTTATTTTATCTTTTCCTTTCTGAAATAGAAGTCAAACTTGTAGATTGAATAATTGGTCCCAGATTTTCACGCCTCCTGGAAATCACCTTTTCACTATGGCTTTATCATGGTCAGGAGTATTTCTCTGTCCTTTGACTTTGGGTTCAGAGTTCTTTAATTAATTAATTAATTAGTTTTAAGATTTACTTATTTATTTGACAGAGAGACAGACAGAGAGAGAGTACAAGCATGGGGAGCAGCAATGGGAGAGGGAGAAGCAGACTCTGCACTGAGCGGGGAGCCCAGTGTGGGATTTGATCCCAGGACCCTGGGATCATGACTTGAGCCAAAGGCAGATGCTTAACAGACTAAGCCACCCAGACACCACACATTCAGAGTTCTGATATGCTTTGGCCATTGGCACATTGATTGGAGTGATACTATATTTTAAAAACTTCTCATGCATTTCCACTTGCTGTTTTATACCTCTGCCATTGCCATCAATAAAGCAAGGACTCAGGCATCCTGTTGGCAAAAAAGAGGATGGAAGTCATATGGAAGAGAGCTTTCCCAGCTGCCCGCCAGAGTGCCTGTCTATAGCACGGGAGCTCCAGGAGAAGAACCACCAACTGAGCCTACCCTCAATTAACCAAAATGACCTACCTGCAGATTCAAAAGAATCATCAATTTTGCTTCAAGTCCCTGAATTTTGCATTGTTTTCTTAGGCAGTATTTTTGGACTATGGCTGAGTGACATAAAAGATAACTCTACTTTTTTTGTGAATACCTCAAATGAACAGTTATATACAATTCAGGAGACATATACTGTGTGTGGTGCCCAACACCAAGGTAAGAAATTTTAATGTGGTTTACAATATTCTCCTTAATTTTATCCAGAGGTCTCTGCACCATTTTTCTTAATGTGATTTGTGTGTATGCATTTATGTTTGAACTTATGACATGTTAGAAAAGTATTTCATAACTTTTTCCACCTCTTACATGAATATAAAGATGTACAAATTGGAATAAGGGATATCCTTCATATGTCTTCTTTTTGTTCTTCTTGAAAATAGTGCTCACCTTTTCCTTTGGACTTTTTTTTACAGCCACTGTAGCAATTATATCTGTTTTGTACTTCATCCCTTCTGTGAATTAATTGTCATCTTGATGTATTGCCATAAAAATAAGGATTCCTAGGGAAGATGATTTCACAGAATTGACTTAATTATTCAGAGGCCAATTATCCTGTTCTAGACTATTCACATTGTTTTTATTTCCTTTTTCTCCCTGCATTTGAATATTTCTCAGTCCATTAACAATCCATTTTGCTTCTCATTAACATCTCTGGTAGAAAGTATGGTGAAAGAGATAATTGAGACTTTGGGAAATGATAAAACTTTTGAATTAACTGAACTCTGGATACTCTTATTCTCTACCTTAAAAAGACAAATACCTGAGTTTATTGCATTTATAGGTAAACCTGGACTGAAAAAGACTTTATTATGGTGGTTTTTCAGATTCATAAATATGTAAGGAGGGCATAAAAATATCTTCTTTTCATAACTTTAAGCTGAAATTATAGCACTGTTAGCCTCTTCTAATAAATCCTTTTGATATACTCTGGCCTTTAGGTTCGAGGCTGTAAGTTTATGGTGATGGTTTTTAACTATTATATTCCAGTTCTATGATATCGGGGAGTGGGGTGCTCTGCAAGCTACATTTCTTCTTCGCCAGCTATCCTCCTGTTTGTACTGTCAATGCAAGACACTAAAGAAGCTGAAAAGTATTTGGAGAGAGGAGGCACTTTCCTCTTCTAGGTGGTTTTTTTTTTTTTTAAGATTTTTATTTATTTATTTAAGAGAGAGTGAGAGTGAGAGAGATCACAGAAGGAGAGGGAGAAGCAGACTTGCCACTAAGCAGGGAGCACAATTCGGGACTTGATCCCAGGACACCAGGATTATGACCTGAGCTGGAGGCAGATGCTTAACCGCCTGAGGCACCCAGGCGTCCCGTAGCCCCTTCTAGGTGTCTAATGCTTCTGTTAGCCTCATCTCAGCTGTAGCTTCTTTTTAAATTTATTTATTTTATTTTATTTTTAATATTTTATTTATTTATTTGACAGAGAGGATAGAGATCACAAGTAGGCAGTGAGGCAGGCAGAGTGAGAGGGGGAAGCAGGCTCCCTGCTGAGCAGAGTCCAATGCGATTCGGGGCTTGATCCCAGGACCCTGGGATCATGACCCGAGCTGAAGGCAGAGGCTTTAACCCACTGAGCTACCCAGGTGCCCCTCAGCTGTAGCTTCTAATCTCAGTAGTGGCTGTAAGTTCTAGTGTCTTGCTTTCTTCCATATTCTTGGAACCAACTTCATGGAATTTCTTTGGAGAAATTTACAGCAGTTGGTAGGACCCTCTCATAGTTGGTAGGACCCTCTCATCCAGGTTAGCAGACATCTCCTTTGGGCTCTTGAGGTACTAGGTGTCTACAGGAATTCTCATTTCTAAGAGAGCTGAGTCACAACTTCTCAAAGCCTTTTTGCTAGTGTCCCAAAAATCTCAACTTCTTCGCTTGTTCCTTGCATTCTAAGGATGACAGATGCTTCCTTCAGTTACTATCTCCATGTTAGTCCAGTTTGGATTGTTGAGTTTTCAATAACTCTCTAAACAATTCCTATATTATATCTCTCTGTTGTACTAACTAGTATATTTCTCATTTGCTGGCTGTGTCTTGATGATATGGTGCTAAATTTAGATGTCAAACACCATAAAGACTAAGCCCTTTGGCTTGCTTTTCTGCCCTATCTCCTTATCTCATAGCTCAGTATAAAAATGTTTGCTCCATATATGATCACAGGAGATTTCCCTGGCCTCATATTCTGATCACTAGGCATCTGTTTTACATAGTTTGCACCTAATATATATTGGCTTACTCATGTTAAGTAGTTCATTTACACTATTTTCCTCATCAGAAACTGAGAGCTAATTGTCATGTACTCTGCATCTTTTAACTAATCTCTCTCTCCCACGTTGTCATTATTTGGTGCATTTCTATCCTCAGGGAACAATGTAGCATCCTCATCCTCATCAGCCACTTGACAAAACTGAACAGCGTTGGTGTCAGCTTGACTCTCACTTGAGTATTCATTATTTCCCTCCAAGTCGGCAAAATTTCCTCCCCCAAGCGTCAATGTGGGGCTTTCACATTAGGCTTATTAGTTTTAAGTAAGGGGTGGCCGTGGTCAATTCTAGTCTAGTTCCCTTGTGCCTCCTTTCTTCAGAGCATCCCACTGGTCATTATAACATGATATTGTGTAGTAAAGTCTATAATTAGTGCTGAGAAAATGGCTCAGAAGCAATGTCTGAGCCTTTATTCAGCAATCACTGTGCTGCTTCCCAGAATTCACGTTCCCTTTGCTGAGTCAAGCCAGCCCTGAGGCCAAATGGCTCTTCTGTTCCATCGTTTCTTCACACTTATATTGTTGGTTCAGCACGTTGTCACTGAAGCAATGACACAGTATACTAGAATCTGGTATTGGCCACAATACCAGAAATACCACAGTACTCACAAATGAAGTCCCCCCCACCCCTCCAGCTAACTAGATGATGACTTCTGTATCTCAAGAAATTTTCTCTCTAAGCATAAACTTCAGATTTTATCTATGTCAAATGTCAATGGACATTTGCCATTTATTTTTCATATAGAAAACATTTGGTAGCAGCCTCTGAAGAGAAGGTCTGTTGTTTCATATGGTTTTCATGTTCACTCATGAGCTTTTTAGAAGAGCCAAGAAAGCAAACAACAAATGTAAATTAGAATTGAATTCAATGGGACACTCAGTAAATATTCAAAGTGGATTTCTAAATATATATGTATCTATACACGGAGTTGTTGTTGTTGTTGTTGTTGTTGTTGTTCTTCTTCTTCTTCTTCTTCTTCTTCTCCTCCTCCTCCTTCTCCTCCTCCTCCTCCTCCTGCTGCTGCTGCTGCTGCTGCTGCTGCTGGTTTTTATCAGCTACATTTGATGGAATCTGACATTCATACCTGTTGTCATGTATGAAAATTGGTTGTGAACCAAACAGAAGACAACGCCGAAAAAGGCAGGGAGTCTTATTTTAGTAACAAAATGTAAATTCTGTGCTTTGAAATAATTATTTTAGGGGCGCCTGAGTGGCTCAGTTGGTTAAGCGACTGCCTTCGGCTCAGGTCATGATCCCGGAGTCCCGGGATTGAGTCCCATATCGGACTCCCGGCTCTGTGGGAAGTCTGCTTCTCCCTCTGACCTTCTCCCCTCTCATTCTCAGTCTCTCTCTCTAATAAAAAAAAAAAAAATCTAAAAAAAAAAAAGGAAATAATTATTTTAGTCATTTTGCCTACAGAAGATCTCTTTCCATCCCTTATCCCCAAGGTAATTTAATGGCTAATGGCTGGTAATCAGACTTAAATTTATAAAATGCTTGATATTGTTTTAGGAAAATGTTTAGGCAGGTAGTAAGGGAAGGGAAGAAAATGTATAGAAGATAAGATTCAGAAGATCAGAAGTTTCACCCCAGGAAAAATGGTAATGAAGAAACCTGGCTAAAAAGAAATGTCTATTTGCCATGCCTTTTTTTTCTCAGACTCTAAGAAAGTATGCTATTATAATTTTCTCGTCATGTCTTTCTTGTCTCCAACTCAGAAGAAGGATCTTAAGATGTACAGTATCAATGTAATAATGATGGGTAATGTATAGTATTTTCCACTGGCTCAAACAGTGCCAGCATTTCTGGAAGGAAGAAAACTGGGTCACACAGCCAGTGTATGAATTTGAGGTGACCCACAAAAGACAGTGGTGCTTTTTTCCATATCTGGAGGCTTTATCTGGGCCAAAGTGATGCACTTTGCTTTAGCCTCCACCAACTTGAGCTGGCTGGATTCTGTCCAGGAAGATAATGCTGACAAATGCTGGGGAAGCAAGCAGCAGCAGCAGCAGCTCCTCTCCCACTGTATGACATCTGGTATCACCATTTCTCCTAAAAGCCTAGTTGGCCATTTGACATGTAAATAATCATTAAACCATACCAATCTGCATTTCTTAGAGGCAAAATAATAACTTTGTATATTGACTCAGATGTTTCTGTGCCTACAGTTCACCTAGCATACTCCATAAAGCAAGTCTATCTATAAAGGTTTAAAATAATTTCTGAATTCTTAAATGGAGAGTAAATAAAGATTTATGGAACACCTACTATGAATCAGTCCTTGTTCTATGTATTTATACACATGGTCATTTAATGCTAAGCGTAACAATTATCTATTTTGTAGATCAAGAAACTGAATATTGGCATCATTAAGAACATCCCTGGAATACAGTTATTGTTATCCTCAATTGAGGAAGAAAGGTCAAGAAAATGAACTTAACTTGTGTGCTAGCAGATATGAATGTGAATATAGATACTAGCATTATTTTTAATAGAAAAAAATACAGTACTGGAGGATAGTCAAGTGCAAGGAGAAAAATAAATTTGGGTGAATATATCCAACAGAATACTATGAAACAATGAATATGCATAAAATATAGCTACACATATCAACATGGATGTCCCTCAAAAAATGATGTTGAGTGAAAATTTATAACAAAAATATGATTCTATTCATGTAGAGTTCAAAATATGCAAGATGAAACAATATGTCATTTAGGAATACAAAGATACATACAAAACTGTAAAGAAAAACAAACAGGGGCACCTGGATGGTTCGGTTGGTTAAGTGTCTGACTCTTGATTTCAGCTTGGATCGGAATCTTAGGGTCATGAGATAGGGCCCCTATTGGGCTCTGTGCTGGGCATGGAGCCTGCTTAAGATTCTCTCTCCATCTCCCTCTGCCCCTCCCCTGCTATCTCTCTCTCTCAAAACAAAATAAAAAAACAACACAAAAATAATAAATTTAAAAATTCCTCTGGAGTAGGGAGAGAAGGATTTGAGAAAAAAAAATCAAGGAATCTTGATAAAGTTCTGTTTCTTAAGCTGTGTGGTGGATACCCAGGAGTTAAATTTTATTGCTGTTTCATACTGTGCATATTTATTATATATACTCTTCTTTATGCATGACACACAAAAAAGGGCAAGAAAATAGGTAGAGTGAGATAGTGTAATCAACTAATTCTCTAAACTCAGTACCCTGTCCACCATGTTACAGTAGTCATGAATGATGCCCCCAATTCTGTTTACTTCCACAGATAAGCAAAAATCTTTGCTAAGACACCAAAGAAGAGATATGGAGAACTGAATATAAAATGAATATATCATACAAAAATGCATAAAGTTATATAAATGCATCATATAAATGCAGAAAGTTTATCTGAAACATATAACAAATTTATATAACTCAACAGAAGAAACAAACAACAAAACACAAAATCCAATTAAAAATGGGCAGATACTTCTCCAAAGAAGACATACAAATGGGTAACAGACACATGAAAAAATGTTCATCGTCTTTAGCCATCAGAGAGAGTCAAATCAAAACCACACTGAGATACCACCTTACACCGGTTAGAATGGCCAAAATCAACAAGACAGTTAACAACAAATGCTGGAGAGGATGTGGAGAAAGGGGAACCCTCCTACACTGTTGGTAGGAATGCAAGTTGGTGCAGCCACTTTGGAAAACAGTATGGAGATTCCTCAGGAAATTAAAAATAGAGCTACCCTATGACCCTGCAATTGCATTACTCGGTGTTTACCCCAAAGAAGCAGATGCAGTACAAAGAAGGGCCACATGTACCCCAATGTTCATAGCTGCAATGGCCAATAGCCAAAC
>CM052799.1:164861024-164886936 GCA_028533885.1 Nasua narica | reverse complement strand
GGAATATTATGCCTCCATCAGAAAGGATGAATACCCAACTTTTGTATCAACATGGACAGGACTAGAAGAGATTATGCGGAGTGAAATAAGTCAAGCAGAGAGAGTCAATTATCTTATGGTCTCACGTGTGGAGTATAAAGAAAATCATGGAGGGCATTGTGAGAAGGAAGGGAAGGATGAATGGGGGGAAATCGGAGAGGGTGATGAACCAGGAGAGACTGTGGACTCTGAGCAATAAACAGGGTTTTGGAGGGGAGGGGGTGGGGGGGTGGGAGAGCCTGGTGGTGGGTATTGAGAAAGGCATGTATTGCTTGGAGCACTGGGTGTGGTGCATGAACGATCTTGTAACACTGAAAAATTAAAATAAACATATATGGGGAGAAAAAAAAATGGGCAGAGAAACTGAATAGACATTTTTCTGAAAAGACATTGAAATTACCAATAGTTATATGAAAAGATACTCAACATTACTCATTATCAGAGAAATGCAAATCAAAACCACAATGAGATGTCATCTCACACCTGTTAGAATGGCTATTATCAAGATGACTAGAAATAACAAGTGGTGACGAGGATGTGGAGAAAAGGGAAACTGTGCATTATTTTTGGGAATGTAAATTGGTGCAGCCACTATGAAAAATAGTATGGAGTTTCCTCAAAAAATTAAAAGCAAAAAAAAAAAAAATTAAAAGCAGAACTATCACATGATCCAGGTATTTCACTTTTGGGTATTTATCCAGAGGAAAAAAACACTGTCATGTTCCTTGTAGCATCATTCACAATAACCAAGATATGGAAACCACCTAAGTGTCCACTGATGGATGAATGGATAAAGAAAATGTGATACATATATACAATGTAATATTATTCAGCCATAAAAAAAGGAAACCTTGCCATTTGCATGAATGAATGGACTTTGAGGGCATTATTCTAAGTGAAATAAGTGAAACAAAGAAAAAGACAAAGTTTCTTTGTTTCGTAAGTGAAACAAAGAAAGACAAATACTGTATGATCTCACTTATATGTGGAATCTAGAAAACAAAACACAAGCTTACAGATATAGATTATAGATTGGTGGTTGCAAGATGCAGGGGCTAGGGGATGGCGAAATGAATGAAGGAGGTCAAAAGGTATAAACTTCCAATTATAAAAGAAATAAATCGTGGGATGTAGTGTACAGCATGACTGCAATTAATACTATATCGTATACCTGAAAGTTGCCAAGACAGATCTTAAAAGTTCTCATCACACGAAAAAAACCTGTAACTATGTGGTGTTGGATATTAACTAGACTTATTTTAGTGATCATTTCAGAACGTATACATATATTGTACACCTGAAACTAATGTAATTTGTCAATTATGTGTCAATAAATAAAAGAAATTTTATTTATTTATTTATTTAGGACAAAGTCTTATTTATTTATTTATTTGACAGAGAATGAGAGAGATCATAAGCAGGGGGAGCAGGAGAGGGAGAAGCAGGCTCCCCACTTAGTGGGGAACCAGAGGTGGGGTTTGATCCCACGACCTGAGCTGAAGGCAGATGCTTAACTAACTGATCCACTCAGACTTCTCATAAAACAAAGAAATTTTAGACTTTATTTTTAATTCTAGTCTTGGCTCTTTCATTCACTTGACTCCTCATTTAGACCCTTTGTTAGTCCACAGTCTATCGATACTCTACCTTAAATAATGTCCTTCAAACACTTGCAATCCAAAGAGAATTTTAAACCTTTACCAAGAAGTATTGAATAATTCTTGTTCCAAATCCCTAGGTTAGGTAAATATGGTATTTTAATACAGATTTAATGGCTGGTGATAAATTGGCGGCCAATAAAATTATAGGGTTAAATTTCTGGAGCACAGTAGTGTCATAACCATAAATGTAATCTCTTGTTTTAGAAAATAACCCAGAAGGCAGAGACAAAGTCTGTATAATTCTTTTTAAGTTATGCCTGCTACAAAATGCTATAACATTTTGAATGCTAAAAGGAAATTGTCTTTATGGCAACTTCTACTTTTCCATGTTGATTTAGGAAAAGCATTCTGGGGATTATTTTAATGGAAGAGAAAAATTAACAATTATTTTAATAGTTTTGGTACACCTATGAACAGGCTGTGCATGTTTCTGCTAAGCAAAGCGATTGTGATAAAATGGGAATTATTTGTCTGGAACTATGGTAGAAGAGCTTTGAGCTAAGAATCAGCAAACCTATTCCTTGATCCCTGCTATACCACAAACTCGCTGTGTGAAGCATCACTATGAAAATTTGGGAGGCAGATTGCCTATAAAGTCTCATCCATTTTTTGTCGATCCTTTCTCTAAAGTAAGCCACACTCACCAGATGATTCCCCTCTTTCACTCGTGAGGGTGGGGATAAGAGGGGAGTGTGCTTTTTCCGGAATGTGGTCTTTCCTGCTTGGTGCTCTGTATTGCAGACCAGCTACGCTCTTTCATTGTGGGCACAGGCAGGTGTCCTCAGCTCTCTACTATCGTTGATTGGCTGGGAGCCTGGAACCATAAAATGGCCGGTAACTCTGTTTCTACAAAGCTGTGGGCCGCTTCCGCTTTGCAGCTGCTTGACTTGAATGCCAAATTCTACTAGCCAGTGCTGACTGACCACCTGGCCATGGCCGGCCGTTCAGCCAGCTGCCACTTACGGCTTCAGGCTAACATGTAAACATTCTGATGCCTAACCTCAGCCTCGTCCGAACTCACTGCTGCTCCCAGTTCTTTTTCTCAGTGAGAGTTAATTCAGGCTGGATTCTCCCTCCTTTCTTCTTTCCTCATTTGCTTCCTTCTTCCTTTCCTTCCTGTATAAAACAAATATTCGTAAATTGCCTATGAAATGCTGTACACTGTGTGAGGATGGAGCCCATTATTTATATCCATGCAAATTTGCGAGGGTCGAGGTTTTACATACAGGAAAAAATGAAATAAATTCTTTCAACCGTTAAAAAATAGAGTTCCCAAGTTCCATTCTTTCTCTATTCCCAGAGCTAACAAAATTTCATTTCTCTATCCTTCTTGGAAGTCACCTGCTCCCACATGCTGCTCAGTGCATTTAAATGCTATTCAACAATCCCAGCTGACAGTTGTTAGCTGACTCTGTTTCTGACATAGCTCGTATCTCTCGCAGGATGTTTTGTTTTGGTATATAGGCAGCATCGACAGTTAACCTAATATATTTCTGTTATTCTCTTGGGTGCCTTTTTGCAGCTAAAAACTATTCCATGTTGTTTCCTAATGAGAATTTTGGTCAAACACTGAGTGGTAGTAGCAGGTCAATCCTCAGGTTCCACCCTCCAGCATTTCCCTTTTCCTTTTAAAAGCTCATTGGACAAAAGCCAAGGTAGCAGTTAGAATCCAGAGGAACCCAGGGGGAGAGGTTTATGAATGCATGGTGAGCTCATATTATCAGTTCTTATTCTGGTGTTTCAAATTCTCCCCTGGTGTTTGTGAGTATCTTGATAATTAGAAGAAAATATTATCTCCTAACAATTGCATCTTCATTTCAAAGTAAAGATTTAAAAAATACTGAATTTTGTGGAATTTGGATAAACTTTGCCCTTTCTTTTTGTTTCTCTTTCTCTCTCTTTTTTTCTTTTACTCATTTTTTTTCTGTAGGTAATAATGCCAGTAGGTGGAAATATAAATAATTAGTTCTGGAAAAATGTGCCATCTGACCTATTTTTTCCATAATTAGGCAATGCACCTTTCCTATTTGTGTCAAATACTCTGCCCTGGGCTGATCTTGGCTTTGAGATCCCAGATCATAGCCTCATGTAAGTCTCCAGAGTGTACACTGGAAGTGAAGCCAAGATCTTTGTAAAATGTGAAACAAACACAATATTATAACAGAGAAAAGTGCACCCTCAAATGTTTATCACTATACATCTCTGAATAAGGATAAACAAAATTGCAAATATATGTATTTGGTACTTGCAGCAAAACAGTCATGTGCTTTAACGAGGTAATACATTCAGATGATTTTCTCATACTTTAAATCATCACAGTAACATTGGCCTGAAATATGTGGCCCCCCTGCTGGAGAAAAGCAAAGGGTCCATACGGTATATGCCAACATTGTTCCTTTCTAAAGTGGTGCTGGAAAAGATGCAAACATATATATTTAGGCCCTGTTGTCTCATTTCTTTTCCTAACATAGCATAACCAAAGCCTAACCACTGCTTTGTGACATAATGGGTGGGGGTCCGACATGCCCACACAAACAGGGGCATCAAGGGGCTACTTCAGGTTTTTGATTTCTTGCCAAATAGTGAATAATCTTATAATCAAATGTGCAGCAATAACAGGCCCAGTCGGGAGGATTAAGGACTAAGTATCTATTGGGCTGCCTGATCTCTTTGTTCTTTAGGTTTAGAGTAGGATAAATGAAAAAGGGGAGGCCAAGAGGGAGTGGCTTAATATAGAATAAATTGTCTAAAAGGATCAGGGAGAGCAGGATTATCGATGAGTTGAAGAGTGAGCTTGCTGACTTTTTATTTTAAAACTAAGTCAGGGAAGAGGTATGGGGATAAGGTAGGAAATCAGATAAGAAAAACAAAGGATGCAGGCATATTGGCCTTAAGTAGTCTTTTTCTGTTTCTGAGATTTCTTATGTTCTTTTGCTCTGAGCCAAGATCAATTGAGATTAATCAGTTGTATAGAAAGCATTGTGATCGCATTGCAGGCTTTTAAAGTTTAAATTTGTTTATTGAGCACAATTTGGTTAGCATCAGGTGCTGAAGTTATAGACACCAACACTAGCATAGAAATTACTTTATTTAGTTCCCAGTTGTAAGTTTCTATAGCAACTGGGTCCTATACCAGAAAGCTGAGATTTTAGAGCTCAAGTGATTCAGTCAGAGATGGCAATATTATATTTGGGGGGACTTGCTTCCTTTTTCCACTTTCCCCTCTTTTTTTGTGAGAAGTTTCTTCAATGTGATTGTCTGCTTAATCATACTTTTAATTACACTTTTTGCCCTAAACCTTCTCCTCTTGGCAGCAGGATAAAGTGTCTATTTCAGTTGTGTTTCGATTTCCATTGACTAGTTAGCATGTGGATGCAGAGGAGGTGGCTGTGATCTTTTTTAAATACAGTTAAAAATTTTAAGAAGTGAGGAAAGTGTCCATGGTGCCAAATTTAGTTGGCCATTCAAGGCAGAAATTAGGATGTTAATTCAGAAGGAAACCTAATTTAATTTCTACATTGTGCTTTCATTCTGTTCATAAATGTAATGTCATGATCCTTTCACACATGTGAAATGTCCCTTATGAAGTTTTCTTTTTTTTTAATTCTTAAGTAAACGTATACTTGGAACAAAACTGGCTTTATTTTTATGTTTTATATATGAATGTTTTTACTGTAACAAATAGGGATTTTCTGGAGAGCCTTGTTATGGTTAAAGTAATATTTTATGATGGTAGTTTAGGCACTACCACAGAAAGGCTTAGGAAAAAATAATTATACCTGGGCTCCAGTTGAGACAATAATCACTACATTAAAAAAAATCAACATAGGAGCATTCTTTTTGTCCATGTTTTTGAATGATTTGGATACAAATACACACACACACACAGAGGGAGGAAGAGAGAGAGAGAAATAAACCTTGGATAAAATAAACCCACACTGGACATACATATTTTAAATAATGTCACCATTTTGATGAAAGTCTCTGTTTTATAAGAACTGGTTTTTGATATCTGAAATAATCACTAATTGTTTTAAAGTCTAGTTAGCATTAATAAAATAAAATAAAATAAAATAAAATAAAATAAAATAAAATAAAATAAATGAAGTCGAGTTAGCAGAAGAATGCTTACCATATAACATATGGCATAGACTATTAGTTTGGAGAATGACGAGAATATACTGTAAAAGCAAAAATTCTATGTGTGCCCTGATAAAACAAGACAAAACAAAAGATTTCCACTTAATGTTCACATTTATTGCTAACTTGGGGCCTATTAACATTTGGAAAATACAAATTCTAAGAGGCAGCTGCTAGAGATTGGCCAATTATAATTTCACAATTCAAAGAGAAAATCTTGTTTGACTTGAAAATTCTGTACTTGTCTTCACTTTTCATGAATTATCACACAGCCAAAACACAGTGTGTGTGAGAGGAAAGATAAAACAGATTTGCTTCCTGATCGTCTGCAAAAGCACATCACCTCAGATGACCTTGGTTCTTTTTGCACTAAATAAGGAATTTTCTTCTTCTAATTTTACAACAAATTTAATTATCAAAAAATCAATTGTGTGAGTAACCTAGATTGTGATTATCTCCATTTGTTCTGTTTCTGTGAAGAATCTTTAAATGTCACTGGTCTTATAGTCAAGTGTTGGTGCCAGTGCTATTATATCTTAATATACCCCAAAGTCATGTGAGACCAATTTTTGATCTCCCAGACAAGTAGTTCCCGGAGCTCTGTTAAAACTCTGAGTGCTAATTATTTATTTAACAAAACATATGTGGAGAAAAAAATTTGATGAATAAGGAGCAATTATTAGCCCATACTCATATTTGTGAATATCACAGTTTAGAAATTCTACAAAATTGATAATGTCATAGATCACTGACTTTATATTTCCTTTTCAAATCCATTCATGATATACTTTTTACTTCAGGTAACCAGCAATCATATTGTTTAGTTTAAAACATTTTGGGTCACCTAATGCAGTACCTTGATTAAAAATGTTAATCAAGTTAAATGTTTATTCAGAATAATACATAGAATATAGACCTTGGAAACAGCAAGTCAGATTTCTTAATATTTTACTGCAAAAATGAAAATAGCAATTATTGGAGTAGATAAATAATTCATACAATGTTTTTTGTTGTGTAAATCAAAATAAGCTTATTTTAACATATATATTTTAGTCAGAAGTCAGTTTTTATAATCACTAACCATTCATAACTGATTCCCATATAATCTCTGTTGGTAGCATCAACAAAAATAAATCCAGATCAAAGGATTAGAGTGTCAAAGGATTTTTTTGTGTGTTATGTACAAAAAAGAGTTAAAACATAGCTAAAGAGCTATGCTCTTTAGAAGACTTATTTGCAAGTGTGGCCATTGGCTGGGTTCTGAGAACTTGGCTTCTGAAACATTCCCTGATTTGGTGATTTTTCTGGGCCTAGACTTTGTACAAACAGTGTGATATATAGTGACATCTGCTTTCCTTCTGTGAGTCTGGTACTTCCATATTTGCTAGGCAGAGAATGCCTGTGTGACCAGTACTCAATGAAACCTCTAAACTGTGAGTTTAAAGTGGGCTATTACGGAAACATTACTTATACATGTTCTTATTTTTTTTTTTCCTAAAAGGAGAAGATGCTGTGTTTGACCTCTCACACTAACGAGGAGGGAGATGATAGAGAGATTCCCATAGATTTCTCCTGTCTTTACCTAATGTCTTTTTTTCATCTGACTGTGATCTTTACTATGTTTTCATAATAAATATTTTCCATTAGTACAATTGTCAGGAATGAGGGAGTGTCTGTGTTGTGTGACTGGAGGTCTCCGTCCTTGGATTCCCCACCAGATATACCTGGGGATCCACACTCAGAATAAAGATGGCCAGAAGGAAAGCAGCAAGCACAAAGTTTATTAAAGCGAAAGCACACTCTCAAGGTGGGAGAGCACACTCACAAGGTGGAACCAACCCTGAGGTTGTTTTGGGATTGGATATAATTGATTGTCTCTGGGCTTGGAGGAGCAGTGAGATACAGTGGTGTGGTCCCTAATGGTGGCTGATTCCAATCATTTGGAAAATCTGTAGGAGGTACGGGTAGGTAGGGGGAGTTTTTGACCCTTTAAGGTTTGTACTGAAGTCTTTCTGAATGCAAGTGCTGTGCCTCATGCAAATGCACTATCATGAATCCGGCGGTTACCCTAGGACAGAGGTGGAAGAGGAAAGTGCATGTTGTGCTTTTAGTCTGTCAGTCCCAAGGGCTTGGAAGCCACAAGTTTAGGACACTTAACTCCCCAGCTTATAATGTGTAGCTTATTTGTCACTGTCCTTGCCTCCAGCTGCTATCTCTATCATTCCCCTTCATGGACTTGGGGCTCTGCCTCAGGGTGTTCCTTCCACTGGTCATACCTAGCTTCTAGCTTCTACCTAACACAACTATATGCCTGGGTTCTGTGAGTCTTTCTAGCATACCATTAAATATGTGAGTGATCTTTGGGGACCTCAGAAACAGATTACTACTCTAGCTGAGTTCATCATTGTTGGAGGTTAAAAGAAAACCAAATTGAGCCCTGACATGGTTTGAATATATGGGAATAAATATCTGCCAAGTAAATCTACATTTCTGCAGATGGGCTGTGACCAATATGTTTTCTACTGCCTTCTCATTAAAATACTCATAAAGACTCATAGTAATACAAAAGCTGGTGTCAGATTTGTAAATGCAATGAAAAAAAAAAAGATGTCATGGCAAGGTTTGGCATAATTTATATAAGCTGCATCATTGCCGGTTTTTGTTCTCAATATATGCTTCAAATTCTGGTGGAATTTGAGCTTCTGTTTTGGTGGCTTTGTAGCCAAAGCAGGAAATCATACAGGAGATTCTAGAATGAGAGTGAGTAAGTAGTAAACCTGATATGCAGAAAGACTCAAGAAGACTTGGCTATCTAAACCTTGGTGCTAATTGAAAGTACAATGAAGGCCGCACTTACATGTTTATAGATGTGAACTTACCCTCATGCTAGTGGGAGGACCAAGTTCACAAAGCTGGTGTGATCTAAAATACATTAGCAAATAATTTCTTTGAAGAATTTTTATTTATTGATTGATTGATTGATTTTAGAGAGACACTGAGAAGATGCACTCCCTGATTCTGAAAGAAGGGATCAGAAAACATATTGAGGTTATAGAAGATTTTGCTGTTGATGGATGGTGAGTACCTGAAGGGACAGTGGGTAGGTTTTATAAATGGAGGAGTGATAGGAACTAGGAAGAGCATAGAGGATGTATGGCACCATTTGGAAAATAGAAGGAAGGAGATACAGGGTGGGGGGAGGTGGTGACCTGGGAATCTCCTTTTGTGGAAAATAGATAAAGGAACAAAGGGCACAGTGGGACTCATACTGGTGGTTGTAAGGCAAATAAGGAGGCCATGAGGGAGGGAGAGGGAGTAGAGGAGGGTGACCAAGAA
This sequence comes from Nasua narica, assembly GCA_028533885.1. NCBI lineage: Eukaryota > Metazoa > Chordata > Mammalia > Carnivora > Procyonidae > Nasua > Nasua narica. The sequence continues at coordinate 164,877,760 of CM052799.1, read as the reverse complement.
CCCTTTTTTTACTTCTGTAGAAGATGGTGCAGAAACCAGTCTAGAGCTGGTCTTATTCTGAAGAACCAGAACTCTTTACTGACCTGGCAGATGGAAGCTGTTAGATGTAAGGAGTGTGGTAGATTTTTTTTTGAGTATTTAAATGTTAAGGTCTCACTCTTAACACCTGTTAGGGGTTAAGAATGATCTTCAAGCATGAGAGGCTTGCTCTTGCTCTATAATTTAGGATATGATACTAAGTGAAAAAAAGCATAATGTAAAACAATATTTTGAACCTGACTCTAGTTTTATTTCTAAGACTGAAGACAGATGCATACAAATGCATGTTCATTGAAAAATGGAATGGGAACATAGACATCAAAATATTAAAAATTTTATTGCCGATGTGAGATTATAGGTGATGTTTACTGTCTTATTCACTATCTCTTAGATTTCTTAAAGTAAGTACCCATAATCATAAGAAAGCCTTTTATATCAGAAAAAATATGTTATTTAAAATGAATACATTTCTGGTTATAAGGTCCTGTATTTAACAAATGCTTGCTGAACTGATGATTATTTTAAATATTTGTTACGGGTGTTGCTTAATTCTTGAGAAGGCAGACTTTAAATTTCTCACTAGCAATGATAACTTTTAACAATTAAAAAATTAAAATGTTACTAATAACAAAGAATGAGTGTTCTCACAGTTGATCTTTAGTTAAAGTTTTAGAATGTGTAATTTAACCAGAAGAGAGTAATTTTACATCTACTTGAATGGTTTAAATAATTACATGGAGACCAGGCAAGTATTCATGCCTTTGCTAGGTAAACACATACTATTAGAAAACAGGATGATTTAAGGAAAGTCCACAAGTCTGTGTTAGGGAATTTAAATCAGCATTTCAATAATTGAGAAGGATTTAATGTAAAACAGAGAGCCTTTCGGAAATAAGCAATCGAAATAATTCATTAAAGCAGTAATTACTAGTAGGCTTGGCTTTTGCTCTACTTGATATGTAAACAAAATTGGTAAATATTGTTGAAAGACACCTCACCTCAGGTAGTTTAACTTTATTGCTGAGAGGAGAAAAGTGGTTCATTATCACCCTGAATTTCCTCCCCCTCACCTCCCTGCAATGCAAAAGGGAGAATTCAATCAAATGAATAATTGACAAGACCATAAATGTAGACCCAATTATTATTTCAGTCTATAGTATAAACAGAACCAACTAAACTTGCTAAACAGGATCAAATTTGAAAGTATCAAAGATGAATCAAATGAATTTATAGGTGCCATAGGTTCATATGGCTTAGTGCATTTAAGAACATAATTTTTATGGAATACAGGCAATGAACAAATGAATGTCATATTTGCTTTTCTATCTTTTACTCCTACTTTTATCTCCTCCTCCTTCCATGCCACACTTCCCAGTTAGATTTTTCTTAACAGAAGTAAAATTTGTATGTTATGAAAGAAAGCAATTTCCCATTACATATGTGTGTGTATATGTATGTAATTTGTTTTCTACCTTACGAAATCCTCAAACACAGCAAGTGTCATTGACATGTTTAGTGTCTAGATATAGTTTGAGACTAGAAGCAGGTTTGGAAGAGTTAGAAGCCTGTGAGACATATCATTTTGATAATCTAGTACTACTACTACTAGTATTAGTTATGAAATGAAGTGAGAGCCAAGTTTTGGAAATCTGACAGTGAAAGTTCAGGTGCCTTAGAATCTAAGCAAAACCTATGCAAGAATGATACCCATTGAAATGTTATAGATGTATGCTATGATACTTATTCATATCTTCTTTCATTCATTATTTTCCCCCCTAGTTGGCAGTCTGACTGAATTACCACTTGATATTTTGACACTATGGCAGCGCCCCATATATTTATTAATAACGTATCATGTTTGAGGTTTTAGGTATTATCTGTCTAGAATTTGGGTGAGATGTGTCTTTGAGACCTGAGACCCAAGGTTCCAAACTCCAAGTATAATAACAAAACTGATTCTCAGTTGCATTTTCAAAAGTAATATCAGACTTTCAAAGTGATAGGATGGATTACACTGCATTGTATTTTGACTTAGGTTTTAAACAGGAAGCTGGAACTCTGAACACATGTCCATATTAGAGGTTTTTAATCTGAGGGAAGAAAGACAAAGATGTAAGTTTGGGACCTGGATCAAAGACAGAGAAATAGTTTTTAGTGGGAAAATCAGATGGAAAGAGGTTGAAACTAAGTGTGTAGATAATTATTTATGTCAAGCAATTGGTTTAGTTTCAAGGACCAAGAATCAGGAATGAGAACTTAAACTCAGGAATCTAAAGGAACTGGGAGCGTATCTTAGGTGTACAGTGGAGGGAACACAACTCCTGGGAAATGATTGAGTTAAAAAAGAAATATTAAAGTGGGCATAACCCTTGGTTTAGGAGAGTGACTAGGCCCAAAGGAATAAGTAGAGCACAAGGAGGATATTGAGAAGAGCTGGGCAATGTAGTGTTAAGGGAGTGGCCCTGACTAGTTTAATTACTAATTACTAGAAATGAAAGAAAGAAGCATAATTTTTAACAAAGGTCTGGGTCAACATGAGGATCACAACATAACTATTTTTAAGTAGATTTATGGTCAGAGGACTCCTGGGGGATACTTCCTTTAGTTTTGATTCACATCGAAGATGTGTTGATAATCACCGTTTTCATTTTAATAACGACTGGGGCTAAGTTTATCTAGGTAGGCAGACACCTTCAGCTACATGATAGTACTGCAAAATCTTCCTTGTTCTCTAAGAAGCTTATGCTAATGGGAATGAATTCATAAGCAATCATCTGGAATCTTTCTTTAAATCCGTCTTTCAAGATTTGACTTGTACAATAAAGTAGATTAGGAGTAATAACAAACACTATCACTTTTCCTCATGTAATAATTATGAGATCTCTGGCTAACACTCATTCTCCATCCTCTTAAAACTAAAATTTTGTTTTTTGATAACTACTTTCCCAACATGAGAGGAAAGATAAGTGGTCACTTTGTTTGCACTGATGATGTCATAATTTACCCATTCATACAACAAACAATGAGCTAGCTACTTCCTCAGGTGTAGATACAAACATTGATAGGACACATTCCTTTCCTCAGGTTGCTCACAGGCTAGTGAGAGAATCATGCAAAAAGAATTACAATCCATGAAATATATGGACAAATGAAAAAAGGCATGCAAGTACTATCACAGCCTAGATGAAAGGTAAAAATTCATCCTAGGGTTGAGGAGAACTTCTGAGATGAATCTAAATAATGAGGGGCCAATAACCAAATGAAATGAGGGAATGACAATAGCATGAGCAAGACAGTGAGGTACGCTGCTGTGATGTGGGTAGAGAAGTATAAGCAGCTTGGCGTTGCTGGACTATCAACTACAAAGCATTTAATGTAGAAAATGAGGCTCTGAGACTGAGCAGAATTTGGAAGCCAAATCATGCAGATCCATATGTCCCCTGTCAAGGATCTGGTCTCTATCCTGGAGTGGATAAAAATAAAAATATGTTTAAGAAATAGGGAGTGTTTTAAGAGTAGGCTCTGGGTGATGGATTTAACATTTGACAGGAAGAGTCCTGGAATCAGGGCTATCAATTAGGATCATGACGATGCAGTTACCTGGTCTCTAGATCATTAAGGTCCAAATCTGTGGACTAAAACCCTGGTTGCACATTAGAATCACCTGGGAGCTTTAAAAACTATTGATACCTGGGTTCCATCCCAAGCAATTTTGCTGTAATTGAACTGGAGTGATGCCAGGTATCAGAAGCTTTAAGTTTCCCCAAGTGATGCTAATATGTACCCCAGGCAACAGTTTGGGGATTAGGAAGAGAAGATGAGTTCATGTGAAATCTAAAAGATAAAATTTAGTCAATATTTGTATATGTGGGACAAGAATAATATCAGTATTAAGAAAGCTTCTCTACTTTCCTTCTTGGCTTCTAAGATGATGGAAGCACTATAAACCCTACTAGATAAGGCAGGTGAAATAAAAAGTTTTTATGAGACATGAGTAGATTGGTTTTGAGTGTGTATAGTTTGGAGTACCAAGATAATCTAGGACACAAAACTCAAACTTGAAGACCAGAATGGAGTTATTTATTTGAAGTATCATCAAATTCATCAGACTCTGCTTCACACACCAGATTATGTGAGTTTACATGATAATCAACTTTATTTTTTAGAGCAGTTTTTGTTTCACAGCAAAGTTGAGCAGAGAGTTACAAAGAGTTCCTATCTACTCCTGTCCTCACACCTGTACCACTTTCCCCACTATTGACACCCCTCACCACAGTGGTACATTCGTTACAATTGATGAAACTACAGTGATACAATGTTCTCACCCAAAGTCCATAATTTATATTGGGGCTCACCCCAGGTGGTGAATGTTCCATGATTTTTGACGAGTGTATAAAGACATCTATCCACCATTGTAATATCTTACAGAATAGTTTCACTGCCTGAAAAATCCTAGTGTTCTGCTTGGTCATCCCTCCCTTCCCCAGCCTCTGGCAATCATTTATGTTTTTCTGTCTCCATAGTTTCACCTTTCCCAAAATGTCATATACTCGGAGTTACATAGGATATAACTTTTAAGTTTCTTTTATGTGTTTAATGGCTTGATAGCTCCCTTTTTAAATGCTGAATAATATTCCATTGTTTGGATATAGTTTATCCATTTGTCTACTGGAGAACATCTTGGTTGCTTCCAAGATTTGACAATGCATAGAGCTGCCATAAACATTTGTGTGCAGGTGTTTGTGTGAACATAACTTTTCAACTCATTTGGGTAAGTACCAAGGAGTGTGATTGCTGGATCATAGTAAGAATATGTTTGATTTTGTAAGAAACTGCCAAACTGCCTTTCAGAATGGTTGTACTGTCTTACATTCTCACTAGTAATGAATGAGGGTTCCAGTTGCTCCACATTTTTGTCAGCATTAATCTTGTCAGTATTCTGATTTTGGCCATTCTAATGGCCATATTTCCCTGATGCCATATGATGTGCAGCATATTTTCATATGTTTGTTTGCCACCTGTATAACTTCTTCAGTGAGATATATGTGAGGTTCTTTGGCCTATTTCTTAATCAGTTTGTTTGTTTTATTACTGAGTTTTATCTACATTTTGGATAACAGTCCTTTATCAGATGTGTCTTTCGTAAATATTTTTTTCCGTGGGCTTGTTTTCTTATTCTATAATAATACACTTTTTAGAAGATATAAAACACACTCTAAATGGCACTTTCTGTTTCTCTTCCTTCTCCTTTTTCTTTTCTCTTCTAGCATATATATCTTTACCTGCATAGTTCATCTGGAGGATAATGCAGTCAAATTCCATACATTATCAATGACAATCAGTAAATAAACATGATAATTATAACTGAATATTATGGGAATATTTATGAGTATTATTAATAGGAATTTACCCAAGTCAGTAACTATAATAAATGTGTCATTACCACCTCGTTTGCTAATGTTGATTTTCCAGCAGAGAACAAGAAAGAACGCAACACAGCTATAATGCTGAAGAAAATGTCATAGTGTTGTGGCCTCAAATGTTATCATTTGGTTGTAAAAAACTGTAGAAATCAGAGATGTTTTGTGGGACATCCTGTAAAGGTGAAAATGTATTTCAGGAAAAAGAAACAAAACCAGGTATTCTGGTAATTCACCATTATTTTCTTCAACCTATGTGGACACTCTTCTCATTTCCAAATTAAGAAAAATAAATTTTGGCCTAGACATGATTGCTCGTAATGGTAGAAAGTACACAAAACATGACACTTATTGGATAGCTGTAATTCATCCCAGATGAAGAAACTAAATTATCACAAATCAAAATCCAATTTAGAAACAAAGTGCTCCAGAGAGTAGAATGCAACCACTGTACTTGTATTACTTTGGTATTGATGTGTTTGGAATTTGTTATGAAAAATAATGGAGATCATAGTAAGAAATATGAACTTAAACACTGGTTTGTAAACAATTCCACAGGGCTTTAGAGTTTTAAGGAGATAACCAAAAAGTCAGTGAGCAGGGAAAAAGAGGGGCTCAATAGAGTATTCCTATGCTTCTCATCCATTCCTATTAGCCAGAATATACTCTGATTATATAAGTTTTACATAGACTTAAAAAAATGTTCTGCAACTAAAAGACAATTGGAAACCACTAACTTAAAAAATTCTGAAGTTCCTCAATTGGCTTTTTCACCTGATGACCTTTTAAATTTGTTACTTATAATCATCATTAATCATCTTAAAATCATATCTCAACATTACTGAAGAGAATGAATTAGAACTACCATTTCAATCACAACTTACATCTTTCTTCTTCAGGCTCTCAAAAGTAGATTCTATATAATGTGCATGCACTTGTATAGTTGGAAAGTAATTGTTTTTTCAAAAGCAATTTATTAACATTTCAAGTAGGTGTGGTGCAGTTTTGAGTTAGTCATTTTTAATCCCATAGAGCTTTCATTATAACACACACTTGGTATCTTATTTGTATGAGCTCCTTGCTATAAGAATTATCACTTAGATATCTTGTCAATAAATATTATACTCAGTCATCTGTTGGAATATGTTATCTTAACTGATACAAAACAAGCTATTAAAATCTAGGGTTTTTTGGGAGAGTTTGTCATTATAATAGTAATTTTTCCAACTTTAGTAAATGTTAGTCATCATGATCTGTCTGGGTTCATTAGATAAGAGGCAGTTCTTTGATCCTGAGAAAGTGTTTTCCTTTTTCTGTGCTTGAACATATTCTTTTATATTAAAACAACAACAATAATCATAAATGTTATTTAATTTGTACAGGCAAATCAAAGACCTCCTTTTTCAACAGTTAGAAATTCTGATTTTTTTGAAAGATTTTTATTTATGTATTTGACAGAGAGAGATCACAAGTAGGCAGAGAGGCAGGCAGAGGGAGAGGGGGAAGCAGGCTCCCCACTGAGCAGAGAGCCAGATGTGGGGCTCAATCCCAGGACCCTGAGATCATGACCTGAGCCAAAGGCAGAAGCTTTAACCCACTGAGCCACCCAGGCACCCCTAGAAAAGCTGATCTTAACTGTTACATTAGCCTGCCATTGATATTTTCATATTACTGACAAAACTGTAAAAGCACAAAGCATTATGTCAGTTCTGTGTTGAACTATGGAATGTGTAAAATCTAAAAGAAGTAGACACTGTTGACTAGGAGTAGTATTTATTTATTTTTATTCCTGCACATGGCTACTTAAACATTTGAAATTTGTATAAAACCTTGTTTAGTTTTTGATTTGTACCTTTATGACCTACTGCTCTCTGGAAGTGTCAGTTTTTGTGTGTATGTGCAATATATTTAATTTGTTATTTTATTGTTTTGAATTCATATAAAGTGGAGAAAATAGGTTTGGATCTGTTTGATCAATTCCTTCAGGTGCTAGTCTCCTTTAATTGCAGTATTGATTGCAGCAGGTATAATGGGACCTGTGACTTCATATGTTACCATGTCAGCCTTCAGAAGAAACAAAAGCTTTGGAAGCAAGTGGTTCAGGTTACTATTTATCTCATGACCCTATGAAAGTTGACATGTGTCATTAATAGTGACATGCCAGAGATTCAGATTTCTTTGGCATAGCTTCTGCAAGTTACGACAGTTCTCTGAATCTTTATAGTCTTGAAATCTTTCCATGTATGTTACCCATGAGAATGTTAGTATTTCTGGAGTTCAGCAAGGTCGGATGAAAAGCAATTTTTCCCTTTCTCTGGTTTCTGGTTGGCCTTTTTGTTTTAGATAACAACGAGTGGAAGAATTATGAAATTCTAGGAGCTCACAATTTAGTAAGGGGGATAAGTCTTGGATACAAACAGTGGCAACTATCTCAACTGAGACTAAAGCAGTAAGGAAAAGTCATTTTGGAAAGTGGTATGGGAGGCTGGTAGACCTATCTCAGCTACTTTTTAGCTACTTTCTCACTGATGATTTGTGCAATAAATATTATCTATATAACCTTCAGCTTCTTCATCTGAAAGTTATGAGACCGATAATAATATTCACTTAATTAGGTTGTTTGTTAGGAGAAAATGAGACAGTACGTATTTCTAGATAATCATAAGCACTCAAAAAATATAAATGAAATATAATGCCTGCAGCAGAGGAAGGAGAAGTCACTTTTATCTAGTATATTCAGAGAAAAAGCCAAAGAAGAGAGAACATAACTGTAAGGTGCATAGGGTTTCAAAGATTAAGATAATGGGAAATGCTTCTTAAGTGATGGATATCAGAGGTGAAAGTGTTCCGTATGACCTCATGGGAAATAAACTAGTTTGAAACATAAGGCTTATGTATTTCAGTGAGTCTTAAACTTCTCAAACCAAAAGATTCCTCAGGGCACAGGAAACTTCCGTCCCTGGGGAAGGGAACACTACTACCACCACCAATGCCTCTTCCAATGCCTCATAGTTAGAAACATATATCAGTGTTTGGAATTGACTTGACTCTATGCTTTACATTCACTGTCTCAGTTTATTGCCAGAATAACTCTTGGAGAGTCCATGCTCTCATTGCATGAGATAAGGAAAGTGAGGCTCACAATTAATAAGTTAGTAGGTGGAGGAACTGGGACTCGAAAATATCACTGCAGGCCCTCTTTCTAAACCATTCTGTGTCCTTCCTTCGGAGACTTGATCCCGGGTATTCAATTTTTTGGAAGTCTCTTGTTTTACTATTGTTATTTTTTAAACCAAGAATATGTTGAATCTAGCCCAATAATATATATATTTATTTTGATATAATGTTTTAAAATACTTTCTGTGCAAATGTTTTCATCTATTTAGTAAGTTAATAGTATAACACAGACTGTCAATTTCTGAAGATTTGACAATTTTCAAGTGTCTCCATTCAAGGATATTAGGATATAACCTTGAAAGAGCTTTGAGCTATTTTTAATTTGTTTGTTTGATGGTGCTTTTCACTAAATAATTCCTAGTCAAGATTTTTGCTGCTTTGTTTGCAAAATGAAATAAAAAATCTAATGCTCTTTCTTCAATATTTGCATGATTAATTTTAAAATTAGCTGTAATATTAACAATTTTATGCAGTTACTCATTAAGGTTTTATGATAACAGAATAACTTTGTATAAGGCTTTCTTAAAGTTTTATAGTTTTTTTCAGTTGATAACTTATAATTAAATACTTATCATGAGGAATCATGAATCTCCTCTGAAGAAAACTTATAAATGGATTCCTAAACTTCAAATTTAGAGTCAAGGGTAGAGTCATTGAAATATATCTTCTATGAAATTAATATAGGATAAATTTTAAAGAAGTTGTAAATATCTATATTATACAAAATTACATTCTAATTAGGGTTATTCACCACATTAGAGAAAAGTATTGTATTTTAGTTGTAAGTAATTATATTGATTTGTGTAATACATACTTACTACTCGCAAATTATCTTGTTTATACTTTAATGATGAAGACCAAATACTAATTTGAATCAATTATGCTTAATATCTTGATTAGTAGCTTTTCTCTGGGAAAGAAATAACGAAGTCTGCAAGATTTATGAAATTCAGGCATATCTGAAAACCACAAAAGCTTTTATTTTTTGATAGCCAAAGATGAATGGAAATTAAACTTAACCTAGTAACTAAAACAAACAGAGCATATATCTAAATAGCACTAATTCTGGTTCTGATTTTAAGAGCTTGAATATATAGAACTTTAACTCTTAAATTATGGAACTGGATGTCCTTAGGAAAGTGGATTAAGATTACATTTACATGGAACATTTTATAGTAAATGTGTAGGAAACCAGCCAGAAAAGAGAGACAAAAATAATTTAAGAAATTATCATGCATACATAGATTTTCTTCCTCTGGCATGTGGCCCCAAATTTGTCTTTTCTACTAGGAAAATAAGATTGCTATATTGGTTACAATTACTTCAACTGGAGACTTGCTTAAAGACAATACCCCAAAATATGACTGACTGATTGATTGATTGATTTTTTAAAGATTTATTTATTTATTATTTAACAGAGCAAGAGAGATCACAAGTAGGCAGAGAGGCAGGCAGAGGGAGAGGGGGAAGCAGGCTCCCTGCTGAGCAGAAAGCCTGATGCAGGGCTTGATCCCAGGACTCTGAGATCATGACCTGAGCCGAAGGCAGAAGCTTTAACCCACTGAGCCTCCCTGGTGCCCCTGATTGATTGATTTTTTAATTTTTAATTTTTTTGGCCTTTTGATCTTTCATTTAAGACAGAGAATACTTTATTTAAACACATGAGATAAATGGACAGCTTGAGTCTGAAATAAAGCATTGTGTTTTCAAACACAGATCAGTAATTTATATGGGAGTATACACTGCCATGTACAAATGAACTGATCAGAGCACAACTTTTCAATGTTTAAGACAGACTAAGCTTTCTGTAAAAGCAGCACCTTTGTGACATTTTTAACTTTTGTATCCTCTCCTTCTTTATTCTCTCCTCCTTCTTTACCCTTTACTTCAACAGCATCCACACCAACTTGCTCATAATCTTTCTCAAGGGCAGCCATATTCTCATGGGCCTCAGAAAACTCTCCTTCCTCCATACCCTCACCCACATACCAGTGAACAAAGGCATGCTTGGCATACATCAGGTCAAACTTGTGGTGCAGTTGAGGTGCAGGTGCAGGTGCAGGTGCAGGCCTCAGCACTGGTTGTGGTGTTGCTCAGCATGAACAAGGCTCCTTGTACTTTGGCCAGTTCTCCACCAGATACCACAATGGGAGGCCTGGTGATTAATGCCAACTTTGAAGCCAATGAGACGCCAGTGCACAAATTGGATTATATGCTTGGTCTCGATGGTGGCAATGGCAGCATTAACATTTTTGGGAACCATGTCATCATGGAACAACAGGCAGTAAGCCATGTATTTACCATGGCAATGGGCATGTTTCACCATCTGGTTGGCTGGCTCAGAGCATGCACTGATGATCACTGTTACAGAAGGTACAGATGGTAGGCTTTCTCAGCAGAGATGACAAGAGCACGTATGGCCAAAGGGAAGTGGAGATGGGGATAGGGCACCCAGGTTCGCCTGGAATTCTGTCAGATCAACATTCAGGGCTCCATCAAATCTGGGGGAAGCAGTTATGGAAGACACAATTTGGCTAATAAGGTCGTTAAGGTTAGTGTATGTTGGATGTTCAATATCGAGGTTTCTACTACAGATGGCCTCATTGTCTAGCATGAAGGCACAATCAGAGTGCTCCTGGGTGGCATGGATAGTGAAGATGGAGTTGTAGGACTTTACAGCTGTGGAAACCTGGGGGGCTAGGTTAATTGAGAATTCCAGCTTGGACTTCTTGGTATAATCCATAGAGGGTCATTCTATTAGCAAGGAGGTTAACCTGTAACCAGTTCACCCTCCAAAGCTGTGGAAAACCAAGAACCCTGAAGATTTGTGCACTGGTCAGATAGTTTCCAAATTTAGTCCACCATGAGGTCAATGATCCTCTTGTCAATGATGTAATGCCTTTGGTCTCAGTTCTTAGCAGCATCTTCCTTGCCTGTGATAGACTGTTCAGGGTGGGAAAGCTGGCAGTAGGTGCCAGTGTGAACTCCATCAATGACCATGGTTCTGGGTCTACAAACACTGCCCTGGGCCCATGCTTGCCAGCAGCCATCTCATTGAAGAAGGTGTTGAAGGAGTCATCTCCTCCCCCGATTGTCTTGTCACTTGGCATTTGACCATTGGGCCGCTTGGCATGTTCCAGGCAATAGAACTCCCAGAAGGCATTGCTAGTCTGGACAAAAACCTGGCCAACATGGATGGAGATGCAGTCAAGCTGCTGCTTTGTGGCTGCTAAACAGATAGTGGAGAGGAAGAGGTGGGGTTGTTGCTTCTAACAGTGAGACTCTTAGGCAGTCAATGTAAGAGAGCCTGCCAAAATATGATTTATTTAGAAATGAAATGTAAAATTTTTATTTTATATATATATTTTTAAATATAAAAATATTTTTAAATTAATACAAATATTTTCTCTATGTGAATGAGTAAATAATCTGATGGGTCAATAATTTTTGGTAAGGTACTTTCAGTTCTGTGAAACATGAGGTGGGTTTTAGAAATGGTCTCTGCCCTGGAGGAGTTCAAGTTTAGAAACATATAAAAAATGTAAGTAATTAAAGTATATTATCATATTTATTATCTTCTACATATATAGTCCAAGGGAATGAGCAGGGAGGTTTATTTGAGATCAGCTAGTCTTCACAGAGACAGAGCTGATATATAAATAAATGAAATATGATTTCTTCACTAATGAATACAGCATGTACAAAACAACATGTATAAGAGTGTGGAGAAACAAAGTAATGTGTTCAGAGGCTGTGGATTTGGCATTTCCAGAAATTAAGGAGGGAACAACTTGGTGGATGGGTATGAGACTGCAGAGCAACCATATCAGGAGATGAGTAGTAAGTTATAAGATACTTGGAGATTTTTTTTTTCCTTAGAGAAAATAGCTTAGAAAAGTTTCTGGGTCAGCTATTCAAGATAGGAGAGTTCACACTACTAGTGTAAAAGAAAATTCACTAGTAGCAATCCAGATGACAGAGAAAAAACTTAAAAGGTTATTTTCATAGTTTAAATGGTAAATTCAATAATACCTAACCTAAGAGAGAGGTGGTAAAGATGAAGTAGGACAAACTGAAAGCCATTTCAGTTTGATTTAACGATTAAATTAATACATACATATAGTGAGAATGGGAGAGTCAAATTAACTTCCAGGAATGTGGCTTTGGGGAGAAAAAGGATAATAGATTCAATTTGGGCATGTTGAATTTGACGTTCCCATGGAGTACACAGGTTATATATATTCAGTAGAAAATCATATATACATGCTATATGACCTTGGAGAAAAGGACAGGGCCATAACAGTATATTGGGGGGTATCTCATTCAAGTTCTCAAGAGGAAACTTATGAGCACTCAATAATAACAAGAATAATTCCGGGAGGGTATATTTACAAAGAGATGTATTATAAAAGTATGGGCAGGTCTAAAGGAAACCAAAGAATATTGAAGGAAACTGTTACTAACAGTAATAAAACTATTACATTTTCTAAACCTAAACAGATGAAAGAAGGTAAAGGTCACCTAAAGCTAGGTGTAAATATATACAAGAATGCAGGTGACCATGAAAGAAACAGTGCCCATCTGTTGAGGGACACAGCCAGCTCGAGAGAAGACATCATAGGAGGGGAATGAATAATCTGACCTGACTCTCTTTCTTCTCTCTGAACTTCTACTGGTTAGGGGCGCCTGGGTGGCTCAGTGGGTTAAGCCTCTGCCTTCAGCTCAGGTCATGATCTCAGGGTCCTGGTATCTAGCCCCGCATCGGGCTCTCTGCTCAGCAGGGAGACTGCTTCCCCTTCTCTCCCTGCCTGCCTCTCTGCCTACTTGTGATCTCTCTCTTTGTCAAATGAATAAATAATATCTTAAAAAAAAACTAAACTACTGGTGATCCCCATTGGCCAAGCCTGGTCAAAGGAACTACAGTGTATTGGAGCTCATTGATACAGGACTTAAAGGTTTGCTTCTTAGGGCACAGAGCAAAATGAAAGGGCTAGGTGTTAATCTGGAGGAAGCAGTAAAAGATATTCATCACAGAAGCACCAATAGTTGCCTGCCTCAGGCAAAGTGTGCCAAACAACATAGAAAGCCAAACTGATCATAATATAAAATATGGAGAGATGAAGAAACAAAAAAAATGAGGCCAGGAGAGTATATGTTGTATATTGTAGGTGGTGATCTTAATAGCAACAGTTTTGGTGGAGTGGTATGAAAATAGTGATATTGCAATGGATTAAGGAATGAAAGGAAGTAAAGAAGTTAAAGCAGTAAATGTAGACTCCTTTTTAAAGGTCTGTGAATTAAGGAAGAAGGATGGCTAGAGGGGCAGTCAAATGTGAGTTTCTTGAAGAAAAATTCAAAGGATGTAAGATTTATCTAATATTTTAATGCTATAATTTTAGACTCAGGAATATAAGGATTATACTTTAGGAAGGCAGCAACACCCATATTAAACGAGGCCATTATAACCTTCAACAGGAAATAAATAACTACAATATGTGTCTCTTCTTCTTGGTTCTCAAACTATTGTGCTAGGACCTGGACCAGATATTATGTGAAGAATTAATTGAAGGTGCTCTCAATCTGGTTTTCTAGGCCATGTGTTGACCTTTACTGATCTTAATGTTAAAAGGAGATGTATTTATGTGGGGATAGTCTACTTTGGAGAAAAGAAAATACCCAGATCTTTTTAAGCACTAGGTTACCATTGAGTAATGATACCACTGAGTAATGAGATGGTACAGATTTTAGAGATTTTAATAGAGCAGTTTTCTATCTTCCTTATTCAACTCATATTAGGTATATACAAAATACCTTTATACCAATGGATATAGTCAGTGTTGAGTGGTGGTTCTCAGTGGAGAGTGGTTTTTCCTCCCTCAGGGGGACATTTGGCAATGTCTGGAGACACTTGATTGTCACAACTGGAGTTGTACTATTATCATCTAGTGGGTAAGGCCATGAATGCTGCTAAGCATCTTATTTTTTTTTCATGAAAATTAAAGTTTTTTTGTTTTGTTTTGTTTTGTTTTGTTTACATCAAGAGACCCTATTAGCAGAGTAAAAAGGCAACCCACTGGAGAGAATATTTCCAAATCACATATCTGATGAAGAATTAACATCCAGAACACATAGGGAACTCGTAAAATTCAACAAAAACAAATAATTCAAAAACAGCCAAAACATTTGAATAGGAAATTTTCCATAGATCTATTAATGGCCAATAAACACATGAAAAGCAGTCGACATCACTAATCATTAGGGAAATGCAAATCAATACCACGGTGAGATAGCACCTTACACCCATCAGGATGGTCATTATGGAGAAAACCAGAAAAAAATCAGTGTTGGGCGAGGATGTGGGAAAACTAGAACCTTATACAGTATTGCAGGAATTAAATATGGTACAGCCTCCGTGGAATACGGTATGTTGGCTCATCGAAAAATTAAAACTAGAATTACCATCTGACCCAGAAATTCCACTTCTGAATATATACCCAAAAGAACAGGAAACAGGGTCTCAGGGAAATATCTGCACACCTGTATTCATAGCAGCATTATTCACAGTAGCCAAAACATGGAAGCAATCTAGCGCCTATCATCTGATGAATGGATAAACAAAATGTGGTCAGTACATGCGATGTAATATTCTTCAGGTCTGAAAAGGAAGAAAATTCTGCAATCTGCTGCAACATAATGAACCCTGAGGACATTAGGCTAAGTAACAGAAGCTAGTGACAAAAACTATGATTCCACTAAGAAGAGGTGCTCAGAATAGTCAAAATCAGAAAGACAGAAGGTATCATGGTGCTGGCCAGGGGGGAGTGGGGAGCTGCTGATTAACAGGTAAAAAGCTTTACAAGATGAAGAGAGTCCTCGGGGGTCAGTGTGGTGTTGGTTGAGCAGTGATGGGAATTTAATACACCTGAAATACATACTTGAAAATAGTTAAGATGGTACATTTTTTTATGTGTACTTTATCTCAATAAAAGAAAAAAATGACCATCACAAAAGTATAACGACGTATAGTCACGCAATGGGATACTGCCTAACAATAAAAATGAATGAACTGCAGGGCGCAACACAGACGGATCGTGCGGTGCTGAATGAAGAAACAAGACACAAAGGAACATACACAGAATGATTCCATTTACATAAAATCCAAAGCAAACAAACTAAACTCTATTGGATAAGGATGCATACAAGGGTGATACAACTCTAAGTGAAAATAGATACGAAAAGATGACCCAGATGACCCCTGCGGGTCCCCAGTCTTGGCACGACCTCAAATCGCCCTAGGTCTTCTGGGGGATCTTGAAAATCTACCCCCCTCCAGGCTCCCCACTGGGGAGCCATGTCTGCCATGCTGGCCTTGGCCATGCCCTGTCAAAGCTCTTCAGGGGTTTCTATTATGAGGACAAAGTTGAAGACGGGGCTCCAAGGTGTGGCAGGAGGGCTGTGGCCGGGAGGGGCAAATGCAGGCCGTCAGGGGTGCCGGCAGTGGTTCCCTTGGCTGGGGGCGGGGGGGGCGGTTCACGGGTGTAACTAGCATCTACTACGCTACACGTTCACTTCACGCCCATATCGGTGGGTGTCAGCTCTCCTCTTTCTTCATGGCGTGCACGTAGGTGTTCCAGAGCCCACAGCTCACGGCCCTTACTTGGAGTTGCCGATCTACAAAATATTCCACGCGGCGGGGCCGATCAGAGCTGGTCGTGTCCATGTGGCCAAGCTGTCCATATTTACCCCAGCCCCACGTGTAGAGTTCCTTAGTTCTTGTCACCACCGCCGTGTGCCGGGAGCCACAGCTGGCCCGGACTGTCTCTGCGCCCCCGGGCAGATCCAGTAAAGCAGGGAAGGGCTGGATGGCTATGAAGGGGGCCGGGGCTCCATCCTCACCCCACGCCAT
Source organism: Nasua narica (assembly GCA_028533885.1). Classification (NCBI taxonomy): domain Eukaryota; kingdom Metazoa; phylum Chordata; class Mammalia; order Carnivora; family Procyonidae; genus Nasua; species Nasua narica. The sequence goes on along the minus strand of CM052799.1, from coordinate 164,861,218 downwards.
TCTCACATGAATGCTGCTAAGCATCTTATAATGCACAGGACACCCACACATGCAACAAAGATTTGTGCAGTGCATACTGGGTATTTACCCTCAAGATACAAATGTAGTGATCCGGAGGGTCACATGCACCCGAATGTTTATAGCAGCAATGTCCACAATAGCCAAACTCTGGAAAGAACCTAGATGTCCATCAA
>CM052799.1:164810754-164860924 GCA_028533885.1 Nasua narica | reverse complement strand
GGGATATGGACATTGGGGAGGGTATGTGCTATGGCAAATGCTGTGAAATGTGTAAGCCTGATGATTCACAGACATGTACCCTGGGGCAAATAATACATTATATGTTAATAAAAAATTAAAAAAAAAAGATTTGTGCAGTGCAAAACGTTAATAGTGGGGATGTTGAAAAATCCTGGTGTTGGATCCTAAGGAAGGAGAGGAAAGTACAAGAGACATGTATTCTGCCCCCACCCAGTGATTCCTCAAAAGGAGGGAGTAGATATGCCAGAGTTCCTCATGAGGTTTTAGGGTTTAGAGCTAGAAGAAACAGGGGTTCTGTCTTATAACTGAATTTGGGAGTATCAACCCACAAAGATGTCCTACCACACTGAAACTTGGATAGGGGAGCAAGAAATATGACCACACAATGAGGAGGTCTGGACACAGGAAGGGTTTCAGATCATCCCCTGATTTCCCACTCCACTGGAGGAGAATGGAAGTGATCCAAAAATTCCTGTAGACCCAGAGAGGCTGAGAGTAAGGGTCATGTGCTTGCCAGTAACAAAATATAACATAGACAGAGAATTTCACCGAAGGCTCCATAAGGTAAGCGGTGCAAATCCATTAGCTGAACGTGTGGGAAGTGGAGAGGACTGTGCTCTCATAGGGAGCAACAAACTCAGGGGTTCTTCTCTGCTGGAAATGATCATCCCAGATCTGACAGCTGCATGTCACCAAAGACTCCTCTGCCATAATCAGTTCATGCCCTGTCCTAGCTATATGTCCCTAGGGAGCTGAGAGAGCTTCTGGGAGCCAGAAGTTCAGGGCCCAAGTGAGGCAATTAAGACGGCCTTGTGAACACCTTGACACCTTGACAAAGAAGTTAAACAGGATGGTAACTGCTTTAAACAAACCAAAGCCAGAGAGTGAAAAATCTCAAGTGGACTCCCTAAAGATTTCTGCATGAAGTGGGAGATCAGAAACTTGGGTTATGTTGAAAAAGTTCAGTTTTAGAACATCTTAATTATATTGACTTATATTGCTGATATTTCAGATCCATTATATATTTAAGAATTAATATTGGTTATTCAACTGCTGTAGTCCTCTTATTTAAGAATTTACTCCTCTGTCTCATGCCTTTTTTTTAAACTGGAATCAAGATTATGAAAGTATTTTACATGTAAATTGTGCTTATGCTGATTTTAGAGATATTTTTCTTGTACATATCATAATTTCCTATCACAAAAAATTTAGTGATTCAACTATTTTATGATTATTTCTTGATAATTGGCTATGATAGAATCCATGAATGTTTTTATAATACTATAAAACTATTATTTTATTTAAAGAAAATCATCAGAGGGGCGCCTGGGTGGCTCAGTCAATTAAGGAACCTATTTTTGGTTTTAGCTAGGGTTGTGATCTCAGGGTCCTGGATGGAGGCCGACATGGGGCTGGGTGCAGCACGGAGTCATCTTGAGAATCTCTCCCTTTCCTTTTCCCTCTCCCTTTCCCCCTCAGCCCCTCAGCCCCTCCCTGTGTGCGCTCTCTCCCAAATAAATAAATAAAATGTTAATAAAAAAAAGAAAAGCATCAGAAAATGAGGGATCTGTGAAGATAAACATTGGAAAATGAGGGATCCATAAGGGACAGTATTAATGGGCTACCTAAATTTTAGAAGAATATCATTGGGATACAGTTACATTAAAGAACAAAACATAGGGGCGCCTGGGTGGCTCAGTCGTTAAGCGTTTGCCTTCAGCTCAGGTCATGATCCCGGGATTGAGCCCTGCATTAGGCTCCCTACTCGGCAGGAAGCCTGCTTCTACCGCTACCATTCCCTCTGCTTGTGTTCCCTCTCTCGCTGTGTTTCTCTCTGTCAAAAAAACAAAAAACAAAACAAAACAAAAAACATAGCTTGATTTTATGGATAACTGATAAATAAATAGAAAGATTTTGGGCACCTGGGTGGCTCAGTTGGTTGGGCGACTGCCTTTGGCTCAGGTCATGATCCTGGAGTTCTAGGATCGAGTCCCGCATTGGGCTCCCGGCTCTGAGGGGAGTTTGCTTCTCCCTCTGACCTTCTCTCCTCTCATGCTCTCTCTCACTTTCTCTCTCTTTCTCTCAAATAAATAAATAAGGTCTTTAAAAAAAAAAAAAAAGAAAGATTTTTCCCCCTAAAATCTCCATAAATAAATATTTATGTCTATAGTAGCATTTTTAAAAGATTATAAGAAACTTACAGAAAATACTATGATATTATTTAAATAGATTCAGGAAAAAAACTGAATGGCAAGAAAAAAATTATCTTCCCCTTGTCCACTTTCTTTTCTTATTCCTTTTTAGGAAAGCCTTACTCATATGTAAGTTTTCTGAATGCATGCAAGTGGCCCTCTTGATCGTCCTTGACAGTAGACGTTTCCACCTATCTTTTTTGTCCCACTCTGGTCACCGCTATAACTTTCCAGTGCCTACGACCTCCCTCTTTGCACTTCTCACCCTGCATACTAAAGCCTTTCCCTATTACTGTTTTTCAGTGATGCACCTCATTGTCAGACTTCTACCATAGAGAGAGTATGGGCTGGGAAGAAGGAGGGTAAGAGTTTAGGAAATGTGGGATAGATACCAATGAAGTTCTTATTTCAGACTGACATAGTTGTAATCTCAAATGGGCACCCACACCTGTCTTAGCTCTGTCATTGCAAAGGACAAAATATTCTTTAGCTTAATTGTAGAAATTTCCCAGGTTTCAGTCTATTACTTGAGCCAAGAATTTGGGTATTTAGGCTGTTGCTCATTGTTTTTCTTTAAACTAGCCAGTGCCATTAGAAGCATCTGCTCACTCTGAGGTCCTTGAATGCCTTCTTCCTGACATACTATTCTTATGACTGTAGCTCAGTTTCTCAAAGCCGTCATTGAGCTCTTTGTTCCAGATTACTGTAGGTAAAATGTGAATCAGAGATGTGCTATGTCATGCTGGGTGTTGAGATTCTTCTCAAGAACACTAGATGAACTTTTGGTTTTGTTTGTTTTCAGCCCTAATTAAGCGAGATGAATAATTCTAATTTCCTTCTTATTTACCAAGACTGTTTAAGGTTAGATCACTGGGGTACAACCCTGGACCCCCTGTGTATCATGGAGCCCCTCCAATGTCACCTCTGCAACCTACTTATGGTATCATTTTTTCCCACTCATCAGAATTCTTTATTCCAGAAACCACAAATGGTCTCTGGTGAATTTGAGCTGCCAAGCAACTCATTTGGAAAAAAAAAAAAAGTTAGGCAAATATAATAAGGAAGCTAGAGAAATAGGCTTAGAAAAACTCAGAAAATCTAAATGGCTAAAAGCCTAGGCAAGGTCATCTAAGGAAATATATGTGGGTATAGGGCCAAGGCTTGCCACCACTGGATTCTGGATTCTGCCACTGGCTCTGCTGCCCCTTAACTTGGAGGCTGCTGCTGGCAGCATCTGAGACTTCCCCTAGACAGTCATAATTAATTCTAAATTTTCTCTATTTCTCTGGCATGAGTATCTGACTGATGAAGCATAACTTCCAGGAATCATAGAGAACAAATGTATAATTTTAAAGCTTCTTTATTGGAAGGTGGTCCCCAAATTTACCAAGTTAATACTTTTGTGGATTTCCCCAAATATAAATGAGGGCAGTGGGCTGGAAATATTCCAGTGCTTTTTCAGATTTACTCTCCATCTTTTTGCATCCTGCTATGTGCCTTGAAGTGCTGACTTGTGCAGACTCCATCAACTCATCCCCTTATTGTTTGGCTTCAGCTGGGGTAACCAGCAGAAAGCCTAGGCAGGAGATGAATTGAGAGGAGAGGAGAGGAGAGGAGAGGAGAGGAGAGGAGAGGAGAGGAGAGGAGAGGAGAGGAGAGGAGGGGAGGGGAGGAGAAGGAAGGGGAGGGGAGGGGAGGAGAGAGAGGAATAGAGAGAAGGATATTTATTTCTTTTTCCTCTAGTATGGTCTCCATGGACTGGCTGTATTATTTGACAGAATCATTAGCTTCTGTAGGAGTCTTTTCCAGCTTTTTCTAGCTTTCTGTATCACGGGGATCCTATAACTGCACTCTTTCATCTTTTAAACATGTGGGTGCTGGTGGCATGAGATCCCTTTTGACTTCCTTATGAACTACCCTGATTTTTGTAAATTGCCCATTAATTAAACCCTTCTAAAATTATTATCATTTGGATGTGCCATCTGTTTCTGCCTGGGACCCCAAATTATACAGGTATCCTCAAAAATGTCAAGTATCCTCTCTCAGGATGTTTCTCCCTATGACCCAGAGCAGAGCTGTTCTATAAGGAACACCTGTTCTCTGTTTTCCCCACTGTGGTCCTTTTTTGCTTTCTGAAAGTAGACAACCCTTTTAAGAAAAAGAGGTAATTTCAGGACTATTTTACTATAATAGCTGCATGAAAGGACTTAGATGAGGAAATTCCAAAGCAAAATGATGTAAATTAGAGAAAACTCGGGAAAAAAAACTATCATTTGGAAGAGAAGAGTGTTTTTACCCTTGAACTCCCAGAAAGACACAAATTGATCATGCCAAACTATTACATTATGGTTTCACTCATAGCACCTTATACTTGGGGCTATAGATATGGATATTAGAAGATAGGGTGAAGGAAAAGTCACTTAGAGAACAGAATAGTGGCCATCATCTACTATTTAGCATTAAATGAAATAGCACATTATAAACTGCTTATGTACAGGCTATTATGTTGGAATGAGTGATATGGCTAGTTAGTGAGTTTAACAGACTGATTGGCATCTATATATAAAATCAACATATTTTTAAATTTATGGACTTAACGACATCAGATATTTAGCTTTTAAAGAGATTTGTGATTTTTTTTTGTGCCTCAGTGCGAGTCTACCTTCAGTTTGGTAGTTAAATGGCACTATCATTCTCCTATTATATGCATTATATTTTATTATTATAATGGTTTAATGCATGATTCTTTCCAGGTATAACTTACTCTTGTACAAAGGATATAAGAGATTAGACTAAAGAAATAAAAACAAATAGGCGGATTTCAGGCAATAGAACAAGGGGATGGTTGATAAAATATATTTAGAGATAGTAGTCCTTGGGCACTTTTTCATCATGGTGTATGTATATAATTCCCTATTTTGCTTTTGCATGTCACCAGAAGTAGATTTCTCTACCTGGCATAATCATACCTTTCCTGGTTTTCTGAGAAAAGGAAGATGTTCCCTGTGGGAACAGGTATAACCCCTTTCCTTCCTATGTCCCTTCTGTATACATATCTACACCCTGAAGGTTGCTTATTGTGAGTACCTGTGACTCTCTGCTTGAGTGTAGCTGTGGGGGCATACATGCTTTATACACAAGGCCTACAGAAAGGGCAGATAAAAGCTCCAGCAGTGACACAGGGAAACTTACTGGGTAAATACCTCAGCTTTTCCACCTCTTGATTGTGATGATATTATCACCCCCAGCAGCCCTAATATGATTGAGCCCACTTGCTCAAATTGAAAACTAGCCCAATAACCCACCTTTTCTTGTTTTTTTTTCTCCTTCCTCTCATACTGTCCCACTCCTCTAGTGGTGCTTCCTGGGATCACCTCTCAAGTAAAGTCCCTACTCTTGAATCTTTTTCTCAGCAGCTTCTCTGAGATCCAAATAGACAACTGGTGCCAAAAATGGTCATAGAAGAAGACTCTTAAGACAGAATTCTGGAACTAGATTAGTTACAAGCAATATGGCAACAAGGACCCTATAACTGGTGGTAAGTCATAGGGTTATAAATATCTCTTATGCTAAGAGTCTCACCTGTGCTGAATTGGAATGAGTTACAGGGAAATGAGATGCTTAGTTCAGGCTAGACCTTTAGCTCTTGGAAAATATGGGATAATGGTATTTATAAGGATATGGTGTTGGCTGTCATATGACAACTGCAGTAGAAGCCCGAGATACCACCTTATACCACTTAGAATGGCCAAAATTAACAACAGGTATTGGCAAGATTGTGGAGAAAGGGGAATCCTCTTACACTGTTGGTGGAAATGCAAGCTGGTACAGCCCCTCTGGAAAACAGTATGGAGGTTAATCAAGACATTAAAAAAATAGAGCTATCCTATGACCCAGTGATTGCACTATTAGGTATTTACCCCAAAGATACAGATGTAGTAAAAAGAAGGGGCACGTGCACCCCATTGTTCATAATAACAATGTCCACAATAGCCAAACTGTAAAAGGGGCCAAGATGCCCTTCAATAGATGAATGGATAAAGAAAATGTGGTCCATATACACCATGGAATATTACCTAGCCATCAGAAAGGATGAAAACCCACCATTTGCATCAACATGGATGGAACCGGTGGGTATTATGCTAAGTGAAATAAGTCAATCAGAGAAAGGCAATTATCATATGGTTTCACTCATATGTGGAATGTAAGAAATAGTGCAGAGGATCATAGGAGAAGGGAGGAAAAACTGAATGGGAAGAAACAAAGAGGGAGACAAACCATGAGAAACTGTTGACTCTGGGAAACAAAGTGAGGGGGGTTACAGAAGGGAGAGGGATGGGGGGATGGGGTAATTGGGTGATGCATATTAAGGAGGGTATGTGTTAGGATGAGCACTAGGTGTTATATATGCAACTGATGAATCATTGAACACTACATCTAAAACTAATAATGTACCATATGCTGGATAACTGAACATAATATAAATAGAAAGAAAGAAAGAAAGAAAGAAAGAAAGAAAGAAAGAAAGAAAGAAAGAAAGAAAGAAAGAAAAGACAGGCCTGAGGAAACCAACCGATAGTTTAGCTTGGTATGATACAAAGACCCTTTCTTCCAACAGTGGGAGAACAAACTATTGGCAGAAGTACAAAGTGAGCTGAATTTCCAGTCCTGGCAAAGCTCCTACACTGATGGTAGGGCCCTGCTGGAAAAATAATGGATATTGAGACATGGGATAAGGATTTCCTGGTTTCCTGATAGATACTTTACAAAGAAAGGGATTATTTACTAAGTGAGTTACAGAATCTGTATATTATATACAGTAGAAACTGGGAGAACATGCTTGACAATGAATGTTAAAAGTGCTAAGCTGTGGTAGAGGGTGGGGAGTGGAATCTAAGGCAGGAAAAGACAATTGATATGGTGAGATTCAAGATTAAGGTCCTAGCACTTTATTCAAAGAACTTTTGTGGAAAATATTAAAGGAAGGATTAAAGTCTTAGTAATGTGGTTATGTTAGAATGGCTTTAGTATGTGATACTAGAGAATCAACCAGTGGACTGTGTTTTCTGGTAGGGTTCAGAGGGTACTCCTTTCTCTAAATCGAGAGAGAATATGATAATAAAGGGCACATCAATATCATTGAGAAGTAGAGGTACCTTCTGTAGATCAGTTAATGATAGGAATTGGGAATGACGCTGTACTTGTACTTGCTGAGACCATGTAGCTGGACTTAACTATTAGAGATTTGGATACAATTCATTAGAGACCAATCAGTCACTTGATGGCAAGTTGATTGTATTACATCCTCTATGTACTGGGGGAAGGGCAATTCATCCTTGGTATTGTAAAGTATCTCCAATATGGGTTTACTTTTCTACCTTCAACGCCTCAACAAGCACTAATGTCTAAGGATTTGAGATTGCACATAACGTTGCCTTCATTTTATGGTGAAAGAGTTATGACAAAAAGCACTTGACCACAGGATTTATTCATCCCATCATAGATTGTATCCTTCAGAAGCTGCCAGCCAGACAGAACTTTAACTGGGTCTCTAAGAAGCTATTCCAAAATTCTATCCATATTGCTGATAATGGATAATATTCCTTTATTTGTTTCTTTACTTTCTCTGTCTCACTTCTTTACTCCCCGCCGATATTTCCTGGGATCACATCAGATATTAAAAAAAAAAAAAATGGAGCTCTTCAATCCAGGACTGGTACAGTTTCAGTTATGACAAAAGGATCCGGGATCTTTCTTAGGTCTTCACATACACATCCTATTGCCTTATGGCACAAGAAGACTGTGACATCATATGGTATGACTTAGGCCTTACATCGTTTATAGGCAAAAAGAAGGAGGAAACATTTAGAAAAAAGAATCAGCGATATCTACTTACATTTTTTCAGTGGGAACAGTGAGAATATGGGTACCCTAGCAACAAGGAAGTTTGGAAAGTTGGAGTTAGAGTAGTTGAGTTTATAAACTTTTGCAGCCTTTATAATAAAGGCTTGGAAGAAAAAGGATGAAAAGGGAAGTTCAGTCAATCAACCCATAGTGTTACTATTGTAATAGGCAAACTCAGAATTTAATAACAAAAAATGACCTAAGTTCTAATTTTTCCCCATTTTCCTAAATAACTAAATAATAGGTTGCAATGTTAAACTATAATGACTCCCTAGAATGTTTTAAATATGAAAGCATTTAAAATAATTCATTACATTGGGGCACCTGGGTGGCTCAGTGGTTAAGCATCTGACTTCAGCTCAAGTTGCAATCTCAGGGTCCTGGGATCAAGCCCTGTGCCAGGTTCCTCCCTCAGGAGAGTCTGCTTGTCCTGATTCCTTCTGCATAGCGCACCCCCCCACCCCCGCCAATGCTCTCTCTGCCTTTCTCTCAAATTAAAAAAAAAATTCACTACATTTTATTGCCATTTTCACAAGCCCTATTTATTAATTTAAAAAATATATAACAAGTCCCTGCTAATGGCCTGCACAGCAGACAAAATTTCTGCTCTTCTTGAGTTTCTGTTCTATGTATAAACTCATTCAAACTGCCTGGTTGCAACAGAGTAACTGATAAGAATTATTTACTTTGTGGGGGCATAAAAAATTCATAAAAATTTACAAGAATTTAAAAATTCTAATTCCAAGAATATTTTTGTGCTCTTAATAATTAGAAAAACATAAAAATTAACTTTTCTGATTCTTAAGCTTTGTGAAGAATTTCGAAATGATTTCTGATACTTACTTTTCTCATACAAAGACATTCAGAATCGTTAGCCTCAAAAACTGTGAATTGTTGATGTTTAAAAAAAGCACAAAATATAAAATAATTAAAACAAGATATACCTACTTTTTATTCATAACCTTGAGTTGTTGACGATATCCCTTACATGCAAATGTTTGCTCTCACTTGCATCTTGCTTTGTAGACTTGTGCTTTCTATTGAATAGCTTTGATGAAGGCTGATACTAAAATCTGGAGCATGTAATTTATTTTTATTTTTTTTGTGGCAGCAAATGATTTTGTCTCTGCCAATTTTGTCTGTTAGGCTAATGGTCTTACATATTTTTAATTACTATTTCTATCTGCACTCATATATTTTCACAGCTCCTTGAAGTAATGTAACAGCAAGATTTTTATCACCACAACTGGTGGACACCTGGGTCATTCTATTGACCATTTAGGGAAATATTTCCAAGCTGTAACAAAGCCATTTCTATGTGCTCACTCATTTTACCCACAGCTTCTCTGAAAACTGTTTCTGTAGTTAAAAAAAAATCCCTAAAGAAATCTTTCATTTTTAAATGCTTAAAAATTTAAAACCAGAATAAGTATAAAATTATGAATAATATATAAATTTTACAGTTATCTTTATTTTAGCAAGGACAGTCTTTTCTCTAATTGTATCAATAGAATAGTTTGCTTAAAACATATATTATAAAAATATGGGGTGCCTGGGTGGCTCAGTGGCTTAAAGCCTCTGCCTTCAGCTCAGGTCATGATCTCAGGGTCCTGGGATCGAGCACCGCATTGGGCTTTCTGCTCAGCGGGGGAGCCCGCTTCCCCCTCTCTCTCTGCCTGCCTCTGCCTACTTGTGATCTCTCTGTCAAATAAATAAATAAAATCTTAAAAAAAATAAAATATATATTATAAAAATAAAATAAAATAAATATTTATAAATATTTCTGGAAGTTTAGCTTTTAAAAATTTCAGAGTATTTAGGTAAAATTGATGTATAAAGTTGTAACATAATTAAAGTGTGTATGGTGGTGATTTCATATACATAGTGTAAAAAGATTCCCTCATCTAGTTCATTAACATATCTATCGCCTAACATTCATTTTTCCTTGTTGCTATAGTTGAGAACATTTAAGTTCTAGTCTCAGCAGATTTCAATTATATAATTCAGTGTTATCAACTATCGCCACCATGTTTTATATTAGTCTTTGTACTTTATCTTATAGCTGAAAATTTGTATCTTTTCACCAACTTCTTCGTATTTATTCCCCCAATTCCCAGCCTGTGGCAACCAACCACTTTTCTACTATTTCTATGAGTTTGACTTTTTCTTTCCTTCTTTTTTTTTTTAAAGATTCCACCATTCTCTGGTTTATTTCACTTAGCATAATGGCTTCAAGTTTGATTCATATTGCAGTAAATGACAGGATTTCCTCCTTTCTCAGAGTTGATTAATATTCCCTTGTTTGTATGCATAGATATATCAAATTTTCTTAATCCATTCATGTATCAGTGGACACAGATTATTTCTGTGTCTTGGTTATTATGAATAATGCTGCAACAAACATGAAGTGTAAATATCTCTTCAATATCTTGTTTTCATTTCCTTTGGATATATACACAGTAGTGGAATTGCTTAATGATATGGTAATTATCTTTTTAATTTTTTGAAGAACCTCCATATTGTTTTCCAGAGTGGCAGCACAAATTTGCATTCCCATGAATAGTGTACAAATTTGCCTTTTCTCCACATATTTGCTCACACTTATTATCTCTTGTCTTTCTCATTAAGGCCATTCTAATGGATGTGAAGTGATGTCTAATGATGGTTTTGATTTATATTTCCCTGATGATTAGAAATGTTGAACACCTTTTCATTCAACTATCAACCATTTGTATGTCTTCTTTGGAGAAATGTCTATTCAGATTCTCTGACACATTTTAATTGGAATTTATTTTTATTTAGATTGTATGAGTTTTTTCTTTAATAAATATTTTGGATATTAATTTCTTATCAGTTATATGATTTGCAAATTTTTTCTATCATTTAGTAAATTGGTTTTTTATATTGTTGGTGGTTTCCTTTGCTGTGTAGAAGCTTTTTAGTTTGCTTTGGTCTCACTTGTTTATTTTTGGTTTTGTTGTCTCTGCTTTTGATGTCATATCCAAAAGTCATTGCCAAGACTGATATCAAAGAGCTTAACTCCTGTATTTTCTTCTAGGAGTTTTATGGTTTCAGATCTTAAATTTACATCTTTAATATATTTTGAATTGATTTTTATGTATGTTGTTAGGTAGGGATCCAGTTTCATTCTTTTGCATGTGGCTATCCAATTTTCTCAACATTATTTACTGAAGACACTATTCTTTTCCTATTATATACACTTCTGTGTTATAAATTAATTTCCAAATATGCATGGGTTTATTTCTGGGCTCTCTACTCTGTTTTATTGTTCTATATATCTCTTTTTATGCTAATGCCATATGGTTTTGTTTACTATAGTTTTGTAATAGAGTTTGAAATCAGGAGTGTAATGTCTCCAGCTTTGTTCTTTCCCAAGATTGCGTTGACTATTTGGGGTCTTTTATGGTTCTAAACAAATTTTATTTTATTTCACTTTCTTTTATATCTTAGTTTTATTTAAGATTTTATTTATTTATTTGAGAGAGAGATAGATAATGAGAGAGAACACAAGCAAGGGACAAGAACAGAGGGAGAAGTAGACTCTCTGCTGTGCAGGGAGCCCAATTTGGGAGCTTAATCCCAGAACCCTGTGATTGTGACCTAAGCTGAAAGCAGACATTTAACAGACTGAGCCACCCAGGGACCCCTCCATACATATTAAATTTTTTTTCACTATTTTTGTGAACAATGCCATTGAATTTTGATAGGAATTGCACTGAATCTGTAGATTGCCTTGTTTAGTGTGGACATTTTAATAATATCAATTCTTCTAATCCATGAACAAAGATTATCTTTCCATTTATTTATATTTTCTTCAATTTCTTTGATTAATGCCTTATACTTTTCACCATATAGATCCTCCAAGTACTTGGTTAAATTTATTTGTATTTTACTACTTTTGACGCAATTGAAATAATTGGGACTATTTTCTTAATTTCTTTTCTGATAGTTTGTTATTAGTAGATAGAAATACACTGATTTTTGTGTATCTATTTTGCATCCTACAACTTAAGTGATTTTGGGTGGAGTCTTTAGGATTTTCTCTATATAAGGTCATATCATCTGCAGTCAATTCTACTTGTTGCTTTCTAACTTGGATGATTTTTTTTTTCTTGCCTAATTTCTCTTACTAGGACTTCCAGTACTATAAAAGTGGTGAGAGTGGGAAATCCTTGTTCCTGATCCTGTAGGAAAAACTTTTGGTTTTTCATCATTGAGTGCAATGTTAGCTGTGGGCTTGTTTTATCTGTTCTTTATTATACTGAGTTACATTCCCTTTATACTCAATTTGTTGAAAGTTTTTATCATGAATGGATATTGGAAATTATCAAATGTTTTTTCTGTATCGATTGAGATGGTCATATGGTTTTTATCCTTCATTTTGTTAATGTGCTATAGTACATTAATTGATTTAAAATGTTAAGCCATCATTGAATTCCTGGAATAAATACCACATGATTATTTTCTCTGATCCTTTTAATGAATTACTGAATTTGGTTTGCTAATATTTTGCTGATGATTTTTTTGCATATATGTTGACCAAGGAATTTTTTGTAATTTTTTTTTTTTTTTTTTTTTTTTTTAGTGTCCCTGTCTGGCTTTATCAGAGTAATTGATGCTGGCCTCATAAAATGAGTTTTGGAGTGGTTTTTTTTTTTTCTTCCCCCTATGTTTTGGAATACTTTTAGAAGGGTTGTTATTAATTCTTTAAATGTTGGAATTCACTGTTGAAACCATATAGTACTGGACTTTTCTTTGTTGGGAGGTTTTTGATTGCTGCTTCTACTATCTCCTTAGTCAATATTGATTTGTACGGATTTTCTATTTCTTAATGTTTCAGTGTCGGTAGGTTGTATGTATCTAGTAATTTATTCATTTCTAGGTTGTCCAGTTTGTTGGCATAGAACAACATGCCAGTTCATACTGTTCATACTAGTTCATGAGACTAGTTCATACTAGTCTCACTATCCTTTGAATTTCTGTGGTATCAGTCGTAAAGTCTCTTCTTTCATTTCTCTCTCTCTTTTTTTAAAGATTTTATTTTGTTGACAGAGAGAGAGAGCACATGCAGGGGGAATGACAGCCATAAGGAGAGGGAGAAGCAGGTTTCCCACTGAACAGGGGGCCTGACATAGGGCTTGATCCCAGGACCCTGGGATCATGACCTGAGCTGAAGGCAGTTGCTTAACCGACTGAGCCATCCAGGCATCCCTATCCTCTTTCATTTCTATTTTATTTTAGCTCTCTTTCTTCCTAAGTAAGTCTAGCTAAAGATTTGTTTATTTTGCTTATCTTTTCAAAAACCAGTCTTATGATCTCTCTGATATGAAGAATTTGAGATGCAGGGCAGGGGTTCATGGGGGAAAGGGAGGGAAAAATGAAACAAGATGGGACTGGGGAAGGAGATAAACCATAAGAGACTCTTAAGCTCAGGAAACAAACTGAGGGCTGCTGGCGGGTGGGGAGAGGTATAGGGTGGCTGGGTGATAGACTTTGGGGAGGGTGTGTGCTATGGTGAGTGCTGTGAATTGACTGATGATTTACAGACATGTACCCCTGAAACAAATAATACGTTATATGTTAATATAAAAAAAAAACCCAGCTTTTAGTTTCATTGATCTTTTCTATTTTCTTTTCTAATCTCAATTTCTTTTATTTCCATTCTGATCTTCTTTATTCTTTTCTTCTAATGTGGTTTTAATTTATCATTATTTTTCTATATCCTTGAGGTGTAAAGTTAGCTTGTTTCTTGGAAACCTTTCTCTTTTCTTAATGTAGTTGTTTAGCACTATAAACTTCCCTCTTAGAATGGCTTTTCCTAAATCCAATAGATTTTAGTGTGTTTTCATTTTCATTTGTCTGAAGATACTATAAACTTCCCTCTTAAAACTGCTTTTCCTTTATCCCATAGATTTTAGTGTGTTGTATTTTCATTTTCATTTGTCTGAAGATAATATAAACTTCTCTCTTAGAACTGCTTTTCCTTTATCATAGAATTTAGTGTGTTGTATTTTCATTTTCATTTATCTGAAGATACTGTTCGATTTCTCTTTTGATTTCCTCTTTGACCCATCAGTTGTTCAATAATATGTTGCTTAATCTTCACATATTTGTGAATTTTTCAGTTTTCTTCTTGTGATTGATATATAGTTTCATGCTATTGTGGCCAGAAAATCATATTTGACATGATTTCATCTTCTTAAATTTATTAAGATGTGTCTTGTGGCCTAACATATGATCCTTCCTAGAGTATGTTTCATGTACGCTGATGAAGAATGTATTTGCTGCTGTTGCAGAGGATGTTCTGTAAAGAGCTGTTAATTTCATCTGGTCTAATCTGTGGTTTATATCCAATGTTTTCTTATTAATTTTCTGTTTGTATGCTCTATCTATTTTTGAAAGTGGAATACTAAATTCCTTTACTGTTATTGTATTGTTGTCTATTTCTCTCTTCAGGTCTCTTAATATTTCCTTTATATATTTAGGTGCTCCTATATGAGATGCTTAAATATATGCAAATGTTATGTCTTCTTATTGGGTTAACCTCTTCATCATTATATAAATACCTTCTTTATCTCTGATGATAGTTTTTGGCTTAATGTCTATTCTGTCTGATATAAGTTTAATCAATCTTACTTTCTTTTGGTGTTTGCCTGGAATATCTTTTCCATGTCTTCACTTTCAGTCTGTTTGTGTTTAAAGCTAAAGTGGGTCTCATAGCCAGCACATATTTTCATCCTTTCCTTCTCTTCTCTTCTCTTCTCTTCTCTTCTCTTCTCTTCTCTTCTCTTCTCTCTTTCTTTTCTTTTTTCTTTCCTTTTCTTTTCTTTTTATTCTTTTCTCTTTTCTTTTCTTTTTTCTTTTCTTTCTCTTTTTTCCTTTCTTTCATCCATTCAGCCACTCTATGTTTTTTGGCTGGTAAATTTATTCCATTTACATTTAAAGGGATTGTTGATAGGTATGGATTTACTACTGTCATTTTGTTATTTTCTAGATGTTTTGTGGTGTCTTTGTTTTTTTTTTCTCTTCCTCTCTTCTTTTATAATATGATGATTTTCTGTAATGATATGTTTAGATTCTCTCTATCTTCTGTGTAACTACTGAATGTTCTTGCTTTGGGGTTAACATGAAACCATATAAAATATCTTCCATTTAAAACAATCTAATTCAAGTTATTAATAACTTAACTCTGAATACATTCTAAAGCTCTACATTTATACTCTCCCCTCCTGCAAAATTTGTGTCTTTAATAGCACAATTCACATAGTTTCACCTTGTGTATTCATTAACAAATTATTATAGTCATTTTTAATCAACTTCTAATCATCATAGTAGATTCTCTACTATTCTGAGATCTTTCATCTTCTTATCCTTAACGTATGAAATGGCTTCTTTTTTTTAAAGATTTTACTTATTTATTTATTTGACAGAGAGAGAGAGAGATCACAAGTAGGCAGAAAGGCAGGCAGAGAGAGAGGGGGGAGCAGGCTCCCTGCCAAGCAGAGGGCCCAATGCAGGACTCAGTCCCAGAACCCTGAGATCATGACTTGAGCTGAAGGCAGAGGCTTTAACCCACTGAGCCACCCAGGCGCCCCTGAAATGGCTTCTTAAGAAGATACCAGTACTAGCCAACTTCATAAAATCTCATGTAATCATGCCTGACCATTGTTTATCATTAATTTCTCTCTCTATTTTGTAGTTAGACTATTATTTACATATATACATATAAATTTTTAAAAATATTTTATTTATTCATTTAGTAATTTATAAAGATTTTATTTATTTATTTGACAGAGAGAGAGAGAGATCACAGTAGGCAGAGAGGCAGACAGGGAGAGAGGGGGAAGCAGGCTCCCCACTGAGCAGAGAGCCTGTCACAGGGCTCGATCCCAGGACCCTGGGATCATGACCTGAGCCAAAGGCAGAGACTTTAACCCACTGAGCCACCCAAGTGCCCCAAAGATTTTATTTATTTAAGAGAGAGCATGAAAGAGAGAGAGCATGAGAGGGGGTGTCCGAGGGAGAAGCAGACTCCCTGCTGAGCAGGGAGCCTGATTCGGGACTCAATCCTGGGACTCCAGAATCATGACCTGACCCAAAGGCAGTCGCTTAACCCAATGAGCCACCCAGGCACCCTATACATATAAATTTTTATGCAGAACATAATTATATTAACTAAAGCTTCCCTTTTAAGTTATGTTATAGGACAACATACAGTAACAAAATATAATTGCTAGGTCTTGTAAGGTTGGAGCCATTGGTCTTAAGCATTCTGCTTCTCAGTTGCTTTTTAAAAAAACATACAATGGCAAATAAAAATGTGTACATTATGTATGCATTTATAAGATAAATATGAATGGATCCATATAAAATATAACTACATATATTTAAAGTGTACAATGTGATTATTTGATATACATACAAATTGTGAAATGATTACCACAATCCACCTAACAAATCCATCATCTGACATAATTACTGTAATTTTTGTATGCATGGTTAGAATGTTTAAGGTTTTCTCTTAGCAAATTTCAAATGTACAATACAGTACTAATTAACTATAGCTACCATGCTGTATATTATATCCCCAGAACTTATTCATTCATTTGTGAAGTACTGATCCAGCATACTAGATATAAGGATCAAATTGTTAGGGTATTTTTCTCTTGTGAACACTATATATAAGGCATTGACAACATTTCTTTCTTTCTTCCTTTCTTCTTTCTTTCTTTCTTTCTTTCTTTCTTTCTTTCTTTCTTTTCTTCCTTTTTTTCTTGTTCCCTTTCTCTGTGGTCTTTGGAAACCAACCAAAAGAGAATAAAGGTAAACACATTATTTCTCTAGATATTAAAATAGTATCTATCAGGTTACAGTCATGGCTAGGAACTCATAGCCTTTCAGAATTTATTTAAGTTGGTAATACATATATCTGATTTGTAAAGTAAAACTATTAGGGTGGAATCTTTCAATATAATTTCCATGTTAATAAGAACACCTTGCAGTTACCTTCATTTATAACCTACAAAAAATGCATTAATTTCTCACGTATTTTGCTTGGACTTTGTTTTAAATCTATTACCTTTCTTCTCTTTCCCATGAATAAATAAAAAGATAATTTCTTCCATAATTAAAAAAACACTATTAGGTTTAAAAAAATCCTAACCTTCCCATTCAAGAACATTTTTATGAGATTCTCCATTTTGTTTGAAAGAGTATGTATGGTAAGAGCTGATAGGTAAACAAGTGTTGGTAATACAAGGAAACTAATTATGTATAGGAAAATATGCCATTATCTTTGCATTCAAGAACAATTGTATTTAAATTTAATTCTGTATATTCCATATGGTCTTAAAAAATTCTAACTTCTTCAGCTTCATAACTTGAATCTTCTTATTTCACAATTTTTATTGAGCATATATTGCATTTTTGCAAATAATCTTTAGGATCTTCTCGAGGTATAAAATTTTATAATTTCATGATATGTAAAAACTCTTTACATTTTATAGTATACAAATTGACTTCCAGGAGGTTATAAATATTTTCACACAGATTTCCAAAGTCCACTATATAATCATAAAAATTTATTCATAACAGGGTGCCTGGATAGTCCAGTTGGCTAAGTGTAGGACTCTCGATTCAGCTCAGGTCATGATCTCAGGGTTGTGAGACTGAGCTCCACATTGGGCTCCATGCTGGGCATGGAGTCTGCTAAGACGCTTTCTTTCCCTTTCCCTCTGCCCCGCCCCCCACTTGTGTGCTCTCTCTCTCTCTGTTCTCTCTCAAAAAATATAATCATAACAATTATTCCTTTTCACAGTGTAAATAAAAGGCATATATGTAAGTAAAGTAATGTAAGTAAATGGCCACAAGTACACTAAAAATACTCAAAATTATATACATTAAAAAAAAAAAAAACTTTGGTCAATGGTCCATTTACTATAAATTAAATTACACCAGAAATCTTAGTAGTTTTTTTTTTTTTGGAGGAATAAATAACATTTTCCAATTCTTTTAAAATGGGTTTTGAGGCTATGGAATCCTTTCAAATGTGAAGAACACACAAACACACAAATCAGTCAATTTTATTAGCCAAGGAATTTCCTAATGCCTGAACTGCCCCAGAGATTAACCGATTGTCAACATATACACATCAGTGCAATATATCTGAAATTTCCACCTGAGTTGGTTGATTAGTGCTAGTTAAATTAGTCCCATCCATTTCCTTCATGTTGGCAGTCACATTTTCCTATGTGCCATGTGATTGACAGAATTGGTTGATGGAACAACAAGCAATCACTCGTCTTAGCTTCTCTTTAGCCTGAGGCATCCTCATTTCCCATCCTGGTGCTTTTCCCCCTTTTTTTGGTCACCTAACCTGGCTTCCCAACATTCTCATGATGTTCACTACTAATGCCAGGAGAAGCTTGGAACACCTTACTAACCTGACTACATTCCCTTTTCCCATGAGAGTAGTGATGATTTACACACCCTGTTCTTAGAAGGATTGGATGAGAGAAGGTATGGAATGATGTGTGTTCCAAATCACTACTGATCAAGTGATTCCAGTATTACAGTCTCTGCAACAGACAGAATTTGGGAAGGAGAAAGCTTAGGTGTAGTGCAGTGTCTGACAAATAATAAGTACTCAACGAATATGTTGCTAAATCACAGATCAATTAGGTCAATTTGAAAATATTGGTGTTCTCTTGAGAAAGACCTTTTCAAAACCAACAATACTTAAACACTACCCAACCTTGGGTGACTTTAACAAAAAGGCCAAGGTCCACAGTAAATATTTCTTCTGTATTAGTAAAGAGGGATGCTGCAATAAACAGTAGGCATCCAAATCTCAATTAGGCTTCTGTGCTTGACTTGTCTTGTGATTGAGAGTTTGGAAAGCTCCATACAGAAAGAAAAATAGCTTATGTAATTTCCATTGGCCTTCACTACAGCCACATAGGCTGTCATCTAAATCAACCAGCAGTTGGCAGCAGCTGGGACCAGAAGTGGATTGCCTATATTCAGACCCACTTGTCACATTCAGACAATGAAATCAGGGAACAATATACACCTGTAATCATAACAGTCTTTTGTCTTAAAGAACACACAATCTTCTATTATGTCCCTGAAAGTATTTACAAATGACTTGAGTTGGAACAGATTATTCCTTCTACAAAATGCAGTGACTACTATTTCATCATGTCTTGTATGGTTTTACAACCTTCAAAAGAGTTAATGTCCAATGGTTGGTTGGTTTTATGCTTTTGCTGGCCAACTCATATTTTTTAAACCTAATAATTTTCAGGAGCAGTTGCTGAAATTTCAGAGCATAAAATATTTGAGATAGGAAAAGAAAGATAAAGACCAGAAAAGAACTTTGCCAAGGAACATATATTGTCTGTTTGACCAGAGACATCTAGCCAGTGTGACGCAAAAGAAAAATGCTCCATATCAGTGTATTGTTTCAAGACATACATAATCATAATGTCACATCTAACTCCCTCTTGCCTGATCTTGACATGTTAGCAATGTTCCAGTCAATAAGTTATGGAAAGGCTATTTCATTACCTGGCTTAGCCTCAGAGATACAGAGCAGCATCCTATATTTTGGGAAGAACATGAGATAATTGGAGGACATCAATTTGATGATGAAACATTCGTCCAAGTTCATCCAACAAAATGGGCAATGCACCATGTCATTACCTGTTGCCTGAAAAAGAGATTAAAAAAATCTCCAAAATGACCCTTCTTCCACTTCAACAATCTAACTCCCAACAAATTACAGTGCTATAAAAAGAATAACTAATTATACTTCCACTAGGTACTATAAAGTGCTCAATTATGGGTCTAATTAGAAGGGAAGGGCATATAGTAATGGGCCTTTATTTAGAAATGTTGTTATTCTCAGGACACCTTCTAAAGTGGTTTCTGTGTTTTGTTATGTATTACATTTATTCTACCTTTTTGTAACTTGCTCAGATTTATCTCAATAGGACAAACATCTGTCACATCTTGCATATTGCTTTAATTTGATTGTCCCTGACCCCTTAGGCAAATATAGACAGGTGGAAAACATACTGGCTATTTCACACAACATCTGTAGTCACTTTAGCCAGTCTTTTTTATGGCTTATCACAGCATGAGAAGGCTGCAGAAACCAAGCAGTAGCAGGGAGAGAGAACCAGGTGGCATTCCACCCTCTGTTTGCTTGAGCAACTCTGTACCACTTAGCATTTACAAATGCTGTCTGAGGAGAACAGCAGTCTGGTTGCAGGTCTAGTCCTTAAGAGTTAGGGGAGAAGAGAGAGAAGGTTAAAAAAAAAAAAAAGACAGAGTATGCTTTTCAATTAAGTCATTATCTTTATTCTGTAACTCTCAACAAAAGAGTTTAATAAATGACCACACACACAAACACACACTCATGCACACACTCACATGCACATCCATATACAAAATGTCTTCGGCAGCAATTTGATTTGATTAATGAGGTTGCTCTGGCACATCTTGAGGATAGCGTATTAGTCACAGTTAATGACTCCTGCATAGCCTACTCAAAGAGCAATATATCCTTATTAAATGTCCCTAGCATAGAACAGGGGAAGACCTTAAAATAGCCTATGGTCAATGATCCTATCTCCAATATTGGTGAAGGGATACACCCTGAAATAGCCAGGACTTATAGATGATGAGGATGATGATTATAATATTTAAGCAAGACACAACGAAACAGGAATATGGACTCTTCAACATGTCCTTCATGAGAGTTCTAGCCTATAATTCTTATTTAAGTCAAGAAATCTTTTCTTGTAAATGAGTTCTTACTTTAATACAAGTCAATTTCCTCTTATGTAGGTAACAATGGAAATGGAGAAAAATTGCCAAACCATCCTCATATATACATTTAATATACTTGGGGATAGTTATTAAATCATCCTTCTGCCTTCTTTGCTACAAATTAAAGTTAACTTCTTTGTTCTTTCTCACTAGAATCAATTTCCATCTTTTAAAAAAGTATTTCATTATTATTTTAAAATGTTTCCTGGCGGGTGCCTGGGTGGCTCTGTGCGTTAAGTCTCTGTCTTTGGCTCTGCCTTTGGCTTGTGATCTCTAAAATGAAAAATAAAATGTTTCCTGGGCCATCTACTAATATTTTCAAAATGTGGGAAGGAGACTACCTCTATCACCTGGGAGATAAATTTTTTTTAAAGATTTTATTTACTTATTTGACAGAGAGAAAGAGATCACAAGGAGGCAGAGAGGCAGGCTGAGAGAGAGAGGGAGAAGCAGGCTCCCCACTGAGCAGAGAGCCCTATGTGGGGCTCAATCCCAGGACCCTGAGATCATGACCTGAGTTGAAGGCAGAGGCTTTAACCCACTGAGCCACCCAGGCGCCCCTGGGAGATAAATTATTTTGGATGCCCTTAAAAATGAATATTCTTGGGTCCCCCTATCTACTCAATCAAAAGATCTTTGGTTGGGCCCAGAACCCGCATTTTTAACATGAATCCTGGGAGATTCTCATGCACATTGATGTTTAAACAGCAGTATTCTAATTTCTCTTCAGTTAAACCACCCAGATACCTTTTTCTACAAGGCACCAAAGATATATGACTTTTAGTAAATTTCTTAAAGGATGAATAGGGACCTCTCTAATCTAAAACCCTTTCAGCTTTCATCAATTGTTTATCATCCTTCCTTCTGAAAGTATTTCATCTCTTTCTGGGATTTCTTTCTAATAATATCAGTAAAAAGTGATTTTTTTAAACTATAAAATCAACTCTCAATCACCCTCAGGTCCAGATCTGAAGTCATTGTGACTTTGTGTCCTCACCTCAAGCATTATCAGAAGTTAAAGCTTCCTTCCACCATAGCTTTACTGTGTCATATCCATCCCCTGAATTTCTCCCAATAAATATTCTTTACACATATTGTCAATGTCTACATTGGGGCAAAACTCATTTTCTTTCTTTTTTTTCTAAGATTTTATTTATTCATTTGAGTTGGGGGAAGCCTGAGTTGGGGGGCATAGGCAGAGGGACAAGCAGCCTCCTCACTGAGTGGGGAGCCCAACATGGGGCTCCATCCCAGAACCCTGACATCATGACCTGAGCTGACATCATGACCTGAGGTGAAGCCAGATGCTTAACCGGCTGAGCCACCCAGGCATCCTACAACTCATTTTCTACAATAAAAAAAAGTATATGCAGAATGAGATTAATCTATTAATAATCTGTCATTGCCTGAAGCAGCATTAATATTGTGGAAAAAGAGGACAATATTATTCCAGTTTTCTCCTATGCCTTTCAAAACTAAACATTTTCTTGAAAATCTTGCTAAAGGATTTAAAATCTAGATAGTAAAATGAATTCTTCACTTCTGGTATATCCTACATTATTCATTTTCAGAAATTTAGCCAATGATGATCAACAAATTTAGGCAGCTGCATCATAACATTTTAAAACATATATGTCACAACACTCTACCCCATCCTTGTGCTTTCCCCCCAAAATTGGGAGTACTTTTCTTTTAATTTCCATAGGATGCTGTATATTTGAGGAGCCTGAATCAATTTACATTTTGTTGATCCAGTGATCTTTTTTGCCTGGTAACTTCAGAGAGGATAGTGTTGTATTTGACCTAACAATTAATATACTTTGGTTTCTCTCTATACTACCTTCCTCAAAACTGTTTTGCTTTGAATCATAGGGTGTCAATAATCTTTCTCAAATTTGCTTCTTTATCTGGTCTTCACATGCAATAAGCCATAATTTTCATTTTATCACTAAAAGTTAAATCTCTACCTCACTTTCCTCAAACACAGTTGTGTTAATTTCAACACCTGGCCTTTATTTGTGTTGCTCTCTCTGTTGGATGTCAACAAATATTTATTGAGCAAAATAATTAAGAATATGGCCTTTTGAAGTCAGAAACATCTATCAGATGTTAGAACATCATTCTATCACTTCAGAGCAGTGTGACCTTGCATTAGTAATTCAACCACTCTAATTTTCCCTTTTTCAGCTGTAGCTTAGAAATAATGGAGATTATTATGTAAATCACTATTGGAGAAAAAAGTAAGTGACGGTTTTTTATCATTTGCAAAATTCCTGGTACAAATGAGTGTTCAATAATTTTTAGCTTATTACTATTGGTAGTAGTGGTAATTGTGACCAATAGTTATAGTGAGGTATTCATAGTAATGCATAAAAACATTTTGCTAGATGTAAGAAATACAGAAGAAAACACAGGAAAGATACTGCTCTGCCTTTTAGGGAATCTACAGTTTATAGAGGAAAAAAGAAATAATCCAATATTTAGAATAAAGTCTGTACCATACTGTTAAATAGCAGGTGAGTCTAAACTAGTTTTAGCATCTTGAGAAGCTTCCCTGATGGAATGAGACTGTGAGATAGGAAAATATCAGAGTTAATCCTGTTAATTATAGGAGGGGAGTGCAGAGAAAGGGGATGCTTAGGCAGAAGGAGCACATGTATGAGGTCCTGGAAATTGAGGCATATTGGAGGAAAATAAACAAAGTCCTGCATCTCTCAAGTGTGGCAAACCCAGAAAGTAAAAGTGTCTGGATATTAATCCAGATAGTTATGTATGATTCAGATCATGTGGGGTCCGTAGGATTTTTTTTTTTAAATTGTATTCTATCTAAAATGACTGTTAAAGAAAGATATTGAGCAATAGAGTGGTTTGATTGGATTTTTGTTTTTTGCAGATCGTATTAGTTTCCTACGGTTGCTGAAACAGGTAACTATGAACTGGTTGACTTAAGACAAAAGAAATGTATTCTTATAGTTCTGGAGGCTAGAAGTCTGAAATCAAGATGTCAGCAGGCAGGGCCATGGTCTCTCTGAAGACTCTCTCTTAATTTGAGAGAAAGAGCGTGAATGTGCATGTGCATGGGATAGGGAAGGAGCAGAGGGAGGGAGAGGGAGGAAGAATCTGAAAGAGACTCCACAATGAGCATGGAGCCTGACACTGGGCTTGAGATGACTAGTGGAGATCACAACCTGAGCAGAAACCAAAGTCCAAATGCCCAAAGGATTGAGCATCCAGGTGTCCCTCCTTCTATCTTCTAGTGGTTCCTGAAAATCCTTGGTGTCCATTGGCTTATAGATGCATCCGTTCTCTACCTCTGTTATCTCTCTCTTGTTTTATAGCATTCTTCCTGTTTGTTTTTTTCTGGGCCTAAATTTCCCACTTCTTATGAGGACACTGGACGTTGAATTAGGGCCCATCCTCATCTGGTATACCCTCATATAAACGTATTTTCATATAAGGTCACATTCATAGGTATTGGAAATTAGCATTTAAACATATCTTTTTTGGGAACATGATTCAATCCACGATATTTATTAGTATGGTCGCAGTTAGGAGAGTTAATTCTAGGGGAATAGTTTGAAACGGAGGGGATCATTACAAGAATTTGGCAGGAGTGTAAATTGACAAGAATGGTGGCCTAAACAAGCATTGTGTTAATGGGAAACTAGGGACACAGAGTCACTAAATTGAATTCTGGTATTAGACTTAATCAGTTGCTTATTGATAATTATGTTGGGAGAGTGAGTGAAGGAGAAGTCTATGATGATTCATTGTTTCTTGCTCGGGCAAATAGGTGACTGATGACAGAGGAGAGAGAGTGAAGAGTGATTGGTATGTCATGTAACTGAAAGGTCCATCCTATCTAAATATCTGTTCTCTGCCGATGAGATGTTAGGCTGCAGAAACAGCCTAACAGCAGTGAGTCAGACAGATATATGGAGTTTATGGCCTTGGCTACTCACATAGAAGCTGATGTCTGCTTTAGTAGGAATTCCATAAAATTTTAGGGTCTAAATCACACATCTACTGTACTCATCAGTGTTTTTTAAAATTGCAGCTGCATCTGGTTTCCTATCTGTTGATTCCCTGGACTGAACACCTTCTGAAGCAAAGATCATATCATCTTTTAATGTGACAATTTTCTATTTCTAATTCATCTGCCTATGAAATTACTGTTTGCACCACCTGATCTTTATTGCCTTCATTTCCCTTCTTTCCTTCTGTCTATATAGATTCTGACTCTACTATGATCCACTTTTTTCAACTATCTTTCTGATTTTTTCTCCCAGCTAGTCAGTTTGAATAAAAATCTCTTGGCCTATGCAATGTTTCCAGTCCTTTTCTCCCAACCACATGATCTTGTCCCTGCCTTTGAGTACTTAATTGGCAGGCACATCTCAGTTTGTACCAGTATTTATTGGTGCCAGAGCTTCAGCTATGGTTTTAGGGCCTTTCCATAGGCTGGACATTTTTTTCTTTGTTTGTTCTTTAGCATATACTCCCAGGTTTTTCTAGGTTTCAACATTTATTTATTAATTTATCAAACACTAATTGAGTTGCTACTTCATTCTAGTCATTGTGTGTGTTCTGGGCAGCCAAAGACTAAATGTGAAGAGGTTTAGAATGGTAATGCAGACAAGCCAACTGACTATTTCAAAGGTGTGCAATGAATGCTATATACCAAGGAGCACACAGGTGAAGCAAGGATTCTGGGTTGGTCAGGGGATGGGAGGCAAATGAGAGAAAGCTTATCAGGACAGGAGATAAAAAGCTGCTTCATAGAATTCTAGTAGAAGCTATGCATAAAAGTGGTGCAATGGGAGGGTGGAGGGGAAATTATGTTAGGGATAAAAAGAGCACAAGAAAGGAGAGCAGTGAACATAAATGTCATAATATAAGAGGGAACATGATCACTCTAAAATTGCAGAAGTATGTACTGAGTGTGCTGCGAAAAAACAAGTGTAGGAGGAGATAGGATTAGGCAGGTAAGTAGGGGCAAGATCAAAATTTTATGCTTGTGTTTCTTATCTTGACCTGATGTCTTATAGAAAGGACTCATTGTCAGTAGTATTTCCTGCACTGAATCTAAATCCCGACATTTCTACATTCCTTTATTGTTCTCCCACACCACTTATGCAATTTGCTTTCCTTTAATGTCTCTCTACATAAGGTGACTAGAGATGTGTTTTGAAATGTAGGTTTATGTCAGGTTATGGGGCACTATGAATGCTATATGCCACACCAAAGAATCTGGCAGCCTTCTTGTAGACAATGATAAAACAGAATGTATTTTGAGTGTTTGACTATAGCCATGATAGCTATGTTTTATTTATTTATTTTTAAAGATTTTATTTATTTATTTGAGAGAAAGAGTGAGAAAGGGAAAGAGAGAGCATGAGCAGGGGGAGGAGCAGAGGGAGTGGGAGAGGGAGAAGCAGATTCCCTGCAGAGCAGGAAGCCCAGTGTGGGGGTGGATCCCAGGACTCTGGGATCATGACCTGAGTCGAAGGCAGACGCTTAACAACTGAGCCACTCAGGTGCCCCATGAGAGCTATGTTTTGATGCTGGACAAAGTGAGACATTGATTGATACAAGTGAAGTCAGGGGGATAGACTGGATGAAGGTAATCTCATGTAGTGACTGAAAACGTGGACTCTGTGGGCAGACTTTGTGGGTTTGAATTGATTCCGTCACATACTAGGGATAAGATCAGGGAAAATTACTTCACTTCTTTGTGCCTTAAAAGGGGTTATAATGGTACTAACTATTTTTTTAAAGATTTTATTTATTTTTGACAGAGAGAGAGAGAGAGATCACAAGCAGGCAGAGAGGCAGGCAGAGAGAGAGGGGGAAGCAGGCTCCCTGATGAGCAGAGAGCCCGATGCGGGGTTTGATCCCACGACCCTGAGATCATGACCTGAGTCGAAGGCAGAGGTTTTAACCCACTGAGCCACCAAGGTGCCCCAATAACTATTTTGAAATATAGTTATGAGGATAAAATGAATTGATACAAGTAAAGCCCTTATTATGGTACTAGACACAAAGTATCCTTTATTATGTTACCAAAATAGCCCATGATGATAAAGAACCACTGTTGTAAAGTAATAATTTTTTTTTAAGAGAGGGAGAGAGAGGGCAAGGGAAGGGGCAGAGAGAGAATCTTAAGTAGGCTCCATGTCCAGCACAGAGCCTGATGCAGGACTCAATCTCACCACCCTGAGATCAAGATCTGAGCTGAAATCAAGAGTTGAATGCTTAACCAAATGAGCCACCCAGACACCCCAGTAATGATTCATTTTTAAAATAAATTATTCAAAGCTGTGTTTGTGTAATCACAGTCCATGTAATTTATATACTATGAATTAAAGTAGCTATTAGCTTTACATTTGTATTAGTTTCCTAGGGTTGCCATAACAAAGTACTACAAACTAGGTGGCTTAGAACAACAAAAAAAAATGAATTCTCTCACTGTTCTGGAAGCTGAAATTTTTAAATCAGCATTGGCAAGGCCATGTTCCCTCTGAAACCTATAGGAAAAGGATCCTTCTTTGCTTCTTTCAGCTTTTGCCCCAGATTTTCCTTGGCTTGTGGAAGCACAACTCCAATCTTCATTGGACTTTCTCCCTATGTCCCCTTACATTGTCTTCCCTCTGTACATATCAGTGTCCAAATCCATCCACTTCTTTCTTTTTTTAAAGATTTTTTAAAAATTTATTTATTTGACAGAGAGAGAGCAATCACAAATAGGCAGAGAGGCAGGCAGAGAGAGAGGGGAAAGCAGGCTCCCCACTGAGCAGAGAGCCCAACGCAAGGCTCGATCCCAGGACCCTGAGATCATGACCTGGGCCGAAGACAGAGGCCTTAACCCACTGAGCCACCCAGGTGCCCCCACCCACTTCCTTTTTAATAAGGACACCTGTCATATCTTATTAGGGCCTATCCTAATGTAGTCATCTTAACTTGATTACATCTACAAAGACCCTATTTCTAAATAAGTTCGTATTCTGTGGTACTTATTTGTACCACACACAAGTTGGAACTTCAACATCTCTTTTTGGGGGGGAACAGAATTCAAGTCCTCAAAATCACTTCTGCAATTATTATAAAATACTAATATTTCTAAAGTTTTGCTGGGTAGGTAGGCTGAATTTTATAAATAAACAACATTGTCACTAACCAAAAAAATTAGTGCATGGTTTTATTAACATGGGCTTTATTTTCCATATTAGGTCATCCACCTAGAATTAATAAACAGTGCAAGCTATTTTTAAATAGAGAAGTAGTGAAGATAATAATAAGCTTATTTTATTTTCTCCCCTCAAGAAACAACATAAATTTAATTTGTGATCCATTATTTACATATCAGTGAAACCAGAATACTGCTATAGGATTTTCAAATGTTATTTGGTAGAAAGGAAAAAGAAAAAAACACTATGGTAGAGGAAAATATTAGATCTGAGATGATTATGGGAATTTTCAATAACAACTTGCACTTTCAGAGAATCAATCTTATGAGCTGCTTTACCATGAGAAACACGTTTATATATAATATAACACATTAGGAAAGAATGGGTAGACCATACATTCATCACCTTCTTACATATTTTGAAAATAATGTAGTGGTACTTGTTTATTAATATCCACATTTTTCACATTAAAATTCCATTGATGAAAACTGGAGGAGGAAAACAGTAACTGGAAATTGGAAAAATAAATTTATAAAGATATCTAACACCTAGGTGTCTAATGGTAAATCAAGGGAAAAAAGTCTCACTTTTGAATTTGGAAGGTTTATAGAATAAGGAGGGAGTAATTATGTTTTAGATATTTATTAGGACATGCAAACAATGAATAATTGAATCAATGAAAAATAATTTCAGAAATGGGAGTAGTAAGTGCAAAGAGATTATAGAGCCTAAAATAATGGAATTTTTTTTATTGTACTACATTGCACTCTCACTGCATTGATTTTTTTTTTTTTTACAGAAGGGAGAAAACTAGAGAAATTGAAAATGAAAATATTAATGGCAGTTTTATCAGATAAGATTCCACTGTTGCTTCATGTAAAATAAACAAACACTTCCCCCTAAAGATGATCAATAAATAATTAACAGGACAAACATTTTTTGACAAGTTATTAAAACTTATACTGAAGATTATTTGAAGAATGTTGATAATGAAAAAAAATATTTCATGCAAAGGATTAGATATAAGATGGATGAGGAAGTACTTTTGGCCTTACTCCTTCAAATACAAAGAAAGGTTATGAGCAAAATATGCAGTCCTCGGGATGTAGACTAGGAAAAGCTTTCACTGAAGGATTAAATATTGACTGCCAGCAAATTGATTTGATATTATCAGAAAATAGTGTTTATATTGGGAACACATAAAAGGGAAAAGAGAGAAGGGAACAAACATTTAATAGGTATTTACTATTAGAGGAACTTTATAAAAGTTATCATACTGAATCTTTATAAGAATTCTGTGAGGTAGGTATTATTCCCACTTGATGTGTGAGTTAAAGAAAGCATAAGGAGCCAGCCCATGGTAGTATAGATGAGTAGGGAAATGACATTCAAATACTTCCTCAAAGTCTGAGTCTTTCCTACTACAATACAAAGAATCTCCAAGAAAAAAAAATTTTTTTTCTAAAACAGGTAATGTCACATTCTTCATTCAATTAAATTTCTGAAGGTCTTAAAGTATTTTGACAACTATTCCCCAGAATATAATCATTTTAGAAAATACTGGTCCATGTCTTTGGAATAAAGTGGAGTGAATTAGTATGGCAAATGACATAGGATAATATACTTTATGTATTGATATTGACCAGAAAGGAACAATAGGTAACAGTAGCATCTTCATTTCAATGTACTATTGAAATCGCAAGTTCACAAATGTAACCATGACTTTCAGAGACTGGACTGAAATGGGGCCTCTGGGCCTGTGGAGGCAGTTGAGGATAGATCAGAAACCATTCAGAGAATCTCCTGCGTCCAAGTGCTATAGCCATACTATCTCTTCCCGTACATCCCAGTTTCCCTTCTGTCGCTGCTTCATTAACTTTAGCCTCCCACAATGTAAAATTTTCCTCTGAGCGTCGTTTCTGTATTCCTTCCCTCTCCCTTATGCTGGATTTGCCTTTTCTTTCTGCGAAATTAGTCCATGAGCTTAGTCTGTCCCTGCTCCATTCCAAAGGTTAAGTAGAAACAATTTGGGTAATGTACTTTAAAGAGAAATGACCTTATTCATACTCTAATAATTTTGATGGAAAAAGTCTGTGTTTTTATTATTTTGTATATGTCAAATGTAAATTTATTGGAATCAAATCAGTGAGAGAAGAAATGAAAATACACAAATGGCAAATAACACATTAACTATGATTAAATTGTTATTCCAATACTATGAAACTAAAAGTTCATGGCAAACCTTTTAAGACTAACTTAGAGCCAAAAGTGTCAAGTAGGTGGGAATAGAGATTAAAAAAAGCTTTCACTAGAATCAATGGCAAATGCTTTTGGTCCTAAGCCAAACAATTTAAACACCTATGTGGTTTTATATTACCTTTTTACATATATAATTGGTATGGTAGCCTGTCTCCAAGATATTCCCTTAAGATCTTGCCTATCTATTCATACCTGTGGAACCAGGGCTCATTTGAGTTACCAACAGAACACTGCAGAAATGACAGCATATGACTTTGAAGGCTGGGTTTAAAGGAGCTGTTTCTTTCTTGTTCTCTTGCATTGTTCCCTCTGGGACCAGCCAGCTGCCAGGAGAACACCAGAGCAGCCCACAAGGCAAGGAACTAACTTGGCAGTATTGAGGTTAAAAAACCTTGGAAGTGAGTCAGCCAGTCCCAGACAAGCCGTCAGATTACTATAGCCCCAACTAGCATCAGACTGCAACCTCAGGGACTCTGATACCTTTCTGAATTCCTGACCTGAACAAACTGTTAAAGATAACACATAATTATTATAATTTTTAGTCACTAAACTTGGGATGATTTGTTATCTGGCAATAGGTAATTAATACAGTTAGATAAAGCGATGTATCAAATAGACAAAAAGAGATCAACGTTTCCAGTTGCTGCTTTTCCCCAAAAGTCATGTTTTAAATAATCCATAATGATTTCCTCTAAGAATGATAATTAAGAATAGTATTCCATACAGTGGCTAACAATTATCAGTGGTGAATTGGGAATGGAATAGAGATACAATCGCAGTCTGAAGACTCCTTCCCAGATTTTGGTAGTTGAAATAGTATTTTAGACTATTACAAAAAAAGGCATCCAGCTATAAAATAAAAGTCATCATTTCCTTATCTAATGAGGAAATATTAATTGAGCACATACTATGTGCTCAAATGATACAGCTTCCTCTATGAAGTTCTCATCCATACATTAGCAGATTTTAATCTTCAATTAAAATTAAACAGGGTCATTTATTTACATTTTAGTCTTTTTTATAATACACAGAAAATATATTTTCTTTAGTTTTATGTTAGTGTACAGTTGCCTCTCAATTCCACTGGCTCTGATGAGGGGCCACTGGTTTCTTAGTGGTAATGAGAGAAAGAACGTGAAGAGTGATTCCAAAATTCCTTTGTGTTTCAGAGAAATTGTGTGGTTATAATTTAAGTAATATATATATAAACAGGTATATAGGTATATAATTAGGTAATAATTATAGGGATATAGGTAATAATAATAAGTATATAATTAGGTAATAATATAAATAAATATAATATATTATAGGGTATAAGAATGATTCTACTTAGTTTCTTTTCATCAAAAGTAGTTTCAAACATGTTTACTATACTCTATTTTCTGAATTGGTAGCAGAGAAAATAATTAAATATTTTAGTTAAAAACATACCAAGTAATTTAAAAAGTTTTAGCATTTGATGAGATCACAGAATCAAACTATATCAAAATTAGACATTATTATGTCCTTTTATTTTAAAATGTGTGTTTATTTGAGGGAAAATTAAGGTGGATTAGAAGTATTTTAGGGGTTGATATTTTACTTCATGGAAAAGGATATTTGGATAAAGAATATTAAAGAGCTAGAATACAGTGGTCAGTCAATAAATTTTATAATAATTAATTTGGTCTTACAAATAGGTAGCCAGTATTTACCTCTTGATCAAAATTATTATATAAATTACTAGTCTGTATGTCTGATTGTTTTTTAGAAGGCTATATATATATATTTGTCTTGGGGATTGTGCTGTGTATTGTAATACAGATACATTTCATGAAAAGCATGAAGTGTATTAGCTGAAAAGAGTCTTGGTTAGAAGTGAAATTATTTCCTTTTTTAAATATTTTATTTATTTATTAGGGCGAGAGAGAACACAAGAGAGAGCAGAGAGCATGAGTGAGGGGGAAGAGGCAGAGGGAGAGAGAGAAGCAGGCACCCCGCTGGGTAAGGAGCTGGACATGGGGCTCTCAATCCCAGGACCCTGGGATCATGACCTGAGCCAAAGGCAGATGCTTCACCAATTGAGGTACCCAATTATTTTCTAAATTTTTTCCTTTTCTTTTTTTTCTTTTTTCTTTTGTTCTTTTCTTTTTTTCTTAACACTTATCCAACTTAATTTAAAACATTTTAAACTCAAACAAAAGAATAATTCAGAGTTCACTTTTAGGCTAATAGTTAATTAACAATTTCAGTAAAGAAGTGGTTCATTGGATGTCTCACTCAAGTGTTTTAGGTTAATACCAGAAACAGAAAAGTTGAATCACAGCCAAAATGGAACAAAATTTCAAGAAATCATATTTAAGGTATCTCTTTGCTTTCCTAGGAACCCTGAAATTGTTACTTTTCAGCAAAGTGAACTTAATGATGTGCCTTTTCTTTCCCTGGTGACTTCCTATAGCTTAATTAGCTGATTCAGGTCAGCTACCTGGTTCATCAGTTTTTGAACATCTGAGATTTAGTCTTAAATTCCCTTTGGAGAAATAAATTCCCATCACAGAGACCTCATGGGTGTGCATGTGTGTGGGAAAATAATTTTGAGGAATTAGGAATTAATGATGACCTTTCAGGGGATAGTAGAGGACATAATCATAAAAGTTGACTATACATCACTAAGAATGAGTAATGCATTCCTATTAGCATAATTGGCTAGCATTAAAATGGAGGTATCTATAATTATTATGGTTTGGAAGGTTCTTGAGAAAATGAGGAGGTACTGGAAGGTACAACCTTAGACATTACTCTTGAAATCTCATCAGTGATAATTTGGAAGCATATATAAATAAAATTAAATACTTTAGTGAAATAAAAATAGAAAAAATCACATTAACAATTTGAAAAATTAAGTAATACTGTTATGTGTTAGACACTTATTATAAAGAATAGCAATCTTGAGGTTGGCCTATGTGTTTTGATAATATTGGAGTTTGATTCGTCACTCTCCATGTCTTCACTGAGTGATGTTAGTGAAATTATTTCTTTGCCTCAAAGGTGATTATAATATTAGTCATTATTTCATAGGCCTACTATAAGAAATAAATGAGTTAATAAGAATATCTACTGCTGTCACTTCTCTATTACTGGTTAACAAACCACATGAAAACGTAATGGTTTAAAAAACTATTTATTATTTCTCATTGTTCCAGGGGTTGACCGGACCTAGCTGGGCAGTTCCCATGTGGGGTCTCTTATGCAGTTCTATTCAGGGACTGGCACCATTTAAATGCTCAGCTGGGTTGAATATCCAAGGTGACTCTCCACATGGCTGAGACGTAATGCTGGCTGCAGGGTGGGAGCGCAGCCTGTCTATGAGGTTTGGACAAGATGAGCTACATAATTTTTAGAACCCAGTGCAAATGGAAAGCATGGGGCTTCTTGTTAAAAAGCCTATTAAGAGTTTCAAGACAGTGACAGCAGAAGTTGCATGCTTATAGATCTAGACCTAGACTTGGGCTTCTTACCATATAATGGGTGAGTTCTAAGAAGAAGCATCCCAAGAGCATGCCTCATGAAAGACCCAGACAGAACTTGTAAGGCTTCTTATGACTTCATTAATCACATTTCTATTTGTCAAGGGTTCATCACAAAATCAGCCCAGGTTCAAGGGCAGAAGAATTAGACTCCATCTCTTTATGTGAAGAGTGGCATTGCTGTACAGGGAGAGAAATAATTGATGGCAGCCACCTTTGGAGGTTATCTACCACCTGACCTTGAAGTTTTAAAATAATTACTAAAGGAGATAATTCATAATAGTTAGTAGGATACCTAGCTTGGAAAAATGCTTAAATAACAACTTAACTATTATCCTAGTTTACAAACTTGGAGAAGAAACTAAAGTGACTGGGCTTTGTATATGTGCTATGTATCTGACTGAGTTAAAGATGTGTGTGATATCAGATTTTATCTTTGCTATTTTATGCAATTTGTCTTGTAAATTATTAGAAAAACTAACAGTTATCGCGGTTAGATTCTGTAATGGCTAAAGGACATTCTTAAGGTAATTATTAATGAGTTTAATGCTGCTCTCAATGATAATAAGCCCTTCTCTTTTACCTAAAGGTATTTTGCAGAAGTGGATAGTTTAGCTTTGACATTTCTGCCTATTAAATAACCATCTGCCACCTGTAGTCTATTGTCTTGCTACATTTATCACAGATGAGTGCAGAACAAAAAAAATGAAAATAAATTGCTTTAATATAATACTCTTTTCTCGTACTTTGCCATAAAGTGCCACATTCCTTGAATGCATCTTAGCTAGTGTGTAACTTGGGATTCCAGGTTATAAAAGCTTTTTATAATCTTTAGTCATTTAACACTACCTACATCTCATTTGATGGCTTTTCTTTTCAGTTTGTGCCAAAAGCAATATAATTTTTCAATTAGAAAGCAAACATGCTTTTTAAAATGGGATGCTGTTTCTGACATCCAAATTTTGTTTATAGGCACCAACAATATTCTAGAAAACCTTGTGTATAAAGATAATTATAAGTGAAAAGAACTGCTAAATGATCATCCAGGACACTACAGAACAGTTTATTCTGTTGTGATAAAGACAAAAGAAGATAGTCAATTACAAAACTGTGTTTATTCTATTGTGTAAAGCCCTTGGAATTCACTGAGAAGATATGTATTTTAAAAAGTCAGTTAGTCCATAAATAATGTCAACCCATGTGGAAGGAGGCCATGCAGCTGGACGTAAGTAAATCTGTGACTCAATTTCGAATAGTATATATTGCTTATGAATTGTTAAGCTTACAGACCTTCATATTCAATTTATAAGAGTGCTATCTTTCTAAACTTTATTCCTTTCCTTATTTTTTTCCTGCACTCCTATTTACTTTTATTATTTTTTCTTATGATATCTCATCTTGAAGACTTTTTTGTTTGAGGCATAATAAATACAAATTGCATAAGCACATATCTTGGTGAATTTCTGAAGACATTTTTGTGTATAACACCTTGGAAGTCATCCTCATGCCGTCTAGTAACTAAACCATTTCTCTATTCCCCCAAGGATAACCATTGTCCTGACTTTTAGCAATATATATTAAAGTTCCTAGTTTGTATATTTTATATAAATGGAGTCAGACAGGATGGGTTTTTTGTGTGTGGCTTCCTTTGCTAAAATTTATGTTTTTGAGATTCATCCACATTATTCCATGTTGTAATATCACTTATTCTCATTGCTTTATAATATTCCACTGTGCAACCATTCCACAACTTATTTGTCAACTCTATTTTTATTCGGCAGGTAGGCTGTTTCCCAGTTGGGGTCTTTATAAATAGCAGAACTATAAACATTCTCATATATGTCTTTTGGTGAACATTAGGACATGATTCTAGCAGTGGAACTGCTGAGTCATAGGATATGGGTATGTTTAACTTTAATGTATACTGATCAGCAGTTTTCCAAGTGGCTGTGCCAATTAAGACTTCCACCAGTGATGTATAAGAATTCTAGTGGCTTTCTACATCCTTGCAATCTTGCTATTTTTGTCTCTTTAATTCTAGTGATTTTGTCAGTATTTAGCTCTGATGACTAATGAGGTTAAGCACCATTCCATACATTTATTGGCCATTTGGTTAACCTCTTTGGTGAAGTGTGTTCATGTGTCCAAGTAACTTGCCCATATAAATATAAGAAATGTAATTTTTAAAGATGGTTATCATTATTTCAAAAATTAATTTGTAGGGATCCTGAATTTGTGGAGCTTAAAAAAATTTATTCTAAATATCAATGTTTTGTTGGATATATGTATTGTGAATATCTTTTCCTACTCTTTGGGTTCTTCTTCTTCTTTTTTTTTTAAGATTTCATGTATTTAGGGCCCCTGGGTGGCGCAGTTGGTTGAGCGACTGCCTTCGGCTCAGGTCATGATCCCGGAGTCCCGGGATCGAGTCCCACATGGGGCTCCCAGCTCCATGGGGAGTCCGCTTCTCACTCTGATCTTCTCTCTCTCACTCTCTCTCTTTCCTAATAAATGAATAAATAAAATCTTTAAAAAAAAAAAAGATTTTATGTATTTAACAGAGAGAGAAACAGCAAGAGAGGGAGCACAAGCAGGGGGAGTGGGAGAGGAGAAGCAGGCTTCCCACCAAGCAGGAAGCCCAATGCAGGGCTTGATCCCAGGACCCTGGGATCATGACCTGAGCTGAAGGCAGATGCTTAATGACTGAGCCACCCAGGCCCCTCTTTGCATTCTCCTTATGCTCTTAGTAGTATCTTTTTGATGACTAGAAGTTCTTTAAGATAGTCCAATTAATAATTTTTCTTTTACAATTAGCTTTATTATATATCCCATTTAAGAAAACTTTGAATATGTTCTATTTTCCTTAAATGCTTTATTTTATACTTTCCAAATTTAGAACTATAAACTATCTGGAATTAATTTTTGTGCTTTATGGGAGGGATATCCTGTTTACCATGCATCATTATTAAAGAGAGGATCATTTCTCCTTAAAACACAGTGTCAACTTTGCTTTGAACCTG
Source organism: Nasua narica (assembly GCA_028533885.1). Taxonomy (NCBI): domain Eukaryota; kingdom Metazoa; phylum Chordata; class Mammalia; order Carnivora; family Procyonidae; genus Nasua; species Nasua narica. Next base: position 164,823,980 of record CM052799.1, on the reverse strand, counting down.
GTGACTGTCTGTTTCTGAACCTTCCATTGGGTTTATTTATTTTTGTACCAAAGTTACTGTGTCTTGATAAACAAATGCATTTTTCATTAAAATAATTTGAGTAACTGAGGTCATTTAACAAGGAGCAAAAACATTATGTAAAAATAATATAACCTAGTAAAGTTACTATAAGTTCAAATTTAACAACTTTCATTTAAATATGAAACATAATCCACTGCATGAAGAATGAAGATGTCATCATACATATTTATTTAACTTTTATTCAATAACTACAATGTATGAAATACAGGAATAAAAAAGGTAGCTAAGACATGTTTTCTGCTCTCAACATGTCTAGAAAGGGAGAAAGGTATTTAAACAGACCAAACACAATATGGGTAATATGCTATTTCTGTGCAATAAACATCTAATAGTGTAGTCTTTGGTGTTAATGGTGACATGTGAGCTAGACTAAAATTTGGAGGAAAGCCTAATGACAGTTCTCAGAAAACTGGATGGAGGCCTGGAAAAGATTGAGATGAATTCATTCAGTTTATAGTTTTTTAGAACAATAAAATTATAGCACAATAGAGGAAAAAGTTGAAGATATTGAGAAAAGTGTAATTTTGACGGACTCAAAGATACTTAGTCAAGGAAGTGAACAGAAGAAAGTGCTGATAGGAGTAAAACAGAGGGGCCAGGGAACTGGAAATCCCTGTAAGAACAAAAAATGTTACAAGGAAGATACAGGAAGATGTGGCAGAATATTTGAATGCAAATTATGGTTGGATCACTAGTCTAAGGCATTGCCACAGGAGTAGGGAATTTCAGAGGAGCTGAGGTCACTAGAAATAAGGAAAAGTAAATGAAAAATTGGGATACCGTTGGTCTTATAGACATTGAAATAATGGACCATGGCACAAAGATAGAGAGGAAAGAAAATGAGTGTTCCTGATCCTAAGGGTTCCTAGTGAGTGAAAAGGAGAATAGGGATTGTTAGGCGAGGAGCCAAAAACAGCATTTATTGCCAGATATCATCAGTCTTCATGTATCAGAAGATGTGATTGTGTCTGAGTATTAGCCTGGAAATGCTGTTGAAAAGCAAGATTAAAGCTCTTCTCATTCAGCAACCCTGGAATGAATGAAATCTGTGAGGATGAGTGTCTCTCAGTTGAGAGGGCTACATGGGAAATGGTATCCTCAGGAAAAGTTTCTGTTAATCAGGAATAAAATAGAAAGATATTGAAGATATTATTCCTCCTGGTGTAATTAAAATATTTAGAAGAAAAGAGAAGATGGCTTCAGGGAAGGATCCAAAGTATAATGTTGGGGGCAGATGCAGAAAGAGAGAGGTGTTTGTGAGCCAATATGGAATTAGTAGATTTCAAGGATTTCAGAGTAATTGCACCCAGAAATCCCCTGAAAAATTGATTCTGCTAGATTTTGTGGGGTTTGGCTTTTTTTTCCGTAGGTATTCCAATTGTAGTGATCAGAATCCTTGTTAGAAAAATGGATAGGCTAGTCTCAGGTGTTTGGATTTTATTCTGTATGAAAAAAAAACATAGGATTTAATCAGAAAAAAATAGAATGGAAGGAGAAAAATGGCAGGAAAGTGTGTTGGAATAATCAGTAACAATAATTTAAGTAAGAGAAAGATAATGATAACTGGGATGGAAAGAAGTGAGATTTTATAGACACTCAGAGGTAGAATCACCAAGATTTGTTCTTGGATATGGATATGCTCTTGAACATGGACAGTTAGAAGTAGTAGTTGAGGTCTATATTTTCCAGATTAGAAGTCTTAGTGAATATCTTAAAGTTTAGATGATTAATCAAATATAGGAGGCAGCACATGTTTAGGCTGAGTATTTTTGGTCTCTCTCTCTCTTTTTTTTTTTTTTTTGCCTCCCCAGCATCTATTATCTTTTCTCTGAAACAATTCCATGCATTTCATGGAGAAGGAGCCACCCTCCTTTTTACAGTCCGTGTTTTAAAGATAGCTGACTCCTCTCCTAGTACTAGAGATGACCAATCATAGTGTGGGATATTCTTGGTCATCCTAAGGGAAATATTGGTAAGAGAGACTCTCTCTTTGGGTTGGAAGCTGCTGAGAGACAAGACGTAAATGTGAAGCTGATGATCACCCTAAAGAATGAAACCAGAACTGCAGGTAGCTGAATTCTGAGATGGAAAATGCAGGAGATTAGAATGACATTTTTTCTGAAGTTTTTAATGCAGTCATTATTAAAGCTGATGAATCCTTGGAATTTTCCGAAACACAGCCAAAACATTTTCCCTTCCCATCCTTTTCTTTTCCTTTCCCTCCTTTCTTCTCCCCTTCCTTCCCCTCCCTTCCCTTCCTTCTTCTTCTCAAAATTATCATTTTGTTTTCTTTTTGTCCTATTCTAACAATATAAAATTCTTGACTATATAGTTAAGGAGGGAGTAAAGAGGCAGATAGTTTTTTTTCATTAGAAATGTTAAATTCAAGGTACATGTACTAAAATCTAATAGAGATTTTTAGTGGGCAATTACAAGTGAGGAGTCTGGGTTTGGAAGAAAATTCATGGTCGGAGACAAAAGAGAAAAAATATGAGGTGCTTGAGGTCATGGATACAGAATATTCATTCAAGATGAGCAGAAAAAACAAGAATTGATACAGCTGAAGAACAGGGTCTCAGAAAACTCTAGTATTTAGAGTTCAGAGTACAGAGCAGGCAAATGAGACAGAAAAGGAATAATCAGAGGGGTAGACCATTGAGAAAGATTTGGACATAACTTTCTAATGGGAAGCAAGTTTCCAAAGTCAGCTTCTGGAATCTAGCACAGTGCTACTCAAAGTGCCCCTAGAGAAATTATTTCTGGATAATGACAGCATAAACAGCTGTTACGAAACGTAAACCAACTAAGCCCATTGTTTAGTTCAGCTAACTTGTGTTTTTCATTTCATTACAAGACTTTCTCCATGTAAAGGAAGCACTGGGCTGGTTTGCATTCCGGCACAGGCTCCTTATCAGACTCAGTAACAGTTTAATGAGCATTGTTTAAGCAGTTTAAACAGCACTGATGTACATCAAATACCCCTCTGCTGGTGGTTATTCTGTAATATAATCAGATCAGTGCATGGTGCATATCATAGGGAACACAGATAGATTTTGATTTGAATTACTTTAGAGAATTTAAAACAAATAATTGGTAATAGGGAATTAACTAGACATATACAGATACATATTATCTAAAGATTTGGACTTAGGGACTCTTCATAATGAAGACATTTCTTGATTAATTTTGAAAAACAAAATTCTTAACAATGAAAATATATTTTTTTAAAGTTTTAATTGGAACTTTGATGTTTGAAACTTATTATTGCTGTCTGTGGAAGCAGAGGAAGGGGTGGGTATAAAAGGGCTAGGGTGATCTGCTCAGGGAACTCTTCACCTCTGGGCTACTCCTTAAAGATTCCAAAATGGAACCAAAATATTCTATATTTCAGTTTGAAAAACACTGGGGTTGACCATAAAAAGCAATTAGCTTTGAATTTCATGGTGACTCTTGTCTCTTGCACTTTCTGGTCCTGTGACCTGAAAAAAGCCATTTAAGCTTCTTGAGGCTCAGTTTTCTAATCTTATAACACTGGGATGCAACAGCAGTTTTAAAGAGTGGTTCTGATGACCTAATCAGTCGGTATAAGTGAATGTTCCTCGTACAGTTTAAGAACTTGACTAATGTAAGAGAGTAGGTTAACATTTCATTCAGAGAGGACCTCTCCAATTCTCACTATCACCCTACGTGCTTCAGGGAGCTCTGGCAGCAGAAACTATGTGGCCTCAAGTTGGTGCTTGAATCTCTCAAGTTCAATAGCTCCCAAACCCTGGTTATTTCCGGGAAAGTGAATGAAGAGAATGAAAAAAGAGCACAATGTTCTAGTGAAATCTTGTCACTCTGAGCAGGGACTTGCTAAAGTGTGTGAAGGGTCAGAGTCCATATATGTTAACAGCACTATCAAAGGTATAACTTAAACTTTCGGTCCCTGATTTTCATGGCAAAGGGACTAATATAAATGGAAGTAAGAAGTTTTTCCTTTCAGAGATTTTATTCAGAATCCTAGACTTCTGACAATCTTTTTAAGTGTCCTTTATGTTTATTCTTTTCTTGTTTCTCTCCTTTTCTCTTCTTGCTTTTCCTTATCATTTTTTCCCTCACTCCACTTCAACTTGTGTTTGAGGAGGATTGTTCCTCATGCATGTGTGTGGCACTTCTTTCTTTGAAATTTAGGAACTGTACCTACATATTTCTTTGTCATATGTGTCATGTGTCCTTTTTGCTTAAAAATGGAATTCCAAACTTTCTTACTTCCCCCATTCACTGTCCTTTGTTCTAATCAACACTGAATTTCAAAGGAAAATCAACTCATTTCAAAAATTGAAGATGTAACATCCTTAAGAAAATTGGAAAGAGGGGCACCTGGGTGGCTCAGAGTGGGTTAAAGCCTCTGCCTTCCGCTCAGATCCTGATCTCAGTGGGGATCGAGCTCAGCAGGGAGCTTGTTTCCCCCCTCTCTCTCTGCCTGCCTCTCTGCCTACTCGTGATCTCTCTCTGTCAAATAAATAAATAAAATCTTAAAAAAAAAAAAGAAAATGGGAAAGAATGTAATTTATTTTTTGAAGGCAATCTTCCAAGAAAAGTTGCAAAGGTGGACTAATGACAACGATACTTAAGCAATAATTCTAAGAGTCATCATTAACTAAGCATTTACTCTATAGTAAGCACTCCTCTAGCTTCTCTGTATCTATTAACTCTTAAACCTTATAATCACCTAATGAAGGATGGACCACTATTATCCTCATTTTATTTATGAGGACATTAAAGCACAGAAATGTGGAGTAAATTTCTCAGGGTCACACAGCTAAAAAATATGGAGGTGGGACTTAAACCTAAGCCATCTGACTGCAGAGATTGCTTTCAAGGTATACTACCATGGAGTAAATTCCTCATCTGCAAGGTGACTGATTTGTCTGATTAGTGCCTGTTGCTCTCCTTCCTGAGATTAAGAACCAAAAAGACATAATTAAGAAAGCATGTGCACTAGTCTGACTCCCCGGTAATTTTGTGGAACAGTATACAGAATAGGGATTGTCATTTTCATTGATTCATATACTCTTGAATCCCACACAGCAGAAGGTATTGGAGGACTCAACAGATTGTTCCCTAATCATCCAAATCCATGCAGTTTCTCATGAATAAAAGTTTATAATATCTTCAAACTATTTAGAGATTGGCAGCTGGATACACTATTAATTTCTTTTGGAGCATGCCACTTAAGATGGGCCTTAATGAATGCAGAATTTTATTTTTAATTAAAATACTTAGTTCAGGGAGCATTTATTAATAATTCTAACAGCAACAGATGGTCTGCTTATGTGTTGAAACAATCTTTACCCAAAATCAGTCAAAATAATTAACAAAATGTAAATTATTAAATACTTAAATATGTATTATGTATCATTACCATTCCCATAACATATTTTAATCTTTCATGAGAAAAAAACATGACAGTTAACAATAATATATAGAATATTGCATACCAGATGTTCAGAAAACCAAATTTTCTTGTTTCTTTATACAAAAAAAAATCATTTGTGTTGGTAGCATTTTCTAGCATTCTTGTCACCTAGAAATGGAATTAAAGCCACAGCTTTAATTGTCCTTTGGTAGAACATTATATAAAATGCTTTACAAAAGAATTATGTCTATATTGGACAAGAACCTGAAACTTCAGGTCTGTCATTATTTTTTATCGTTGTTGTTGGAGCCCTGGGAACAGTTCTCATCCTGTCCATTCATCTGCAGTTTGATAAGGCTGCTGTGAACCTCAGTTCCTTTCTTTCTTTTTTTTTTAAGGATTTCATTTATGTATCTGACAGAGAGGAGAGAGATCACTAGTAGGCAGAGAGGCAGGCAGAGAGAGAGGAGGGGGAAGCAGGCTCCCTGCTGAGCAGAGAGCCCAATGCGGGCTCCATCCCATGACCCTGAGATCATGACCTGAGCCAAAGGCAGAGGCTTTAACCCACTGAGCCACCCAGGCGCCCCATGAACCTCAGTTTCTGTCAAGCACTTGAGGATCTTGGGCAGAATACAGCTGCCAACGTATAAAGGTTTACTCTATTTTCCTAACCACTTTCTCATTCCACACACTTTGTGCTGCCTCTAAAATGTACCTCTTTGACTCTTGAAATGAATTGTATTGTTTTATTTTCTTGTGTTCTTGGGGCATCAAAGTGATATGTATTTTTGGAGCCCCATGTTTTGGTGATCTTTGAGGACTTTGTAGTTAGGACTAGATTTTAACTAGAAAATGATACTTAAAATTACTTCATTTGAGAAACGCAAAACAGAAAATGGGTTCATGGTTGAAGAGCTGAGCATAACTCCAATAGGCACCTATTTGGTGTGACATTTGGGAAAATATGAGTCTGTTTATGGAAATCATCAGTTTCACAGCATGGATTCTGAAAAGCACGCTTTGTTATGGAATGTGTGTGTATGCATAGTACCTGTATACATAGGGATTAAATAACCTTATTTTAATTCAAATTGTATGTAAGTTCAAAATTTAAAATAGGCATTTTAATTCAGTATTTTAATTCAATTTGTATTTAAATGATATTCTACAATTTTAATAGTAGAGTTAAAAGGGAACTGAAAGGTCATTCCAACTGTATAATTTTGAATTTTGTCATCATCAAAAAAATTTTTTTAAGGATTTTATTTATTTATTTGACAGAGAGAGATCACGAGTAGGCAGAGAGGCAGGCAGAGAGAGGGGGAGAAACAGGCTCCCTACTGAGCAGAGAGCCCCAAGTGGGGCTGGATCCCAGGACCCTGAGATCATGATCTGAGCCACCCAAGTGCCCCTCATCATGAAAAATTTATTGAACTTTTCTAAGCCTTAGTTTTTTCACCTGTACACTGGGGGTAGGAATAGTACCTGATAGATTTGTTGTGACTATTAATTGGAAAGTTCTTGCCACAGTGACTGGATATAGAGACTATTTAATCTATCTTCCTTCTTTTAAAAATCAATGAAGAAGCTAAGTTCACAAAGGTTAATTGATTTTCCCTGGATCCCCAAATAGCTAGAAATGCCAGAAGTAAAAATGTTATATCATGGATACCAAGTCAGGATTCATTTAATTAGACCCTTCTGGTGTTTATTTGCTAGGAAAGCATATTTGCCTCTAAATTTTCAGGTTATAATTTGCTACTAATAGTTACATTTTATCCACAGTAGGTACAGTATTGGTAAATTAGTTTTCAAGAGTGTTCAGTAGCTGCACAGTTAAATTATCTAATTTAAACTATATCAAAAATTATTTTTTAAAAATACCTAAATCATAATCTTTTTCTGGTCAGTTCTAATATTTGTGGATATTTTATGGTAAATGATATTTTCATACATTTAATTTTTGCTCTTATTGTCATTTGTGTGTGTTGAAAACTACCAAATGATCATGGAAACAGTTACTCCATGGGTTTTCACATATTAACAATTCTTGTACCCAAAGGAAACAGATTTTCTCATAGTTTGGCGAAACACATAAATCAGCAAATCCAAGTATGATACTTTATTATAAATGAACAATTCTCTGAATTTTTTGGTCATTGAAAACTTCTGTTTTGCCTTCTGCAGCTGTTTTCTACAGGAACAGCTGCTAATACTTATATATAACATTTATCAGGTTCTTTTATAAGCTATAAAAACCACAAATGTCACTTTAAAGGAAGTTTAAGACTCCACATATATTTATATACCAAATGGCTAAATTCCTTACAAATTTTTTGGATGGATTAGTAACAGAATTCACTGAATCAATTATTTTTTTATGTACTTAGCTAGTTGTCAGTCATGTCTTTGTAAAATTTTCTTTCCTTTGTGGACCAAAATAATTTCTTCAATGACAAGATTTAGCCTAAACCAAGTAATTGATTTATGTAATTCACTTAAAGATAAGGCATAGACAGATTTATTATGCAGGCTTTTTAACATTGGAGATTACAAATCATTAAAGATGGCAATTTAGCAAGGATAATGCATTATCAGTGGGCAGTCTGTTCCCCATTTCATTCCCTTCCTTTCACCCAAGAAGAAACACCTGCGCTCCATTCAGGATGGCTGCGGTTTCCCTGGAACATAATCAGTCACAACTGTTCAAATGTCATCTGTGGAGGTCTTGAGGCTAGATGGTCCCTGCAGTGTTTCAAACCATCCCCTCATTCTGCATTTCCTTCTTAGGTTGCCCAAGACAGTTGCTAAGCTTTGCAAAGTGCACGTGAAGTTGCCTTGGGGTATCTAGGGCAGCATTGTGTCTAGAGGTTTGCAGGCATGAATTATTAGCCTCTTCTGCTGCACATGGTGGCAGGGAGGAGACCTGGGGATTAAGCAAGCCATCTAGAACTTGAGGAAGAAAAATGAGTTGTACTCTCTCTGCATGTTTAGCATCCTGTCAGCCTCCTGGTCAAGGGATCCTGTATGAGGCCTCTTCAAACCCCCAAGGAGAGCAAAGAGGCAGATTCTCAGGGTTTGGCAGTCAAAAATCTGATAATATCCCTAGGGCAGGGTTTGGTTTCATTAACTACTTGTCAACCATCTGCTTTCTTAAACCTTTGTACTGCTTGAAGTTTTACATAAATAAGGCCATGGCTCCTAGGATCAGACATAAAGAGAGAGAGAAAGGGAAGAAACTCAGATCAATTTAAAGAGTTTAATCCTTTGACACCAAAGGTCCCCTCCCCCCCATTTGATCAATTCTCTGAGATTTAGTTTATGGGGGTTTTCAGCACTTTCTGTAAGCTGGCTTTTATCAATTTAAACATGTTTCCTAAAAACATACGTTTTCTTCTTGTTCTTGATCTATTAATTATTTAAAAATGAGTCATCTATTCCACTAACTCCTTACATGTACGTGTTGATCTTTTAATTTTTCCTTTTTTTTTCCTTTTTTATCTAATCATTTCACTACCATTTTGACCACTAATAGTTATAGTAACATTTTTTAAAACAAATGGCTGTTCATCTAAAGACCTTGATGTTTCATGGCCATTCAATCCCCACATAAGCATTTACTTAACATTCTCAAACTTTCTGCATTGACTATATATCTTGATACTATTTCAGTTTTTTTAAAAAAGATTTTATTTATTTATTTGTTAGAGAGAGAGCACAAACTGAGGGAGTGGCAGGCAGAGGGAGAAGCAGGCTCTCCACTGAGCAGGGGGCCCAATGTGGGACTAGATCCCAGGACCCTGAGATCATGACCTGAGCTGAAGGCAGACGCTTAACCATCTGAGCCACCCAGGTGTCCCTCAGTTTTTTTTTTAACTAACTTTTTTTCCTTCAAATGGTTTTGTTTTAGTTTCTGTTTTACATTATTCCAACTGTATTTGATTATCTAGTCTGTGATATGAGAAACCCTATCTGTCCAGATGCTGAGCAAGGTCTCTGTACATAGTTGATGGTTAGGACAGGCTTCTTGGGTGAAAAATGGGAGATGAATGAACAGGACATTCCAATCCTCTCCATAATTCTAATTCAAGTCAAGAGAGGAGGGTAGAGATATCAGGTTTCTTAATATAGATATCACCAAAGAGAAAGAATAACGATTATTTTCCAGGAAACTTAAAATAGTAGAGACTTTGAAAATCCTAGCTAAGCATTTAAGCCAGTTATAAAAACCTTAGATTTTCAACCAGCTTTGACAGTCCTACTGAATGAGTGGCCCAGGAGATGAGATTTAGGTACATTTATCAAAGCTATACTTAGAATTTCCTAAATAAATCACATTTCAAAAGTAGCCCAGATCTTTTTTTAGCTTCCAAATTTGCCTTGTTGTCTCATGGGAACTAAATCACAGATGTGAGGATTGGCATTGGATGGACATCATATGATTTTGTAATTTAAATGGGTAATTGTGCAGACCAGCAGTAATTATGACATATTAGAGCCTTTCTCACAGGTTCCTCACAAACCAGGGAACTTGAATCCCCTCTTCATATTTTAGGGAGGGGGGCAGCAACAATAGAATTTCTAAAGACATACAGGCCAAGAGTTTGCCATTTCGGAGTACTATGGGATTGTATTGGTAGAGTATCTTTATTTTCTGCCTTATACCTGCCATGGGAGGAAAAAAAATTAAAGCCCTCTCAACAGTTATATATAAGTCGGTTATGAAAGTCTGCCAAATAAATGCCTTCTGTAAAAGAAAATTGGCAAGTTCTTGATTAGTACAATCAAGAAGCATCAGTCAGACACAAGACAAACATAGGTGAGACTAGGTCATGTAGGGACTTGTGTGGAAGACCACTGCCTTCGCTGTAAGCAACAATAACAAGTGTTATTCTCTAATACATATATGCAGAAGACTCATTGTGTAGATAGTTTACTGTCTATAAAAGTCAGTCTCTCATTTTTCATTGCTAAGAAAATTTCATTGAAGATATTATATCAAGTAGAGGTCTCTTGAACTGAGTAAAAATGGAATCTAGCCCAGTTTTGGGTGGCATGTGTCCTAGTTTTGGCCTTTGAAATATAAGAAGATGTTCACTAAAGGTTCTGGGAAGGTGTGTCCTCACTGATAAATCTTTTTTATCAGCTAAGTATTGAAATGGTTTGTTATGTACTAATAGATAACCAGAATAGTGACCAATAATGAATAAAATAATGTTATATCTGTGGCAAAATATTGCCACAATTTTGAGAAAACTTGAAAAGGAAACAATGTTTTAAGTTATTCAAATTGGAAAGGTCAATTTTTTGTCAATAATCTAGTTCTTTTTATATATAAATTCATTCAAAAGAAAAATACACCATATATCTACTGCTGCTGGGGTGAAAACCTGACAAACGTGTGTGATAATGCGATGTGCATAGCCCCACTTTATCTCTTGTCCATGTCCAGTGGGTTTAGATGAGTTTGCCTCCAGATTGTAGAGTATCACATCTTTCTATAGTCCTGATCAGTGATGCAACCAGAAACTTGAACACTGGTATAAAGATTTCCTTTTCCTCCTCCAGAAAGTTCTTGCCCTTGAGCAGGATTCAGTAGAAGGCTGCAATATTTGAAGCAGTCACCTAGCAGTTGTTTAACGTGGATGACTATGCCTTGCGGGCTTATACAGAAGGAGATGGAGCAGGTTGTCAATTATTTCTGCACTCAGGGCTATGGACTAACAATATACTTGAGTGAGGCAGAGGTTACACATCAGCTGCACCCCCACAGGCAATCCAAATCTGCCATTAATGGTGAGGAACTGAGAGTTTCAACAAGGTTGGGTTTCGTTGGTAGTGAGTTCCTAGTGATGCAAACTTGGACCAGGATATAACAGTTCTTGTTAAAAAGTCAGTGCATCAGCTAGGAAATGAACAGGTAAGGTATGGCAGTAACATTTCATCAAATTATAGTTCAAACTCCAAGTCCTATGTGTTGTCAGGCCTTTATGACTATGAGACGGGCATCTTACTGACAGCACATAGAATCTAAGAGTTCTTGCAGATGTTACTTTCTCTGGAATAAAAATGTGGCATGAATTTACCTTATTACAATCCCATAATAAAGCCATTTTGTGATGCTTAAAGCACGGAAATACAGAATGGAGTGATTATGGCATCTAATTAAAAGTCCCAGGACCAAATGTGGATATGATCTGGGTATTGTATGGTGCACATTTATTAAGTTATGGAATGAGGTGGTGAAGACATCAGCCATAAATGGGCATAGTTGGTAGCAAAGACACCAATCTAACAAACTTTGAGGTTAAATTGGTTCTAGGGCAACAAGTGTGAAAGCATTCCCAAGGCAAGGCCTTTTCTTGTAAGCATCATTAATTTAACCAGATGAATTCCCTCATCATTGACAATGCTGTGCTCCTTACATCATGTGATGAGGTGATCACAGTCCTGTAATTCAGGTGTTTCTTCAGATCCTTCCCATGTAAAATGCAGAAAAATTCTATTTCCTCTTTCACAGATCTATGGATAGATCTGATGAGGTGGGAAATGCAACTTTTTCTACTTTTAGATTCTCTGAACTATTTATCATCCTTCCTCTCCTTGACTTAGAACTCAGTGGTGTGGTTTCAGAGTATTAGTCATTGTCCTACCAAAGTCCTGCCTCTTTCACTCCTTTTTGTCTCCCTCTTCTGCCCTTTTCCTTATTATCCTCAAAGCAAATCTTAATTTGGAAATTTGGGAAGTGGATGGGAGGGAACTGAATCAGATGGATCATTTTTCTTCTAAATTCCTTGTTAATGTCTTGGTTTCTGGTATTCACATGCCTGTGATTTCACAACCTTTCCTGGAGGCGTTGGATGTCTCTGGGTTTAGTCTAGATGAGGGGAAGGCTATGGAAATGAAAAGAAATGAAAATTGTGGGGAACAAAAATGCACCAATATATTAGAATACTGTTTTACTTCTAAGATACAGTGTTAAATCCACTTTAAATTTTAAGTCTTTTCTTTTCTTGGCTACATCCTCACTTATTCTTGTTGATTTCCTCTTTTTAGATAGAGACCTGGCTCACTCAATGTTAGTGTGTATTAGTCAAGTTCTCCAGAGAAACAGAACTAGAAAGAGATAGATATAGATGGCCTGATAGGTAGATAAACATACCCACTTATCTATTTACCTACTGACCTGGGAAGAGATTTATGATAGGATATTGTCCACATGATTATGAGAGCTGAGAAGTCCTGTGGTCTGAAGGTGGAGACCAGGGAAGTCAGTGGTTTGGTTCTGTAATTCCAGGCGCTAAGAACCAGGAGCACTGAACCATAGGGAAGATTGATGTCTTAGTTCAACAGTAAGGCCCAGAGTGAATTCAACTTTCCTTTGACTTTTTGTTCTATTCAGGACCTCAATGGGTTGGATGATGCCTGCCCATACCCCATGTGCTTTACTTAATCAATTCATATGGTAATATCTTCCAGAAATACTCTCACAGACATACCTAGAAATAATGTTTTACCAACTATTGTTATGCCCAGATTTTGAGATCCCCAAATACCACCAGGGAGCCGAGTCCGATGCAAAAGCAAAAGAGCCCTTTATTCAAGCTAGCTTGAGCTCTCTCACACACTCACCGACACAGCGGCGGTGTAGAGAAAGAGAGCGAGTTTCAAAAAGCGCAACAGTTTTAGAGCGGCCGGTGGCCAATGAGATTGTAACACACAGAATGTTGCTTAGTAACTGTTT
>CM052799.1:164710529-164810254 GCA_028533885.1 Nasua narica | reverse complement strand
TCCCCAAATACCACCAGGGAGCCGAGTCCGATGCAAAAGCAAAAGAGCCCTTTATTCAAGCTAGCTTGAGCTCTCTCACACACTCACCGACACAGCGGCGGTGTAGAGAAAGAGAGCGAGTTTCAAAAAGCGCAACAGTTTTAGAGCGGCCGGTGGCCAATGAGATTGTAACACACAGAATGTTGCTTAGTAACTGTTTGAACTAGCCTATCACCCTGGCCAGAATTGGCGCGCAAGTTTGGCGGGCAAAAGGCGGAGTTAATATCCTTTCCCAGGCAGGGGTTCCGCGTTCCTATTGACTAACCCAAACCCATCCCATAGGCTGTCTGGGCTAATTAGCTCAAGGGAGGGCTGAGCCACACTCAGACCCTCCCAGACCCTGCGGGGGGCCACACACAAGAAGGCGGTGTAAGCAAAAGGAACCAGCCCTGCTCTGCTCCTTCACTATCTGGACATCCCGTGGCCCAGGCAAGTTGGCACAGAAGTAACCATCATAGGGTGACTGAATCTTTTCTCCTGGCAGGTAGTTTTGTTCCCTACTCTTAATGTGAAAAACTAGATCAGTAATTTTTTTCTTCTTTTGAAGAAGACTCTGATGGTCAGTTTTACATGTCACCTTTACTAGACTACAGTCTAGTCTGTAGTTATTTAATCAAGTATTAATGAAGATATCACTGCAAAAGTATTTTGTAGATTTTGTGATTAACGTCCATAATTAGTTGACCTTCAATAAGGGAGATTCTCACAGGTAGTCTGGGTCAGTCTGATTCAATCAGGTGAAAGGTCTTAAAAGCAGAACTGAGGCCTGATTCAGTCAGCGAAAGGTTTTAAAAGCAGAACTGAGGCTTCCCTGAAAAGAAATTCTACCAGATAACAGCTTCAGCCCATGTGCCAGAGTTTCCAGCCCTGAGAGTTTCCAGCCTATCCTTCCTGATGGCCTGCCCTCTGGATTTCAGAGTCGCCAGCCACCACAATCGGGTAAGCCAATTTCTTGCGAGAAATATCTCAATATATAACTCCAGCTGGTTTCTGATAAAGGGAAAAAGGAGTTATTGTGTAAAACTGATGCAATTGTTTTCCTGTGTGGGGAAAAATTTGCTTCTTTTAAATGCCTTCACATGGATTCAAATCTTGGCCTTGTAGGTTATGCTCTAATTCTCAGTGGCACTATTCATATATATTATGTTGTAAATGCTACCTCCTGGGTATTTTCACTGCGGTAGCCTTGGTTTCAATGCTTTCCTCTGAAGTGGTGAAAATGTGGGAATCTGAGTCACTATCAATGTCAGCTTTCTTGGGCTTTAGACCCTATGCATAAAAGCAGCTCCAGAGTAACCCTGTCTGACAGGATACAATTGAACCCACTAGTTGGAAAAACTGTAGATTATTAAGGACTGGTCTTCCTCATGAATAATTACTTCCATTGAGGTTAAATAGCTGTGTTCCTAAAAACATGCTATCTTTAGGATAGAGGTCCTAGAGTATGGAAAAAGGCTGAGTGCTGGAAATTGAATTTCTAATTCTGGCATTGGAAAATAGCATAAATAAGGCTCTTCTGAAGGGTTGGTGGTCTAATCACAAATCTAGCCATTGCTAAGGAGAGTTGCGCTTTTCAGAGCGTCTGAGGATTGCTTTTCTTTAGAGTTGAAGGATCACATTTATTGAATGGTATAGGAGACTATTTACCCTATATTTCCTTGTGTTTTCAACTCTTTCTCTTCCTATTTTTCTTCCTGATTTTTGTTCATTTCACTTAAATGATTCAGCATGGAACTCACAATTCTGATAAATTATTCTGATAAAAATGGGATTGATTGGCTTCTTATAAAATCTCCATATCTTTGTCAGATCTCCAAAGAAAGTTTTAGTTAAGATGTTTAAATAATATGTCAGAGTACCCTATAAAATAATCTAGAAGCACTGAAATAGTCAAAATAATTGTAGAAAAACATCCAGCTTTAAAATTCTATCCCACAACTGTCCGTATTGCAGTGTCAGATCACCCAGCACCACATGTGTGACCCCATGGTATGCTGTCTTTTAAAAAGCCTGCTCTGTTTCGCTATCCCCAGTCCTTTTCTCCATCTGCCTGTTGACCCATGTGGCTGTTTTAACATCCACCTCAGCGGAAGCCTCATACCTGCCTGGCCAGCAGAAAGTAACACAATGACAGCAGTTTCTGTGGGACTGCAGAAGAGGGGACGGGAAACCTTGGATGCCCTGTCTTTTTCTGGACAGCTAAAATTAAGATAGAGGACAGCTCCAGGAAAAGTCATGCCCTGGAATTTTCAATTGGCTCACAGCAGTTTAGAGAGTGGGTGAATAAATGGGCAATCTATTTCAGGGCAGTTTCCTTTCTGGAAGAAGGGGCAATTTGTTTTAGGGTCACATGCTGGGCAACTATCTGCATGAAAAACCGGAATCCTTTTGGAATACAAGCGATTCACCACAGAATCTTGTGATCACTTTCGTAGGAAGGCAACATTGTAATGAATCAAGGTCTGTCAACACAGTGATCAAGATTGTGTTCACCCCAGTAGTCACTGAAAGTATGTTCTGGGTAGTAATTGCTTCCTTTGAGAATATGGGAGGTTATTTACAGACTAATTTTCATTTGAATTTCTTCCACATTTCCTGACATGACATTTAACCAGTGTAATTTCTTCAAATGATCATGTAGTCAGTTATGTTAAGAGACCCCAATGTCTGTTTACTGACTTATCACCTAAAGCAAAATAACATTTTAAAAGCAAAAATTTTAGTTTTATTCCCTCCTCCCCCAGAAATGACCTCTGCTTTACATTAAATGGAGAAAGAGAAATACTTTTACTCATTAAAAAAGGAAGTCATCTTTTGATAATCAACTCAGGCTGTGTGGACTCTAATTATTGAGTATATGAGACTTCCAAAAGAACCATTTTAGGGAGTATCACTGAAATAATTAAAATGCATTGATGGTCTTGAAAATAATTAAATAGCCACATCATTTATCTGATGTACAGGCTACATCAGAGGCTAAGCTGTTAAAGCCAGTGGAGAGATTTTTCCAATCATACATGTGGCTGCCAAATTTTATTTTGAGGTTTTAAATTTATTAGAACCACAAGTTCACATTAAAAGTTTCACGTGTGGTACAAAAAAGCCTGTCTTAAACCTCCGTGAACTCGAACCAGCCACATCATATAGAGCTTTAAGATTTTGCACAGTAACGCTTGTGGTAAGATGACATCTATATCCCACGACAGCCTCTGTGGTGTTGTGTCTCCAGCTCCCTGCCTCTAACACTTCTGCTGGGTGGCTTCTGGGTCTCTGTAAGTAACTGAGAAAATCTGTCTGATGGAACACCATGGGAGGCATAACTCCAGGTTAAAACCCAGAGTTTGCCAAGCCTATCAATTCACTTCTGAAGTGCTCATTCTGTGAAACAGAAATTGTCGTAATAAAAAAGAAGACAATTCATCTATATCCCTGTTTTAAAAAGTTTATTTGTTCACTTATGGCCTGAAGACCATTCCTTAAAAAAAAAAAAAAATGGAGCTGGGCAAAGGCGATCAAGGGCGCCTCATTATTTGGCGGGATGGAGGGGGAGGGGGAATTTGAACTTTAAGGCAGCTGGCTACCCTGTTCAATAATAGCAATCTCTTTAAACACAGTTAGGTCGATAGTGAAATATTTACTGAGGATGCATCCAGAATGATTTGAAGCCAGCTCTTTGGAGAGCATTGATAATCTCAGGGTAATCTAAGGCATCCGTATATGAGGTGTCAATGTGCCACACTGAACAGAACAATGCCTCTGATACGCATCTGTGGATCATAAATAATAAAAAGCTATTTTAAGAGGTTTCATAGCCTCAACATGAAATTACCTCTGACTAAAAACAGGATAGGGCAGTTCTCAGTGGGGGATAAGAAAATGTGAGATTTTCGAATATCAGCAGTGAAGATCAGAGCATGGTGAAAACCCAATTATATCAAATTTGAAGGACCTTTAAAAACTTTTTTGTCAAAAAGTAGTTTTTTTTTTCTCTGTGTGCTATAACTTTTGCTCTATCTTTTGTTACCTGTCCTTTCATTTTCAGTCTGCCCCTTCCCATATTACTCAATGTGCTTCAGTTTTTCTGGGACAGAGATTCTGGATGGAGTTTTCTATGTTTTGCTGATCTCATCCTGTGAATTTATTAAAAAAAATTAAATTTCTAGAAATACATATTGCTAAAACAAGTTACAGGCCAGTTTTGACTAAACTGCTATTTAAATTATCGATGTATATCTCCAGAAAACAACCTTCATAGCTCATTATGAAGCTTTTTTGAATGAAGAGACAAAACAGTCACTCACAGAAATTGTCTAGCAGCACTTCACAGACAATTGCACAAATTATCCAAAAGCAACCGTGACATGAGCTCCATTCCATTTATAATGTGACATAGATGATATGGCCCACTGCTTACAGGACCATATCTCAATTATTTTAAATAGAAAACTTTAACAAATTCACTCAATTAGAGCCCAGTTTTAATCATTTGCAAACTGGCCAACGCAGTGTCACTTTTTAAAGAAGCAGAACTGTCCTTCCAGCCATTATGGGGCTTGCAAGGATCATATGCATAGGATGAAGTTATAGTTCTAAACCATGAATGATGCTTCTGCAAAGATATCTAGGGGCAAACCTGTCTTGTGCAGCATATAATTGTGAAGCAAAAAACTTGGGTGGCTTGCAGTATGTTACCAATGGACAGACTAGAAGGGGCTTTTTAGTAATTTTATAAATTGCATCTTTAAAACTCAAAATTCTAGACTCTGACAAATTATTGTATAGCAATATTTTGTTTTATTTGTTCTTAATAAGATTAATGTTTTATAAGTGGTAGAGCGACAAGATATAGAATACATATCTCAGGAAATCTCAAAGAATGAATTATGGCTTTGAATTAATTTTAAAAGGAAAACATATAGATGATAATATTGGTTTGCTAATATAAATCTAAAGTAATTTCCTGTACTTACAATAAAATGTGGCTGAAAATATCTTCCAAATGTTTAAAAATCTATTTATTATATTATTAGCTGCATCAATTCAATTAATCATTTGCAAAATATGTAAAGTCTTCTTAAGAATGAAACAATAATCCTCCATGTGTGCACAACACAATGTTTTTCAAACAAAGGTATTTGTCAATTTCTTAAAAGGATGTTAATAGATACTTTCATAATTTAATTCTCATTCTTGACTGGCTTTTCATTTGTAATAACACATGACAAAAATGAGGGTCATGGTTATGTGATGCTGCAAGAATCATTGTACAATTTATCAAGATATGTGTGAATCTTTGCATGCGTGTACATATAATTACAAGTGTGTATATATCTATATAATTTATTATTTAATATCAGATTCATATTTAGCAGCCATGCCCTGGTGCAGGAGCCTGTTGTTCATGGGTGATAGAACTGGTGTCTGATCTGATGTAATTATCCTAATATATGTTAAAATATTTTTAATATTATTTTGTGTAAAACAAGATGATCAAGTGATGATAAGCAGCATTGCTTATTCTAATACTCCAGTATATTGAGTACTAATTATACTGTTCATGTAAAATTTCATTACTGCCCTAAGAAGTGAAAATTTTGGGAAATAGGCTTATAAGCCCTAGATAAACCAATGGGATCATTTTACCATAGTGAAGAGAAGGCTTAGAGTTTAAAGTGCTTAATGTTTAGAGTATGATAACCAGAAGTTGGATATGTACATATAAGATATGTCAGAAAAAAATCGGTGTAACTGCCAGTAGTTGTCAGGACCTCTACAATTCACCCTTGCTAGACCTGGGGGGTTGCTTTCATCCTTGACAAAGTCTGTGGTTAGTAAAACCACAATTCAAAATGTCAGTGTTTTGGCGAAGATAAAGAGTTAAGAATCAACTTTAAAAATTCTTCTCTCTCTTTCTCTTTTTAATATTTTTGAACTGGACATATATAGGTTGAAGTTGAATGTCTTTAACACTTATATTCTTCCTTGTTTGGTTTTCACAAGAAGAAAACTACTTGAATAATGCCTAGCTAAAATGAAATTTCCTGACATTCTTTCCCCAAAGTCTAGTCATTCATCATTCATTCTCTCTCTCTCTCTCTCCCTCCCTTTCCCCCTAATATATTGGCTGACGATAAATTGATCTCTTTTCTCTAGGACCAGTCACTGCATTCTCTAAGTATGTATCACTGAAAATACAACTCCGTTCCACCCCATCTTCCTTTTTTTTTAGTTATTTAAACCATAAACTTATGGGGTAAGAAGGAGGATATGATGATTTGTTTGTTTCTGCTCTGTACCATATCAAATTTGGATAAAATTAGTTGCTCTTTCTCATATTCTTCAATGGTTTCATGTTCTTAAAGTTATTCCTGTCTTCTTCCTAAATTTGCCATTCTAGTACCATGTTGAAAATATAAGAAGAAAAAAAAAGGACTATTGAGAATAATTCTATTGTGGGTGGCTAAATGCTAATTCTACACTGGAGGATGCTGACTCCCTCTCTTAGCTTTTTGATTAAAAGTCAACTTTTTATTGTAGATATTTTTTATGATTTGAGGGTTCAACTACTCTAATATAAACTAATTCATTACTGGATTATAGTTATTAAAAGGTGAATTTTATTAGTTTTTAAAATTAGATGGTAAGTGAAAATTTTCAGATCTCTATAATTATTTATTAATATGTTTTATAAAATTATTTTGCTAATACCTTTTATTCATTGTACCAAACTACTTGTTAAGGCATTTACCCCAATACTCTCCCTCTCTCAATATAACCAGGTGAGTTTTTTTTTTCCTTTGTAGTTATTCAACTCAATTAAAACAGTTTCTAGATTGACATTGAGCATTAGAAAATCAAGGGTCACAGTATTTGATTTAATAAATTTAATATTCTTTTAAATTTAAATCATAACCCAGCTGGATCCCTAAAAGAGCCTTGGTTCTTTTTTCATTCCAAGTTGCATTCTATTGAGCTGCTCTTGGAACTGACTTCAGAAGTATTTGGGAACAGAGGGGCAGGTGCAGACATTGGTTAGAGATTGAAGTGGAGGATGGGATGAAGTTCTTCTCAGTCTCCTATGTGAGCAATGGGAAATGGCATTTCCATAGTAATTACAATCTTCCACCTGTGGAAAGGGAACATAATGAATGTCATTCCTACTCATTTTGTGGAATTTCTCTAATCAGTTACTTTTTTAGTAAATCTGGCCTGATTTTTGAATAGAATATAGAATGTCAGTTTATGTGTCAACAATAGGTCTCTTCTGTATCTCCTTTAAAAAGCCAATTTAAAAAAAAAAAGCTAACTTAGATTGTGACTACAGTGTAACACATTCCAGTTAGGCTCAGAGTTAGAAGAATGACAAATTCAAGATATCAACTCTAACTGATTTTAGAAGCAATCCTATATCTAAACATCAGCCAACTTTCTCCTCTTTAGAACATGACTGCTTTATTTGTCCTCTTTTTATATTCTCTTTACTCCAGAGATTTCTATAAAATTTTATTTTCATGTAAAACTCACAGCACACTTTAATTTCCAAGAGTCACACAAACATGTATATTTGCAGTTGTGTAAAATTCTCTTCTGTAAAGCATTTTGGTGTCTAAAATTTGGAGCTCAGGGAAATATTAAATTAAAATATTACCCATCAGATTCTTGGGGATACAGAAGAGGCTCTGAGGGGTTAAAGTCAATCACTAGGACTAGGACTAGGACTACTGCCAAAAATCCTACACCTGGGCAGACTTAAACTGGATTTTAGCCATCTTGTGTACATGATCAGTTCTCCAGAGGGGCTTTTTAAAAAATTTTATTTATTATTATTTTTTTAACTGCATGGGACAGGTAGGCAGAGACAGTGGCTGAAATGGAATCCATTGCATGAAATGGCTTGTGTGCTGATTGAATTTAAAATTGGAATTTCTTATTCCTTGATTTTTGCTTCAGAGATGTGTGACAGGGGAGGCAGGTGTCTTGTAAATAAAAAATGTGACTCAGCTATAAAACATGGAATGGGGAGAATAAAAAGCTTCACTGCTCATTTAAAAAAAAAGAGAGAGAAGAAAAAGAGTCTGTGGAACATAAACGATCTTGGCAGTTTCCAGAGATCTACTTTTGAACAACGAATCCAAATATCAGGATACTACTCTGGTTGTAGTTTTCACTAAATTTTAATGAGGGGATTGATATAACTTTATCTGAAAAACAGCACTGACCTCTCTAAAAATTCTTTTCCATTTATTTACCAAGTCTTCCTTATCAATAACATTTTTTTTTTAAAAAGAAATAGAAATAAAATAAGTATCTTCTAAAAGATTCTTTGGTAAATAAGATACATTTGTGTGTGTGTGTCAGAGGGACAAGTTTTTACATGATACCCCACTTATGTCTCACTTAAAAATTTACAGTACAAGCTTCACATAATAATTTGAAAACATTTTAATTTATTTAAATGATTTACTCAAACTACATTATTTCAGAGAGAAAGAGATAAGGTAGCCAACCTCAGCCTCCATGGGAAAAGACATCATTCTTTTGCAATGTAGCAGATCTAAACATCCTATTTTCATTATGTATTACGTTCCTTACTTTAGTTTCTCCATCGAAATCATACACTAAAATTCGATATTCTCCTTTCAAATAAAGCGAATTCCCTGTTGTCTTGAAGAAAGTTGTTCTTAGCCACATTGAATTTAAAGAGGAAAACTGCAACAGCAGTCAACAAATAAGAAACACACTAGATACTTAAAAATTCTCTCTTGGGCATTGTCCAAGAGGCTCTAGGGACCCAGGGAAATAGAGTATTTTAAGAAAAACAAAAACATACTTCAAAGAAAGAGGTATTGAATTTCTTCCTGAATGTTTTTATGTCTTTCCTCTGTTGAACTAGGGAGTAGGGATTTTAACAGCCTGTATCTTTTCATGGTGGATTTTGGTTGCAAAGCCTTCAAATGATAAAATCACAGGAATATTGGACATTCTATTTGATTCTTGAAAAATAAGACAATGAACACACTAAAAACAAAGGGTTTATGGGGGAAAAATCTTGACTGGAAACAGAGTTCTCAGTAACAGTACATCAGGTGGGATCCAGGTTCAAAGACAATCAGATACTATGGGTCTTATAATTTATTTTGTTTGACAAGGAATTATTGAGTTTATACTATATGCTATGATGTTGCAGAGGAAAATTAGAAAATTTTATTCCTGATGCAGAAGAATATAGATTCAAATGGTGAAGGAAAGAATGAGAAATGATCTTAAAGAAGGAACCAGAGATTCTAATGTATTAATAATATCAAAAAGAGAGACTAAGAGATTTCTCAAAACTGTTATACAACAAACAACCCCCCCAAACAAAAAATATTCCAAAACCAATTAGTATCTTTGGCAATAATTTAATAGATCATTCAAGCAACATATTCATTATAGAAATATCATTATAAAAAACCAAAAAAAGGAAAATAGAATATAGACACACGAGAACCACTTAAATGTTTTAGCATATTTTCTTTCCTTCTCATTTCTGTGTGTCTTCTCATGAATGGAATAATGAAAAACTGCTTCTCCCCATCCTTCATTATCACATTATCCCATTCCACCATTCTGACAGCAGAGTTACTTTAAACACACACTGCACCAAATGTGAGGTTATAGCATAGTCCAAAAATACTATGTTAACTTAAGTGAAAAATGGGATTTTGGAGTATATTAAAATCTTGAGTACAGAGCTTTTATTTGAAAGTACCAGGCTTTCATGAGAGAAGACCAGATTCCTAGTTTTCAAGAAGTCAAAGGCTGGAAAACTTAAAGTGAAAATTTATAGCGTAGACTCTAGAGTAATTTCCTGAAGAGCTCTTTCCCTTCCAAAATCATTTAAGTACAACGAATTGACAAGGGATGGGATATCAGAGAACATGACAATAGACCAAACAATGTTGTCACGGCCCCTTTCTAATACTAAACTCTGAATGTGAAGGTGACGGGGCTCTGAACAGAAGGCTTTCCAGAGTTGAATGGTGGAGATTGCAGGGCTATGAGATTTTTCACATAGGAGCCAGTACTTAAGTGCAGTATGAGCCATGGCAAGAGAGGGGTTTATGTCGAAAGTCTTGAATATTCAACATGGTACAGGTGACTGAGGCTCCCTGAGTCTCAGGTTAAGAAGGGATTAGAAAATGGCAAAAAGTTCATCCAACCTGTAGAAAACCATCATTGTGATGAGGCAATCTCAGAGAATGAGGGTTTTAGGGTAAGAAGTCATGATGGAACCATGGATACAAGTAATAGATGCAATGGATACAGTGGATACTAGGCACACCAAAGATCAGGCCAGGCAAGTAAGTAAGACAGAGGATTGTGTGTAAAACATAATATGATCATCTATTGAATGACGGACATCAAGAAAGTCATCTGGGAATTTAGACCAGTCTGGAAGAGAAAAATAAAGAATGAGGAGAAAGAGAATCTTGATTTAACTCAGTTGAAATAATAAATTAAACAGAAATAAACTCAAATAATAACAGTTATGTCCATCTTAATTTGAATTATGTTTTTCTTTCCTTCCAAATTGAAATGTGTACTTATGAGCTAAGTTACTTTCAGTTCTCATCAAATAAAAATTGTATGGCATCCCAATATTATCATTTATTAATTTTCTAATGTTAGACATTTTAGATAATTTTTCTGTTTTAATTAATATACAATAAATACCTTATATACATTTTAGTGTGTCTCACCTATTTATAACGATAAATTTCTAGAAGTGCAATTACTGGATCAAAAATCTGATTATTTGAAAAATTTTTTTAATTAAAATTATTTTGAAGTTTTAATTTTAATTCCAGTTAACAAACAGTGTAATATTAGTTTCAGCTGTACAATAGAGTGGTTCAACACTCCCATATGATAACTTCCATACATCCCAAGTGTACTCCTTAATCCCCATCTCCTATTTAGCCCATGCCCCCACCAACCTCCTCTCTGGTAACTATCAGTTTGTTTTCTATAGAAATGTTTTACTACATATTTTAATTTTATTTCAGAATGGACATACCAACTTATTCTCCAATTAACATTGCCTAAGAGTTTCTATTTCTCTTAACGCAGGACAGTAGCAGTTAAAATTATTCAACAGTGTGAATGGCTATGACATTATAGTTTTAATTTCATTTCTTGATTGCTAAAAGATGCCAAAGCCTCTAAAATCACTGAGAATATGCTATAGACTTTCTAAAGTTTCCTTCTATTTATTTTTTTTTATTTTTATTTTTTAAAGATTTTTTTATTTATTCATTTAACAGAGTGAGAACACAAGCAGGCAGAGAGGCAGGCAGAGGCAGAGAGAGGAGCAGGCTCCCTGCGGAGCAAGGAGCCCGATTCGGGACTCGATCCCAAGACCCTGGGATCATGACCTGAGCCAAAGGCAGTTGCTTAACCAACCGAGCCACCCAGGCGTCCCTCCTTCTATTTCTTGAAGTAAAACAAAAATATACCATAGGGAAACATTTGTTTTGATTCTCATATTGGTCCCCGCTCATGTGT
Source organism: Nasua narica (assembly GCA_028533885.1). Lineage (NCBI taxonomy): Eukaryota > Metazoa > Chordata > Mammalia > Carnivora > Procyonidae > Nasua > Nasua narica. The sequence goes on along the minus strand of CM052799.1, from coordinate 164,798,668 downwards.
CTGAGTCTATCTCTGTTTGCTCATATTTAATGGGATAGGGAAGGCCTATCTTCAGAAGTGGAGCTAAAACAAGTTGGCTCCAAAACTGTGTGAGTCCTTATTCCAATGTGTCCATGATGAAAAGAGAAGGGAAATTTAAGATTTGCTGGAGTCTTTATTTGCTTCACTACAGGTCTATTTGCCTGAGGGAAGCAAGGAAGGGACTTTAGTTATATGTGCCTTTCTGGAAGGGATCTTCATTGCTGTTCTGAAAATTTTCTTTTTCATTTATGTTGCAGCAGGCTGAAGTTAGTTAGAATACTGTGTGCCCCCCTTTCTAATTAGCATTTTGGTGACAAGGGGAAGAGAGTTTAACACATGGATTCAAACTCCCAGTTGGGCCAGAAGTCAGTATACACATTTTAAGGCTCTACCTTCAGAGGATTTTATGGTTTATATTCCCATAAACAATGCATAAAACTGCCCATTTATCTACACCTTCACATATTCTAATGTACAATGTCATAGACAAAATTGTCATTATAGAATGAGGGTGATTAATATTTTATATGCTTTTTATTTTTTATTTATTTTTTTATTAACATGTAATGTATTATTTGCCCCAAGGGTACATGTCTGTGAATCATCAGGCTTACATATTTCACAGCACTTACCATAGCACGTACCCTCCCCAATGTCCATCACCCAGCCACTCTATCCCTACCCCTGTACACCCCAGAAACCCTCAGATTGTTTTGTGAGTTTAGGAGTTTCTTATGCTTTGTCTCCCTCCTGATCCCATCCTGTTTCATTTTCCTATACACCCCCTACGACCCCCTTGCCCTGCCTCTCAAATTCTTCATATCAGAGAGATCATATGATAATTGTCTTTCTCTGATTGACTTATTTGGCTTTTTAAATTATCTTTTTCTTTTTATATTAACTACTTGAAAGGTATATAACAAATTATGTCCAAATTTAGCAGCTTAAAGCAACAAACATTTATGAGCTCATTGTTTCTGTGGGTAGGGAATTCAGAGGTAGCTTAGCTGGTTGCTCTCGATCAAGAAGTTGTAGTGAAGATATTGCTAGTTTATAGTTTTCTGAAGGATTCAGTCTCAAGATGGCTCATTCACATGACTATTGGCAGGTAGTGTTAGTTCTATGTTGGCTCTTGGTGGGAAGCCTTAGTTTCTCTCAATGTGAGTTTCTCCATAGGCTGGTTTAAGTGTCCTCACAGTATCGATGTTGGTTTTCCCTACAGCAAGTAATCCAAAATAAGACAGAAGCTTCAGTGCCTTTTATGATCCAGCTTCAGATATCACATTCCATCACTTCTACAATATCTTATTGGTAACATAAGTTATCCCTATTCATTGCAGAGGAGGACTCTAAAAGGATTCCAAAAGTCAGCATCTTGACCCCTGCACAAATGGATGCTATTCTCACCCTACTTATGATACCCCATAACCTGGCTGTTCTTTGTGGATAGCTTCCTCACCTCCACATGGGTTTCAACACCCTGAAGGGGTCCACCCCCTTGAGAAGGTGCTCTAATTACCCTTATTGGGTTCTGAAACCCAACACCAGGATTACCTAGTGTGGACCCCCTTCTCACTATGGTAGAACTCTGACAGTCCACTTTGGCCTACTGGGCCAACTCCCCCACCTTTCACCTCCTTGAGAGGACATCTACTTTGTTCTATCTCACCAAGAAGGAAAAAGAAAGAAATGGAAGAATTACCAATAGCATTCCCTGAACAATCAGGAAAACAAAGTTCCAAATATCTGTATTATTACCTAACACTATACTAGACATCACAATAAGATGAAAACTTAAAGCTTAAAGATTGGAAAGAACAAATCAGAGTTATTATTTAGGAATAATATGGCTCTACATAGAGAAGACCAAATAATTTACAAAACAGAATTATTTACAAAAAAATGTTAGACATAATGGAGTTTAGACAAATTGTTGGCTGTAATATCAGTACATAAGTGCATACAAATACATGATCACATTTCTATCCCCCAGCAACAACCAAAAGAAACAAACAGAAATTAGTGAACATAATTAAACAAAAACCACAATTGATAATAGTGACAAAAATTTTATCTTGAAAAATAAACTAAAAAATCATGTGCAAGACCAAAAAATACATAATTATACTAAAAGATATTAAAGGAGATTTTAATAACAAGTGATATCTCATGTTCATGGAAAGAAGACTCAATAACAAAAATTTTATAACTTCCTGTTTTGATCTCCAGAGTTGATGAAACTGTTAAAAGAGTACTTATGGATTGTTAAGAAGAATAAGGGAAAGCTTGCCTTATTTGATATCAAGACTTCTTATAGAACTAATATAAAGTAACATTAGATCCCATGGACAAACTGACCAATTAAAACAGTTTATAGGACCCAGAACATATCAGCTTAATTGAAATTGAAATGCAAAACCTAAAAATTTTAGAATTAGGAAAATTCCTTTTTAAATAAGTTATAAAGAGCAATAACCATAGAAACACAATTTATTAATTTGATTCCATTAAAACTAAGAATATTTCCTCATTATAAAGAAATGAAAAGACAAGTTGTGAAATAGAAAGTGTAGCAACATAAGTAACTGACAGCCTAAAAACATGCCAATTGCTAAGAAGAAAAATAACTAATAGAAGAATAGGCTAATGACATAAATAGGTGTGTTAGATAGGTAGAGCTCCCCACCACGATTCCTGCCTCCTGGTGTTCAAGCATTTGTGTACCTAATAGGTGGGTCCAGTAACTTCTAACCAGTAGAATTTGGCAAAGGTGATAGAATGTCACTCCCAGGATTATGTTACATTACATGAAACTCTTTTGCTAGCAGACTTGTGCTAAAGACTCTTCTTACATATTTAATACAGTAAGCTGCCATTTTGAGAAAATCCTTATGGCAAAGAACTGTTGACAGCATTTAGGAACTGGGGGTAACTTCTTGGAATTGAGGGTTATCTTCCAGCTGTGAGTTATCAAGAAGCCCAGATTCTTAGACCTACAGTCAAACAAAACAAGTCTGCCAACAACCTGCATGAGCTTGAAAATGGATTCTTTCCAATTTTGAATGTCCCAGGTGAAAATGAAGTCTATTCATCACCTCTACTGAATTTGTGGTAAGTTGTTACATAGCAATAGATTACTAATACAGCATGTACTTCATGGAAACTTGAAAGACATATGGACAAGAGAAATATACTTGATCTCATTAATCATTAGGAAAATACAAATCAATACCACAGTTAGATTTTTTTGCCTATCTAATATATTGGAAAAATGTAAACTGTAAATAAGAAGTGCTAACAGAGTGGTGGATAAAGTAGAACTCATTTTCTTCGTAAGTGCAAACTGGTTCAACAGCTTTGCAAGTTAGTTTGAAATTATCTTGGAAAGATGTGCAGTGTACTTCTTCCTAGGGTGAAGGATCAAGGATCTGGAATAGGGAAGGAGTACATAAGTAATGGAAGTTCATGATAATGTTCTCATTCTTGTGTTGAGTGGTGATTGACAAATGTTCATTTTGTTATTGTACTTCATATATTACTTATAAATATTCTTTTGGATGTTTTATGAGTGTTTTAAATGTTATATTATTAAAAAGTAATGAAGGGAAATAAGAAAGCTTAAACTGTTTTAAATATTTAAATAGAAAAAGAGACAAACTTTGTTCTTGGGAAAATATCAAAACAAAATATTGACTCCTGCTATCAGTGTGTGCATATGTATACATGTTGAGTGGGGGGAAGGAGGAGGAGAAGGGGAGAGCCAAAAAATGAAAAAGTATAAGAAATCAACAAAATATAATGAGGGATAAATAATACCATTAAAATATTCTAATACCACTTTTCTAAGAGAAAATATTTATACAATGAAATAATAAATTAATAATAAAAATAATGTTCATTTTCCTGTATCTAAAACTTGATGTTTCCTTGGGTTCTTTCCATCTCAGCATTATATACTAATACTCCTTCCTTGGAGATACATACATAATCCAGGACCTGAAAAAGTATTATATCCCCAAATTACTTTGTTGTGTCAGATAGCTTGTGGAAAATACATTATTTTGCCTCTCTTTTGCATAAGAATGTTCAATGCTATTCAGAAGTCGATTCTATAAACTGTGGTGTTATTGCTATTGAGTAGTAACTAGAATGAAATTACTAGAATGAACTATGGCATGACCAGAAATGATATATCAAATCTGTACCAAATTAATCTCTTTATTTTAGTTTTATTTTCTATATGTAGTATAAGATAATGAGATCCCGCAAAATTCTAAAAATCCAGTATCACACACAGTATCTCAGATATTAGACCAAACTAAATATTAAAATTGAGTCTTTGATACATTAGAAATATGAGAATAGCATTTTTGTTACTTGAAGTCAATTTCACTGATTCAACAACTCAATTTCTCTACCCATTTTTAGAATTAAAAAATGATATTTCAATGAAATGCTTTATAAATGAATAGCAGAGATTTTATGTCTATATTTTCCATAATTTATTTATAACTTTCCAAGTTTATTCATGTACACATGCATGCATACACAGACAAATATATATATGTACTTGTTAATTTTTTTCCTGTCAGGTGATTTTAAATAAGATATGACCACTAAAGTAGGAAACTGTAACATTTTTTAACCTTAAAAATAAAAGAACCAACTAGAAGTGTCCTTGTATAACTTCAAGATCTGTTTGACTTTCAGGTAAAATCAAAGACTTTTCTATAGTTTTTTCCCATTTTTATATTGAGCTTATTTTAGTCTCAGTAGAACTATGATATACTGTTCTCAGTGGAATAAGAAACAAGTAACATGGATAGCTTAATAGGGAATTTGACTTTGAATTTATTTCCTATTTAAGCTTCAAGAAATTTTCACAAAGACTGAAATGTTTTGGACTATTTTTAAAAGAACAAACAGAATTCTCCCTGCTCATACACTACCTACAGGCTAAAAAGCACTCTGACAGCTAAAAAAAAAAAAAAAAAAAAAAAAAAAAAAAATCCCTTTGAGATGGCAGAATGGAACCCCAAGTACAGTACTTCCCCTAGCATAATATCATTGAACAGTTCCAAGTCCTTTGTTCTTTCTAAGCCTATTTTGAAATGGAAAAGTTAAAGATGTGCATATGATATAATGGAATTCTTTGTGCCCTCTTTTATGAGAATAGGATATTTCATGATTGAAAGAATCCATGAAATTTTGCTATTACAGGTCCATCCTTTTCTTTGAGTTTGAACATGGAACTAGGTTACTTTTTTGTTCTTCCATGTATTTACAAATCCATTATCAATTCTCTTTGTGATGATTATTTCTCTTTCATTTAATGTCTCTATCAAGATAGATGCAACTTCTGAGCCTCACATATACAAGGTGACCTTCTGTATAACAAAAGAAAATACATTAAATAGGAAGTGATTTGTCCTATAACATGCTTTTCACTTTTTAGCAAATAACAGCAGAACAATTTGTATCAATGGTGCTTAACTCTAGAATGATATAATAGCATTATTAAAGTGCTTATTAAATACATTTTTATTAACTAGTTTTTTATTGCAAAGGAAGAGATTCTTCACTTGTCAATTCATAAAATAATATATTTTTGACCACTCTAATATAACCTGTAACAGACACTGTGCAGAATGTAATACAACCCACTTTTTAAAATTATTTTAAGTGGCAGTTTAATCATGGTTTCTGTCAATTTGTAGAATCTGTGAATATAATGAAAAAATATTTTTTTTAAATAAGGACTCCTTACACTTCTCCCAATTCCAAGTATAAAATAATTTTACTTTGTATATTATTGAAAAGAGTATAGCTAATTACATTAATTTTCTTATTCTTTTTAAAAGGTTTTACTTTATTATTTTAATAGTCTCAATATACCATAATATCAAGCAAAAGAACATCTTACAGCCATTTCTAAGCTTGATTTTACACTTAAATCCCTGGAAAATGTACTGCCATGCAAGGAAATAGTTCAGTTGAGGCCTGGCATCTGTAACTAAAAGTAATTTTTATTTGAGATTTACCTATTATGCTTCCATTTTTATAGAAGACAATTATACAAAAAGTATACTCTATTCCTATAGGCTTAACAAACAAACTCTATTTTGCTTTTCTTGTCCAATAGTTCAATATATCTGAAAAGAGACTACAAAAATAAAACTAATGTTTAAAGTATAATTGATAAGTGTTTTTGGCTGGTGTAGCTTGAAGGACTTTTGGTATTAATTTAAGCTAAGGTTAGATGGGAAGCAATTTGATTTCTTGGTAATGATTCACGACTGCAGCTCATTTACCATACTAAATAGCAAATATTCTAATATAGGGGAAAGACATATAATTTCATCATAGGATGAAGTTATTTTTTAACATGTTATCCATAGTTTGACATGATGTGAATTTATTTCATGAGGACAATGTATCACCATTTGAATTTTGCATGGAATATTAACTAAGATCAAAGAGTAGCATAATGTAAAATAAAGTCTATCTTAGTGGGCAGTAGACATAACTGGGATAAAATATAACAGGTCCTCTAGGATTAAGAGCAATTTAAAATGGTAGAAAAATGGTGAGAATCTAATATGGTCTTGGATTAAATAGGCTGGTAAAATAATTTGTTTATTTGATTTTTTCCAATTCCTTATTACCTTTCAACTATCAGTTGTATTTATAAATCTGAAATTCCAATATATATATATTAGTTCTGTTGCTTAAGATTACCTCTCAATGTCCCTTAATCATATGACCCTTTTGAAGTTTCTCTGGACATGACTAATCTCCTTTCCTTGAGAGTTATTAAACTGTTATTCATAGCTTATGTTTATCAAATCAGCTGGAGTCGAAATGATGAAAAATTTCTTTTGATCCTATATTGTGTATTAACTAAATACATATTCCTAATAATTAATCTGGTAAAGAATATTTTAAGACAATTGTGATTTACTTGGACATTGTTGGCAATTGTTGGATGCAGCATAAATCACAAATAAATAGAAATATTCCTGGAATTATATGTAAACCTTGATTAATACACTGAAAATACTAGCATCTTTAATACAACCCCAGGATGATAACATTAAATTACTTCTAATGAATGATTTAAAAGTTAATTGACTACTTTTATAACACTAACAAATGGAAAAAGATATTATATCCCCAAGCATTTTTCAAAAAATTAATGAGGCAATAAGAGCTATGTAAAGCAGGTAATCACTTGTTAATTGATTTGTTATTAGGATTATATTAAACCTGGAATAATATATTTACTTCCAGATTTCTTTAAAATAGACAAGATAGTCACACCCTTTCTGAAAAATCTGTAGTCTGTTGCTTAGGTAACCAGTTAGCCATTTATTAGAATAGGGAGAGTAGTTGACAGATCATTAGTGAAATAAATATATGATCTCTATGAACTCATATCTATCTACATGCACTAACTGTCTTGTGATGTGAGAATACATCACAGCCCTCAAAAGACATTCCTCCAAAGTGTTTGATGGGGAGAGTGTTATGCTGGGGAAAATAAATGCAAAGAAAAATTACCACCCTGTGAGAATTAATTTGCTTTGATTTCATTTGAAAACTTCTAGATATATTCAGCAATATTCCTTAGTGAAGCCCAACATGTGAGTTAGCTAGCAGGATAAATGGAATAATTCATCTTTCAACATTACTTTGTTGGCATCCTTCAAACATTAAAAACTATTAGGATCCATTATAGTACTTTAGCCCCTCTCCCACCTCTCTTCCATATTTTAGCCCTAATTACTTCTACAAATAGAGATATTTTTTCAGATATTACAATTTAATAGACTCATTCTTACCTACATACCAATGTCACTTTCTTTTCATCATGTAATTTGTGGAAGATATCTAACTTAAGTTTTTTCTTCTCAATCTACATATGAAATCTGAAATGCCTTTTTCTGATTTGTCTCCCTTCCTTTCATATACTTTTCAGAAGTACTTTCCCCATAGTTTTTCACATAAAATAAAACAAAGCCTTTTTATTGGTTTGTTTTAAAGCTTGAAAGAGCCACAAGATCTGACCTGTCTAAACCAGGAATGTTGTTTTTTTCCACCCTAACAAACAAGATCATATTAATCATGTACTGAACCAATAAAGATGAATGCCTGATTAACTCCCTGGCCAGAATTAATTACAGCAGGAGCAGTTGTTCTTACAACCTAAATTAGAGCTTGTAAATGATATGGGTAGTCAGTGAATTACTGTTTTCGATATGGTGTTCGAAATGGGCTTTGGATGTATCTTACTCACACCAACAACAGGTTATCCATTGGTGATGATAGTCAGATTTGTAAAATACATTAGTCCATAAAACATTAGACATTTTTAAAAATTACAGTTGAAATAAGTCAGAGTTTATTTTACTTCCTGTGGGCAAGCTAGCTATATTGTTAATTCTTAGTGTTCTTTGTCCCTAATTATTTTATTTAAAGCCTGAGATTGTTAGTATCAGACTGAACAGACAGTATTAGAGTATTTCATAAGAGACATCATAAAATAAAAGGCATAGGTCATTTGGTATAATTATTTTTGCATTCCTACAACTGCTTATTTTAATTTTCTTTTCCAGTAGATTCTTCTCTGTATCCTTTTTTATGAGGTTATTTCTTAGTTCAAAATAAATCCATTGTTATTGCTTTTCTGGACATTTATCCTTGCATTCTCCTCAGAAAAAGTGAGGAAAATTTCTCACCAGTTCTTTCATTTAAAAACGATTTTTTTTAGTTTATTATGATTGATTTTGTGCTATTGTGCCATTTTTGGCTGTCCTCAAACTCAACAACAATTATTTTCTATCCAACCTACTTCTGACAATATACTATCAAAATTATTTGGTTTTTATAAATTTATAGTTTTTATAAATTATTTAGTTTTTATAAATTCTTTTTATGTTTTTATCATTGAGTGATCTATATGGATCCTTAGATTATTTGTTGTATAATATGACCATTGTGGGTTTTGAAAACACCTATTTTATGGGTTGCCTGGGTGGCTCAGGGGGTTAAAGCCTCTGCCTTCAGCTCAGGTCATGATTTCAGGGTCCTCAGACTGAGCCCCACATCGGGCTCTCTGCTCATCAGGGAGCCTGCTTTCCCATCTCTCTCTGCCTACCTCTTTGCCGACTTGTGATATCTCTCTCTGTCAAATAAATAAATAAAATCTTTTTAAAAAATGCCTATTTTATTGTATGATTTTTTTCCCTCTTTCTAAGCTTTTTAAAAGTAAAGTAAAAAAAAAAGCCTTTTCAATACTTTGGCAACCTTGAAACTATAAAAGAAATCGCATAATTAGTACTTTGTAACTCTACTTGTGTATAATATGTATGCAAGTTATTTTTATTTAAGGATTGGGAGGATTTGAAATGAACAGTCATTCATGTTTAAGAATTTATGGAGATTAGTAAAATTTGTTGTGAGTTGTAATGTGCTTCACATAGCTATTCTAAGTTTATTTTGTAACCTTAAAAAACTTCCCACTCAAAGATATTTTAAAGTTGAAAGTTTAAAATTTTTAAATAGGAATGTTTTCCAGTAATTTCTTCTGGTGATAGCGAATGAAGTAACTAGGACCAATTCCCCACTGGGACCAATTAAAAATTGGACAAAATGTCTATTAAAACAATTTATTTGCAGACATACTATTTACATTTTGTTGTATACCAAATGAATCTCAAATCTAATGGCTTAAAGCAGCTACAATCATTTTGTGGGTTTGGAATTTAGAGTGTCATTCTGGTATGAGCCAGGTTTAGCTGATCGTGGTGAAATTCATGTCTTTCAGGTCATATGTTACTTGAAGTTTCTTCCACTCATCTGGAATGGGTGGGATGACTGGAGTCTCTTTCCACAGTTTTTCATTCTTCAGCAGGATAGTCTGAGCTTGCTCCCATATTCATTATAAGGCCCCCATGAGCAGCAAGACTATATTGCAAGGGGCAACTGAGTCTTGGGTGTTGAACTTGTACAGTGCCATTTCTCCAATGCTATTCAATTAGCCTAAGCAAGCCAAAAAACCAGACAAGATTTAAGAGGTGGGGACATAGAATTTGAGATTCCATCTCTTGATTAGAGGAACTGTAAAATATTGTGACCATTATTCACCTGGCATAGAAAGATCCCACAAAGCAATGGAAAATTACAGGGCTAAGTTCTAGGGAAAGAAGGAAATACAAAATAATTAAACTGACATTTGGATTTGCTCTTTTCCTTGTTATCTGGTAATTCCAGAAAGGATATGGAAAGTCCAATATTCTAAGATGTATTTTTGACAGCTTTGTGGAGATAGTGAGAAAAAGTGAAAATCCAGGGCCCACCAGGGAAAAAGACCTCCATAATTGCCCCATGCTATCAGATAGGACTTTGATAGGCTACACTATAGCAAATTTCCTGGTGGAAAATGAAATTCAGCTTAAATTTAAATTCTCTTTGGAGAGTACACCATCATGCCAGGACTCAAATAATCTCTATAAATTTTTCACATGTAATGGCCAGCATTTAGTTTAACCAACCAAACAAGCAAAACAAACAACAACAAACACATCAATCAAAAACAAAGAGCAAAATTGACAGCAGAAGGGATTTAGTTAAAATCCAAGAATTTAAAGAAACCTCTGTTTAATGTGTTCAGAGAGATAAACCTCAAGGTTGAACATTTCAAGAAAGAACTAGAAAATATCAACAATGAAGAATAAAAAGAAGAAAAATAGTTGAGAATGACAGAGAAACATGAGAGATATAGGGGATAAATTGAGAAGCTATGACATATTTTTAAATGACCCTCCCCATAGGAGATATTATCATTTGTGCTGAAGCAATATTTGAAGAAATAACCACTGAAAAATTTCCAAAACTGATAGACATTAAGTCTATTAAAATTTATGCAGAATGAATACAGATAAACACAAAACTATATCTAGTCGTACAAGAGCAAACAAATGAAAAACAAAGACATACAAAAATATTAAGATAGTAAAATAAAAAGAAAAATTATCTTCAAAGGATCAAAACCCTCAGAGTATTCTTTCTGACTGTAGTTTAATTAAGCTGAAAATGTAAAATGAAATAGAACTAGAAATTTTTCATATGATTAGAAATTAAGCAATGTACTTCTAAGTAAGGTATGGATCAAGAAATAATAAAATTACAGAAATATTTGAACCGAATGATAATGGATAAAAATTAAAGCATGTGGCATGTAACTAAAGCTTCATTGAAAAGAAAACATATAGTTTTAGGGGCGCCTGTGTGGCTCAGTCATTAAGCATCTGCCTTCAGCTCAGGTCATGATCCTAGGGTCCTGGGATTGAGCCCCATTTGGGGGCTCAGTGGGAAGCCTGCTTCTCTCTCTCCCACTCCCCCTGCTTGTATTCCCATTCTCGCTGTCTCACTCTCTGTCAAATAAATAAAATCTTTAAAAGGAAAAGAAAAGAAAATGTATGGTTTTAAAGGCATATATTAGAAAGAGCAAAAGATAAAAATTGATAATTTAATAATCTATTCTATATTAAAGAATGCAAAATAGAAGGAAGTAAAAGTATAGCAGAGAGAAAATATAAATAAAATAGCAAACATACAACCCTAAAATTTGTATGGAACCAGAAAAGACCCCGAATTGCTAAGGAAATGTTGAAAAAGAAAAAGCTGGGTGGCATCACATTGCCTGATTTCAAGCTTTACTACAAAGCTGTGATCACTAAGACAGCATGGTACTGGCACAAAAACAGACACATAGACCAGTGGAACAGAATAGAGAGCCCATATATGGACCTGCAACTCTACGGTCAAATCTTCGACAAAACAAGGAAAAATATGCAGTGGAAAAAGACAAGTCTCTTCAATAAATGGTGCTGGGAAAATTGGACAGTTATATGTAGAAGAATGAAACTTGACCATTCTCTTACACCATACACAAAGATAAACTGGAAATGGATAAAAAAACTTCAATGTGAGACAGGAATCTATCAAAATCCTAGAGGAGAACATAGGCAGTAACTTCTTCGACATCAGTCACAGCAACTTCTTTCAAGACATGTCTCCAAAGGCAAAGGAAACAAAAGTGAAAATGAACTTTTGGGACTTCATCAAGATAAAAATGTTCTGCACAGCAAAGGAAACAGTCAACGAAACAAACAGGGAGCCCATGAAATGGGAGAAGATATTCGCAAATGATGCTACAGACAAAAGTCTGATATCTAAGATCTATAAAGAATTCCTCAAACTCAACACTCAAAAAACAGATAATCACGTCAAGAAATGGGAAGACATGAATAGACACTTCTCCCAAGAACACATACAAATGGCTAACAGACACATATAAAAATGTTCATCATCATTAGCCATCAGGGAGATTCAAATCAAAACCGCATTGAGATACCGCATTACAGCAGTTAGAATGGCCAAAATCAATAAGACAGTAAACAACAAATGTTGGAGAGGATGTGGAGCAAGGGGAACCCTCTTCCACTGTTGGTGGGAATGCAAGCTGGTGCAGCCACTTTGGAAAACAGTGTGGAGATTCCTGAAGAAAGTAAAAATAGAGCGGGGCGCCTGGGTGGCTCAGTGGGTTAAAGCCTCTGCCTTTGGCTCAGGTCATGATCTCAGGGTCCTGGGATCAAGCCCCGCATCGGGTTCTCTGCTCAGGGGGGAGCCTGCTTCCTCCCTCTCTCTGCCTGCCTCTCTGCCTACTTGTGAACCCTCTCTCTCTCTCTCTGTCAAATAAATAAATAAAATCTTAAAAAGAAAAAAAAAAAAGAAAGTAAAAATAGAGCTACCCTATGATCCTGCAATTTCACTACTGGGTATTTACCCTAAAGACACAGATGTAGTGAAAAGAATGGCCACATGTACCCCAATGTTCATAGCAGCAATGGCCACAATCACCAAACTGTGGAAAGAGCCAGGATGCCCTTCAACAGACAAATGGATAAAGAAGATATGGTCCATATATACAATGGAATATTATGCCTCCATCAGAAAGGATGAACACCCAACTTTTGTATCAACATGGACAGGACTAGAAAAGATTATGCTGAGTGAAATAAGTCAAGCAGAGAAAGTCAATTATATGGTTTCACTTACATGTGGAGCATAAGGAAAAAAATGGAGGACATTGGGAGAAGGAAAGGAAGGGTGAATTGGGGGAAATCAGAGGGGGAGATCAAACATGAGAGACTGTGGATTCTGAGAAATAAATTGAGGGTTTTGGAGGGGTAGGGCTGGGGGTTTCGGTGAGCCTGGTGGTGGGTATTGAGGAGGGCACGTATTTCATGGAGCACTGGATGTAGTGCATGAACAATGAATCATGGAACACTGAAAAAATAAAATAAAAAGCAAACATACAAAAGGAAATATGAACAAGTGAAAATGTGGTTCATTTTAAAAGTCTAATAAAATTAAGCCCAGGTGAAACTGATTGAGAAGAATGAAAATATATGAAACAACAAAAATGTGGCAAATATTTGTGTAGATATTTTGAAAAAGAGAGTAAGTAGCCAAAAAATATATCAAAATGTTCAATTCTATTGGTAGTTAAGCAGTCAAGAAGGCCTATACTTCTGTAACAAGATGATCACAGAAATCTTCATTACAACCATCAACTATCCCTTTCTTCAACTCAGAGAATCAAAGGCATCCAAATAATAATCCCACTGGATGTTCTTCTGCATCTCTGACTACTCTTAGTTGCATTTGCAATCCTTATCAGTCAGGATTGCCGTTTCCTAAGGGCTCACAGAAGAATGAGGCACAAACAAGTCAGCTTCAAGAGACCAGGAGCAGGGGATGACAGCTGAAAAGACTGCCAAGCCGAACACTCCTCAGTCCCGTATTTATTGGATACAAGATGACAACCAACAAAGGAGGAGAAAATGGCTATACATTAACCATATGCTTTGTAAACAAGAAGGGCTATGAGTCATAAATTGATTACAAATCTCATAGATAAGTAAGGAGAGTAGATTATCTAAGGTCAAGCAGTATAGAATTTAAAACTGAGCAAGCACAATTAAGAGGATAGTCTTGATTAACTGTGAGCTGTCCCTGAGGCAAGGGAGATAATGTAAAAAAGGAAGCAGGTGGCGTTCCACCCTGAGTGGGCTGGGCATTCCCAGCTCTGGGCTTCAAGTAAGTATCTCATCCTCTCTTCCAGAGACCTATTGCTAATGCATATTTTTCTTAAGGTAACATTTAAGCGTGTTTGCTAGGCTAATACAATTTCTCATAGTTATATTTTAAGTACATTGTTTTAAGGGATGGTTACACAGGATAGCTAAATTGTGCTGAGTAACAAATAATTCCCAAATCTCAGTGCCCTAAAACACAAGGTTTATTTCTTTTTCCCATGGCATGTCTATTATGGATACTTGGTCATTTTGCTGCATGTCTTCCTCATTCCCAGAGCTACCTGGTATAGCAGCCATCATCTGCATTACCATGTTTATGGTAGATGTCATGGAAAGAAAAAGAAAGGCAGGTTAATGACAAACTGGCTCTTAATGCTTTGCTTTTATTTAATTTGCTAAAGGAAATTATGGTCATAGTTAACTGTAGAGGTAGGAAAGTGCTCTGAGAAAGAACTTCGAATATTGGTAGATACCACTAATAATTCATACTTATTCAACTCAAAACTTGCCTCATTTCTTTTACAGTATTTTCTTCCTCTGCTATCTGATTAGACCTCTTTTCCTTTACAGACTTTATCCTCCATCTGTTTCTTCCTTATTTTTCTAGGACTTGATTTTATCAATCTTTCTCTTTTATAATTCTCTCTGTATTGGCTATATCCTTTTAAGATAAAATTCTCTTATCTTAAACACAAAACAAAACAAAAAATGCTATCATTGACACTTCTTGTTCCTTTTGATATTTCTTCTTCATTTTCTTTCCTTTCATATCCAAGATAATTTTTTTAATTTGATGGCTTTATTTCCTCAATATATACTAACTCTTTAATTCTACTTTCACAAAGACTTCACTAAAATCTTTCTTATAAAAGCCATCAATGTTTCTTTGTGTATAAAAATTAATGATCTTTCTTCATTTTTTTATCCTGTTTACGTTTTCTGCTTTACTGTAATTGGTGACAGTTTTTTTCTTTTTTCTTTTTTTCACAGTTTGTTTCTTATTCTCATGTTTTCTGTCCCTATTCAGTAGCTCTCCCTATATGTCTGTCTAATGGTCATTGTCTCCAATGATCAATTTTTAAAATTTACCTTTACATTAATCTGTTCCTGGCTCTCTCATTTATTCTCTATCAACTAATATCTAATCTGAATATTAGCCTTCCCCATTTTTCTTATATTTGGGCTATTATCTCTAATTATCCTTTTGATAACTCCAAGTGGATCTCTAGCATCTCAAACTCAACATGCTAAAATATGAGTTTATCATTTACTTGTATTTATTTGATTTTTCTCCTGAAGTCCATATTTCAATGAATGGCATAAAAATAAATTATCCCAGTTTGAAAACCCATGAATTATGTTTGAATTCTCCTTTCTCTTTTTTCATAAGTCCAGTTGAGAGTGGCTGGGTTATGGACTTTAGGGAGGGTATGTGCTATGGTGAGTGCTGTGAATTGTGTTAAGACTGATGATTCACAGACCTGTGCCCTGAAGCAAATAATACATTAGATGTTCATAAAAAAAAAAAAAAAAGACATAAGTCCAGTTGAATCTTCTGGCAAAATGCTAATCTAATCATTATTCTTCATTTTAATTCCTTGTTAAATTTTTGTTTATAGTTTCTCTGCCTACCTTCCTTTTTCTCTATTCCAAACGTACTTCAAGATACTCAGTACTTTTTGTAGAAATAAGGCAACACTTCTCTATTCATGGGTATTAATGTTATGATTAATCTGGGAATCAACATGATAAGCCACCCATTTGCCCATAATAACTAATTTAGTTAGGGATTTTGAGAACTTAGACTAAATTTATCCCAAACCTACAGAGTTTGAAACGCAGTTCAAATGCTTTTTTTTTTCCCTCTGAACCATTTGAGATTAAGTTGTTGACAATGCACTATTATGCTCTAAATCTATAGCATGCAATTCATAAAAACAAGAACATTCTCCTTCATAGAATCAATATAACTATCAAGATCAAGAAATCAACATCCATGCATTAACACCACTCATATGAGTTTGCTATAGTTGCTAGATGAATTTCACCCATTCATTATGTAAGAGTTCTGGAAAGCCAAATGGGTTTCACTGGGTCAAAATGAAGGTATTGGTAAGCTTGCATTTCTTCTGGAGACTTTAGAAGAGAATCTTATTCCTTGATTTTTCTGACTGTAGAGTTGGCCTACAATCCTTGACTCATGGTTCCCTTCCTCCATTCTTGGAGAGAGGAACAGAGCATCTTTTAATCTTTCTTTGACTATGATTCTCCTGTGTCCCTTTTTCAATTACAAATATTACAATGGACCTACTTTAATAATCTGGGGTAATCTCTCATTTTAATATCCTTAGCTTAATCACATCTGCAAAGTTCCTTTTACCATGCAAAGTAACATAGTCATGGGTTCTGGGGATTCGATGTGTACATCTTTAAGGGAACAGTTTCTAATCTCTAGATCCTTCTTTTATCAGTTGTCCTATCCAATAACAACACCCTTTAGAGCAAAATAATAAATCTTGAATCATGCATTGCATTTAGTTGTCACATTTCTTACTTTCTTTTCATCTGGGAGAGTTCCTCAGTCTTTCCTTAATTTTCATGTCCTTGACAGTTTTGAAGACTGAATCTAGTTATTTGGGATGTGTTCTTCAATTTGGCTTTGCCTATAAATCCTTTTGAGGACATTTTCATTTTGCATCCTATCAGGTAACATTTTAATTAGTCACATTGCTGATAATACTCACTTTGATCACTTGATTAATGTGGTGTCTGCTTGAATTCTCTATGTCAGAGTTACTCCTTTTCCTTTTGGTATTAATAAGCATTCTGTGTGGAGGCATTTTGGGACTATATACATACTCCGTTCCTCATCAAACTTTCAATTTATTGATGCCTTTATATCAGTGGGGATATAATGGTAAAAAGTTAATTACTATTTAACAGGTGACAATCTGTTACTGTAATTATTTTGAAGCTCACCTTGTCTCTGAGTTAGCCAGTGGAAATGCCTTTAAAGGGTTAGTATTTTCATGACCCCATTCTGCTTTGAGCGAACCTTTGTGTTTTCTAGCTGTGCTGTCATATCAGTCATTTTTCCAACTGGCACTAGTTCATTTTATTAGAAAAATGATAATTAGAAACCAATATCTGAATGTTAAGTGTATTTATTGCTCTTAGGGTTATATTACTTTTAGAATCTCTCAGTGAAAAGAGATCGAGAATACACGTGCGCGCACACACACCCACACACACACACACCCCGCTATCAAAAATTAGGTGTTGTTACTGACCTATCATTTCAAGCTCAGTAGCACATTTTAGTTTTTTTAGGACTGAACTTTTGGAGAAGGATAAGGAGAGGGGAAAGAAAAAGGGGAAGCTCAGGAATAATTTTCCCTCATTTATTGAGGTAAAATATAAGTACAAGAAAATTTCTCCATTTTAAGTTCAAGATAGTATTTTCTTCCTCCTCAAATGTTCCTTCATCCTTGTTTTAGTAATAGCCTCCCAACATTTGGTCCCACCTAATCAATAATCTGCTTTTTTTCACTTTAGTTTTGCCTTACCAGAATTAGACACAAGGAGAATTCTACAGCATGTAGCCTATTGTGTTTCACTTTTTCACTTAGTATAATTCAGTTTATATTTATCCATGTTGCTGCAGGTATCAAAAGTTCTATTACTGAGTGGTATTCCACAGAATGGATATATCACAGTTTATCTGTTCATCAGTTGTTGACCCTTTGAGTGCTTCTCATGTTTTGTTTTTATGAATAATTCTGTTATAAACATTTGTATACAAGTCTTTGTGAGAACATATGTTCTGTCTGTTGGACAAGTACTTAGAGGTATGATTTCTAGGGTGTATCGTAAGTGTATGCTTAAATTATAAGATGCTGGCAAATGTTTCAAGTGTGGTTGTACTATTTTGATTTTGCCTATAATGTCTGGGAGTTCTGTTAGTTCTCATCCTCTCCAGCACTTGGTAATGTTGGCCTGTTTAATTTTAGTCATTCTTATGAGTATATAATGATATCTTATTATGACTTTTCTTTGCATCTCCTGGATGTTAGTAATGTTAAACATCTTTCATGTAATTATTGTCTTTTTGGGTGTCTTCTTTTAGTAAAGAATCTTTTAGTATACTTTTAGTAAAGTATCTTTTCAAATCTTTTGACACTTATTGATTGGATTGTCTTATTGTTGAATCATAGGAGTTCTTAATGTATTCCGGACACATATGCCTTTCCAGGTATGTTTTGCAAACATGTCTCCCAGGCTATAGTTTGTGTTTTGTTTTCTTAACTGCATCTTTCAAAAAGCAAAGTTTTTTTTTTTTAAATTTTGATGAAATCTAATTTATCATTTCCTCTTTTTATGGTTTATGTTCCTTATGTCTTATTCAGAAAATTATTGCCTAATGTAATGTCCTAGAGATTTTTCTTTTATTTTTTTAGACAATATATTTTTTCAGTTTTTACATTTAGAATAAGACATATTTTGAGGAAATTTATGTATATATGATGAGGTAAAATTTGAGGTTCATTTTTTCCCCATATAGATATTCAGTTGTTCCAACTCCACTTGTTAAAAAGACTATTCCTCCTCCCTTGAATTACTTTGGCAACTTGACCACATAAATGTAGGTATAGTTCTAGACTCTCTATTTTATTACACTGACCTCCAGGTCTATCCTTTATTCCATATCACTCTTTCTTGATTACTGTTATTGTAGTTAAGTTATTCAACTCTTTTCTTCTTTTCAACATTTTTTTTCCAAAATCCTTTTCCTTTCTATATAAATATTGGAATAGGCTTGTCAATTTTCTGAAAAAAATGTTTATGCTTTATTCAACCAACTATAGGTCATGAATCTGAGATGATGTATACCTGGACCTCTTGTTGATACCTTGTAATCATATAGAAGTTGAGAATCAAGTGAACATTGACAAGTATAGAGATATGGAGAGATATTGTGTCCAGGTGACATCTTTTGAGTCTCTGAATCAAGCAGTTGTTTGATTTTCAGTTTCTTGATGCAATAAATTCTACTTTTAAAACAAACCAATTTATGATATTATTATTTTTTGTCTTTTGCAAATAATAGTCCTAAATTTTACATTACCATCACTGTTATTCTATTTCAGGCACTAGAAATATTGTTGCATAAAGTTATACATTCACAGTTATGAGATCATATAATTTTAAGAAGCTTCTCATGACTCATAGAAAAATCCCAAACTTTTAATCATGAGATTTAAGACTTTTGATTATTGGGCCTTATTATAATTTTCATTTTTGTTTTTAAAATTTTTAATTTAAATTCAATTAATCAACATTGAATGCACTATTGGTTTTGGAGATACAGTCTCTGACTCATCAATCTTTTAGAATACCCAGTGCTCATTGTATCACATGCCCTCCTTAATGTCCATTGCCCAGGTATCCCATCCCTCCACCCCTTTTCCTTTCAGCAACACTGCTTGTTTCCTCTGATTGAGAGTCTCTTATGGTTTGTCTCCCTCTCTGGTTTCATTTTATTTATTTTTTCCTCCCTTCATCTATTGATCCTCTGTTTTATTTCTTAAATTCTACATATCAGTGAGATCATATGATAATTGTCTTTCTCTGATTGACTTACATTGCTTAGCATAATACCCTCTAGTTCCATCTATGTCATTACAAATGACAAAATTTATTTTTTATGGCTGTGTAATATTCCATTGTATATATATACACACACACATACACACACACACACACACACACACACACCACATCTTCTTTATCCATTCATCTGTTGATGGACATCTGGCCTCTTTCCATAGTTTGATTATTGTGGACATTTCTGCTATACACATTCGGGTGCAGATACCCCTTTGGATCACTACCTTTGTATCTTTGGGATAAATACCCAGTAGTGCAATTGCTGGGTCATAGGGTAGCTCTATTTTTAACCTTTTGAAGAACCTCCATACTGTTTTCCAGAATGGCTACATCAGCTTGCATTCCCACCAACAGTGTAGGAGGGGTTCCCTTTCTCTGCAATCTCGCCAACACCTGTTGTTTCCTGATTTGTTAATTTTAGCCATTCTGACTGCTGTGAGGTGGTAGCTCACTGTCATTTTGATTTGTATTTCCCTTTTGCTGAGTGATGTTGAGCACTTTTGCATGTGTCTCTTGGCCATTTGGATGTCTTCTTTGCAGAAATGTCCGTTCATGTCTTCTACTCATGATTGAATTATTTGTTCTTGGGGCATTGATTTGATAAGTTCTTTGTAGATTTTGGATACTAACCCTTTATCTGATATATCATTTACAAATATCTTCTCCCATTCCGTGTAGTTGTCTTTTGGTTTTGTTGACTGTTTCCTTTGCTGTGCAAAAGCTTATCTTCATGAATAGTTCATTTTTGTCTTTGTTTCCCTTGTCTTTGGAGACTTTTCTATCAAAAAGTTGCTGCAACCAAGGTTGAAGAGGTTGTTGCCTATGTTCTCCTCTAGGATTTGGATGGATTCCTGTCTTACATTTAGGTCTTCCATCCATTTTGAGTCTATTTTTATGTCCATTTCTGGGTTCTCTATTCTGTTCCATTGATGTATGTATCTGTTTTTGTGCTAGTACCATACTGTCATGATGATTACAACTTTGTAAGAGAGCTTGAAGTCCAGAATTATGATACCACCAGTTTTAGTTTTCTTTTCAACATTCCTTTGGCTTTTCAGGGTCTTTTCTTATTCCATACAAATTTTAATATTACTTGTTCCAGTTCTGTGAAAAAAGTTGATAGTATTTTGATAGGGATTATATTGAATGTGTAGATAGCTCTAGGCAGATTAGACTTTTTAACAATATTTGTTCTTCCAATCCATGAGCATGGAACATTGTTTTTCTTTTTGGATTTTATTAGCATGGAACATTTTTCCATTTCTTTGTGTCTTCCACAATTTCTTGTCTTTCTCAGAAAACTGTTCTATAGTTTTCTGAGTACAGATTCTTTGCCTCTTTGGTTAGATTTATTCCTAGGTATCTTATAGTTTTGGGTGCAGTTGTAAATGGTATCAACTCCTTAATTTCTCTTTCTTCTGTCTTGTTGCTGGTGTATAGAAATGCAACTGATTTCTGTGCATTGATTTTATATTCTGACACTTTATTTAATTCCTCTATGAGTTTTAGAAGTTTTGAAGTGAAGTCTTTTGGGTTCGCCATATAAAGTATCATATCATCTGCAAAGAGTGAGAGTTTGACTTCTTCTTTGCCAATTTGGGTGCCTTTTATTTCTTTTTGTTGTATGATTTCTGAGGCTAGGACTCCTAGTACTATGTTGAACAACGGTAGTGATAGTGGACATCCCTATTGTGTTCCTGACCTTAGGGGAAAAGCTCTCAGTTTTTGCTCATTGGGAATGATTTTCATTGTGGGCTTTTCATAGAGGCTTTTATGATATTGAGGTATGTTCCCTCTATCCCAACTCTGGGAAGAGTTTTAATCAAGAAAGGATGATACACTTTGTCAAATGTTTTTTCTGCATCTGTTGAGAGGGTCACATGGTTCTTGTCCTTTTATTTATGTAGTGTATCACATTAAATGATTTGTGATTGTTAAACCACACGTGCAGCCCAGGAATAAGTCCCACTTGATCATAGTGAATAATCCTTTTAATGTCCTATTGGATCCTATTGACTAGTATTTTGGTGAGATTTGTTGCATCCATGTTCATCAGGGACATTGGTCTGTAATTTTCCTTTGTGGTGAGGTCTTTGTCTGGTTTTGGGATCATGGTAATGCCGGTCTCATAGAAAGAGTTTGGAAGTCTTCCTTCCACTTCTATTTTTTGAAACACCCTCAGAAGAATAGGTATTAATTCTTCTTTAAATGTTTTGTAGAATTCCCCTGGGAAGCCATCTGGCCTTGAGATCTTATTTGTTGGGAGATTTTTGATTACTGCTTCAATTTCCTTGCTGCTGATGGGTCTGTTCAAATTTTCTATTTCTACCTGGTTCAGTTTTGGTAATTTATGCATCTCTAGAAATGCCTCC
The DNA here is from genome assembly GCA_028533885.1 of Nasua narica. Taxonomy (NCBI): domain Eukaryota; kingdom Metazoa; phylum Chordata; class Mammalia; order Carnivora; family Procyonidae; genus Nasua; species Nasua narica. Next base: position 164,776,443 of record CM052799.1, on the reverse strand, counting down.
ATTTCTTCCAGATTGCCTAATTTGTTGGCATATAGTTGCTCATAATATGTTCTAATAATTGTATTTCTTTGGTGTTGGTTGTGATCTCTCCTCTTTCATCCATGATTTTATTTTTGTGGGTCCTTTCTCTTTTCTTTCTGACAAGTCTGGCCATGGGTTAATCAATCTTTCTAATTCTTTCAAAGAACCAGCTCCTAGTTTTGTTGATTTGTTCTACTCTTCTTCTGGTTTCCATTTCATTGAGTTCTGCTCTAATCTTTATTATTTCTCTTCTTCTGCTGGGTTTAGGCTTTGAGTTCTTTCTCCAGCTTCTTTAGGTATAAGATTAGGTTGTGTTTTTTTTTTTTTTACAAAACTTATTTTTTCACTTTATTAACATATAATATATTATTTGCTTCAGGGTATAGGTCTGTGAATCATCAGTCTTACACAATTCACAGCACTCACCATAGTACATACTCTCCCAATATCCATAACTCATCCGCCCTATCCCTCCTCCCCCACCCCCCTAGCAACCCTCAGTTTGTTTCCTGAGATAAAGTGTTCCTTATGGTTTGTCTCCCTCCACAGTCCCATCTTGTTTCATTTTTTTCCCCTCCCTTCCTCCCATGACCACCCCTCTCTGCCATTCAAATTCCTCATATCAGAGAGATCATAAGATAATTGTCTTTCTCTGATTGACTTATTTCACTTAGCATAATACCCTCTAGTTCCATCCATGTTGTTACAAATGGCAAGATTTCAATTTTTTTAAAGATTTGATTTATTTGACAGAAAGAGAGAGAGATCACAAGTAGGCAGAGAGGCAGCCGAGAAAGAAGAGGAAGCAGGCTCCCTGCTGAGCAGAGAGCCTGATGTGGGGCTCGATCCCAGGTCCCTGAGATCATGAACTGAGCCGAAGGCAGAGGTTTTAACCCACTGAGTCACCCAGGCGCCCCACAAGATTTCATTTTTTTGATAGCTGCCTAGCATTCCAATATGTGTGTGTGTGTGTGTTTGTGTGTGTGTGTGTGTGTGTATACATACACACCACATCTTTATCCATTCATCTGTTGATGGACATCTGGCTTCTTTCCATTGTTTGGCTATTGTGGACATTGCTGCTATAAATATTTGGGTGCATGTGCCCCTTCAGATTACTACATCTGTATCTTAGAGTAAATACTCAGTAGTGTGATTGCTGGGTTGTAGGGTAGCTCTGTTTTCAACTTTTTGAAGAACCTCCATACTATTTTCTAGAGTGGCTGCACCAGCTTGCATTCCCACCAACAGTGTAGGAGGTTTCCTCTTTCTCTGCATCCTTGCCAACATCTGTCATTTCCTGACTTGTTAACTTTAGCCATTCTGACTGGTGTGAGGTGGTATCTCACTGTGGTTTTGGTTTGTATTTCCCTGATGCTGAGTGATGTTGAGGACTTTTTCGACAGATGAAATAGGTTATGTATTTGAAAACTTTCTTGTTTCTCAAGAAAGTCTTGTGTTGCTATATACTTCCCTCCTAGGACCACCTTTGCTGGATCCCAAAGATTTTGAAAGTTATGTTTTCATTTTCATTAGTTTCCATGAATTTTTAAGTACTTCTTTAATTTCCTGATTGACCCATTCCTTCTTTTGTAGGGTGCTCCTTAGCTTCCATGTCTTTGGGTTCTTTCTAAATTTCCTCTTGTGATTAAGTTCCATTTTCAAAGCATTGTGGTCTGAAAATATGCAGGGAATGATCCCAATATTTGCTACCAGTAGATACCTAATTTGTGACCCAGAATAAGCTATATTCTGGAAAATGTTTCATGTGCACTTGAGAAGAATGTGTATTCTGCTTTAGGATGGAATGTTCTGAATATATCTGTGATGTCTATCTGGTCTAGTTATCATTCAAATCCCTTATTTCCTTATTGATATTCTGCTTAGAGGATTTGTTCATTGTTGTGAGGGTGATGTTAAAGTCTCCTACTATTAGTATTATTATTGATGTGTTTCTTTAATAATTAACCAGTTAATTATTAAATTATATATTTGGATGCTCTCAGGGGCATAAATATTTAAAATTGTTAGATCTTCTTGTTGGATAGACCTCTTAATTATGTTATGTCTTTCTTCATCTCTTATTACAGTCTTCAGTTTAAAATCTAATCTGTCTGATCTAAGGATTGCCACACTAGCTTTCTTTTGATGTCTGTTAGCATGATAGTTTTCCACTCCCTCACTTTAAATCTGAAGGTGTCTTTGGGTCTAAAATGAGTCTTTTACAGATAGCATATTGGTGGGCCTTATTTTTTTTATCCAATCCGATAACCTGTGTCTTTTGATTGGGGGCATTTAGCTCATTTACATTCAGTGTAACTATTGAAAGATAAGAATATAGTGCCATTGTAATACCTATAAAGTGATTGTTGCTGTATATTGTCTTTGTTCCTTTCTGGTCCATGTTCCTTTTAGGCTCTCTCTTTGCTTAAAGGACCCCTTTCAATATTTCCTCTAGGGCTGGTTTGGTGTTTGCAAATTCCCTTAGTTTTTGTTTGTCATGGAAGCTTTTTAATCAACCCTTCTATTTTGAATGACATCCTAGCTGTATATTCTTGGCTGTATATTCTTCTCATTTAGCACTCTGAATATATCATGTGAATTCTTTTTGGCCTGCTGGGTCTCTGTGGATAGGTCTGCTGCCTGTCTAATATTTCTGCCCTTGTAGGTTACAGGCTTCTTATCTCAAGATACTTTCAGGATTTTCCATTGGTCTCTGCAATTTTAAGTTTCACTATTATATGTCAGGATGTTGATGTATTTTTATTGATTTTGAGGGGGGTTCTCTGTTCCTCCTGGATTTTGATGCCTGTTTCCTTCCCCAGATTAGGGAAGTTCTCAGTTATAATTTTTCCAATATATGTTCTGTTCCTCTCTCTCTTCTTCTGGGATCCCAGTTATTCTAATATTGTTTCATTTATGGTATCACTTATCTCTCGAATTCTCCCCTTGTGATCCTATAGTTGTTTATCTTTCTTTTTCTCATCTTTTTTATAATTTTTAAAGCACATATTTTATCCTCTCCTACCTCACCTCACACAATCTTTGGGATAATTATATTGCCTTTCTCATTTTATCTCTGTTATACCCTGGACTAGCATTCCTCCGATTTTTTTGTTATTGTTGTTGCTGCTTTAGAAAAGGGGCGGTATCCTTGCCAAGATAATTATCTGTATGTCTTGTTTCTTTTATTATTATTAAGGTTATACTAGCAGCGTGGCAGTGCTGCCTTGTGCCATGTGCTGGCTCTCAGGACCAAGTGTTAAATATTCAGAATTTCTTTAAAGTACTTACATCACTTACATAATTGACCACAACATAAGTAATCACACTATGAATATTGGCAAATGCTAAAAATTAGGGTTTCCACTGTCTTGGTCTATTTGGGCATCTCTAACACAAATACTGTAGACTAGGTGTCTTTAACAATAAACATTTTTTCTCACAGTTCTGGAGGCTGGGGAGTTGAAGATCAAGGCACATAATTATTGTCTGGTGAGGGCTTGCTTCCTGTTTTATAGATGGCCATCTTCTTGCTGTACCCTTACAGGGTTGATGGGATAAGGGAGATCTCTGGAATCTCTTTTATAAGGGCACTAGTTACATTCATGAGGGCTTCACTCACTCTTATGATCTAATCACCCACCAAAGGCCACATCTCCAAATACCATCACATTAGGGATTAGGTTGCACATATGAATTTGGTGTGGGTGATCTAAACATTCAATCTGTAGCACTCATTCATATAATAAAGTGGTTCACTAATATGCCAGTAACTGTAATAGTTATGGGTACTCTTATCTTTATTTTATGCTGTTCTTGTTCCACTGAAGTCTGTCTGGAGAACCTGCTTCTTTACATAATATAAATGCCACTAAGCACTAACTTATCTCAAGGGTCTTGAATTTTTTCAGTAATTAACCTCCTGGGTGCAGAGAACTATCTTCTTTAATAGGTGAGTGTTCAGGAGGCAACCACATACCTTTGAGCATTTATGTGACCTTGGGAAGTCAAGAGTTGCTATCCAAAACTCATTCATGTTAAGCAAAGCTTGGCAGACCTGATGTGCTTTGCTCATGCAATTTAGACAACCAATAAAATGTTTATGCGAACAGCTTCAACTGAGCTTAGCTGACTGGGACTAGGTTTTCCAAAGTTCTTGGCAGAAGAACAGTTATCCTAAAAGTGGCCTTTATCACGTTTTTCATGGTTATTAATTGATTGTTGATAACATGCTCTATTCTACCTATTTTGTTCCCATGTTAATCAAGCTTCTTCCTCTGTTCATGGTTCCAAAACAAAAGCTAAAATATTCTTTCTCTATATTTGTAATTGCTGAACAGTTCATAATTTCATCGAGTTAAATTCTTTCTCACAGTTAGACTTTTTCCAATGCAATATGCTGAATATGACTTATCTGAGAATTATCTTTCTAAATTTGCAACATAGATTTTGTGATACTTCCCTGATACCTCAGTTATCAGTGCTTAACCACCTTTGGGCTACATTTGCTGGGGTTGAGGGGCAGCATGTAGGAGAACTAGAGCTGGAAGTATGATTAGAGCTATGACCCTTGGTTATCAGTATAGGGAAAGGCCCTCCTGCCATCCAGCCTCTGTGATAAGAAAGCTTGGTCAGAGAGAGCATTTATTTTGAGGCAGGGGAAGGAAAGAATGAATGCCCACAGTTCAAAAGTACTCTGACCTGAATTCTTAACTCTAGTCAAACCATACAGATTTTGGCTTAGTGTGCTGCCTGGGGTGGAGTAGTCTGTTCAACTGATGTTTGCATGATACTTCTGCCTTGAGGGAATTGGGTCACTTGCTTTTTCATTACTGCTGAGAATGGGGGCCTGAGACAGGGAGATCTCAGAATATGGAGGAGCTAGTTACATTTTATGAGCAGTATTGAGTTTAGCATTTAGCTTAGTCTTGTTGCTATTCTTTTTTTTTTTAAGATTTTATTTATTTATTAGAGAGAGAGGATGCATGAGCAAGCATGCATGGGGGAGGGCAGAGGGAGAAGCAGACTCCTCATTGAGCAGGGAGTCCAATGTGGATCTCTATTCCAGGGTCTTGGGATTGTGACCTGAGCTGAAGAGAAACATTTAACAGACCGAGCCACCCAGATACAAGACCACAGTCTTGTTACAACTCTTAAAGGCAAGGATCATTTTCATCTAGCTGCTCTTCTATTGAGGGATGGTTTTATATATATACACAGTATGTATATAATGTGTGTGTGTGTGTGTATGTGTGTGTGTATATATATATGTAGTGTGTATATATATATATATATATATATATATATATATATATATATATATATGTAGTTTTTGTGAATTCTTTTACACAGAAACCTACTGAGGAAAACAAAACAAAAGATAATGGGCTCTGCCTTTTTCAGGTTTCCCCATTTTTTCTTGTATGTTCTTTTCCCTCCATTACCATTTTTGCAGTTATTGGTATACATGGGAACTTTTGTTTTAAAATAAAAATTAGTTAAAATTTAATTTAAAAATTAATTTAAGGGCACCTGGGTGGCTCAGTGGGTTAAAGCCTCTGCCTTCAGCTCAGGTCATGATCTCAGGGTCCTGGGATCAAGCCCCACATCAGGCTCTCTGCTCAGCGAGGAGCCTGCTTCCACCTCTCTCTCTGCCTGCCTCTCTGCCTAATTGTGATCTCTCTCTCTGTCAAATAAATAAATGAAATCTTTAAAAAAATTAATTTAAAATAGAAGAGGAGGAAGAAGTTTGCATGGGGATGGAAGGAATTAACTAGAATGGATTTTAAAAATTTAGACAGGATAGGGGAGCCTGGGTGGCTCAGTGGGTTAAAGTCTCTGCCTTCAGCTTAGGTTATGATCTCAGGGTCCTGGGATTGAGCCCCACATTGGGCTCTCTGCTGAGCAGGGAGCCTGCTTCCTCCTCTCTGCCTGCCTCTATGCCTACTTGTGATCTCTCTCTCTCTCAAATAAATAAATAAAATCTTTAAAAAAATTTAGACAGGATATTTTGTCTATTTTTGTCTGACCCTTTGTAATGGTTTGAGGACTAGAATTGATGGATCCTTTTTTTCATGGGAAGCTCTAAGTCTTTCAAGTGCAATCACAGTCAAACTCTTATAGATTCTAGACTCTTGAGAAGATAGCAAAGCATAAAGACATATTCAGGTAATTTATCTGACTTCATGAAATTAGGGGGTCATGTGAGAATGGTTTTAGAATGGTATAAAGGATGTATCATCTATCACAGGATATGGATCCTGAACCCACATATACTCACACATTTAACTTAGATTTCAGAAAACTTAAGTTTCTGAATGAGAAACCTCTACTTCCATTTTTCCCACCTTCCTATTTAGCTTTTCTTAGCCCATAGAGTCCTCTCATAAGGCCTAAGAGCTACAGCAGCTAATCCTAGAAAACATTTTTCAGAGTAAAAGGAGATGTTTATAAAAAAATCAATCTATTATCCTACTTAAAACTTTGTTATGTTCCATACAGATGTATTTTAAGTCCCAATAATGAGTGGAGTGGGATTTTCTAATTTTAAATGCTTATATGTTTGGGAATATGAGTGAAAACATACTAATTAACAACAACAACCAAAAGAAAGAGATTCACTCACATTTCTTGCAGAATTCATATTGTCTTAATAGGTAAAGCTCTGCTCTCTGGTTCTTTATTCCTAAAAAACCATAAAGAAATTTTAAAAACATTTTATTGTAGGGTAGTAGATCTTTTTTCTATAGTTTAGAGGGGTTATTTGTAAACTAAAACTAATTTCATCTTCGTCAGATTTTACACACTTTTAAAAAGTACTTTAGGATAGATAGATTAGATTATCCTTTAAACAAATGTAGCAACTGGAGATAGATATATAGATGTAAGAAACTAGGAGATTATCACTTTAAAGAAAAGTTTCCACCAAGTTTTTTATAGAGAATGCTATTGTGTGTCAACTAGAAATCCTTCAGGGATCAATTCCTCTACTGTTACAAGAGTTACCTGCAAACTGTTCATTGTTAATTCCACACTTAGGAGTTGCTCTCAGCTGAAGAAAGTTGTGTCACCCATGTTTATGCTCTTTTTCCTTGAGTAGTTTATATGTATTGACTTATTCATGTTGGTAATAAATCCTTTGGTGGTGGTGGTGGGGTAACTATGGACCACTGCAACTTCAGAAGTCTCCATGGAATTGGCTGAGTTTCTGTTAGAATAGCATTGCGGCTCAGTTTATTCCTGTCCATTCCTGCTGACCTCATTCCTCCACAGGTGTTAATCCTAAGAAAATTAAACTTTTTGGATTCAAATCTTTGTTCCAGATTCTGCTCCCCAGTAAATGAAGACTAATGTTAGAAAGTTGGTACCAGAATTTGGGTGGTTCAAGGCAACAGATTCAAGAGATATTGAAGTTTGGTCACCTACCAGTCAGAGGGGAATGCGTACTTCATTATGAATGATAAATGGAGTGCAGATATTCTGAGTATACTCTAGCAGCACAATTGTTAAAAAGTTTTCACTAGTGGTGAACTGAGATAACATACCAGGAGAAGGGAATGCACTAGTGGGCACAGTAACTTCAATGTGTGAGAGGCTTAGCACAAGCAGTAAATATAGGACAATAGAACTAGAAGTCTGCTACCAACTGGCATCAATTTACTGGGAAAGACAAACAAAGGCTTACGTTATAGTCACCAATTTAAAGTGAAACATGCAAAATAAGGGGTCTTTTTTGGCAGAATGTGAACAAATTCTAATTTCCTACAGCTAATATGAAAAGTAGAGGATCAGATTCAATTGTAAGGATAGTAGAGCTAGAGAAAACTGAATTATCAGTCTCAGCAAATAATCTACCAAGCTTAGGGTTCCAATGAGGAAAGAGTGGGACCTGTCTTCCCACCCCTCCCAGCTTTATTGAGCTAGCATTACATGTAACATTGTTATGTTTAAAATGCACATGATGATACATTCATTGTTGAAAGTGGGCCTCAAATATCTTATTTCTTTTTTAAGGTTGTTAGTATTTTCATTATATAATTATGTGGTCTGATGTTGCATACATAAATATGTACAATTGTTTTATCTTCTCATGGCTCTTTATCATTATGTAATTACCTTCTTATTTCTTTTGACTATGTTTAGCTTAAAGTTTATTTTGTCTGATATTAGTATAGCTATCCGTGCTTTATTTTGGTTACCATTTGCTTGGAATATCTTTTTTCATCTCTTCGTTCTCAGCCAGTGTTGAAGCTAAAGTGAGTCTGTCCGAGGCAGTATTTCCTTGGCTCTTGGTTTTGTTTTGTTTTTAATACAATTAGACATTCTATGTCTTCTGATTGAGGAGTTTTATTCATTTATATTTAAAGTGATTATTGATAGGTAAGAACTTATTATTGCCATTTTATTTGTTTTCTGATTGTTTTGTAGTTCCTTTCTTCCTCTCCCTCTCTTGCTGTCTTCGTTTATGATTTGATGATTTTTGTGTGTGTGTGTGTGTGTGGTGGTGTGATTTGACTCCTTTTTTTTGTAATCTTTTGTGTATCTACTATAGATAGATAGTTTTCCTTCTTGTGGGACGTACATGAAATATAGTTATGACAACCTATTTTATACTGGTAATTTAACTTTGATAGAATGTAAAAACTCTATACTTTTACTATTCTGGACTTTACATTTTAGGTTATTGTTACTTTTTTTATATTGTGTAGCTAATAACAAATTATTATAACTTCTTTTAATAAGTTTAACTTTTAAACTAGAGTTGCAAGTGATTAATGTACCACCAATACAATATTAGAAAATCTGACTATATATTACCTTTACCTTTCACACATTCATAGTTTTGGGATGTTAATGATCATCCTTTCATTTCAGCTTGAAGAACAACTGTTAGCAAGTTTAGCAGTGATGAACTCCCAGCTTTTCTGTTCAGGAAATTCTTTATCTCGCCTTTATTTCTGAAGGACAGTTTTGCCGGATGGAGTATTTTGGTTTATAGTTATTCTTTCAATATTTTGAATGTACTATCCCATTCTCTTTTGGCCTGCAAAATTTCTGCTGAGAAATCTCCTGATAATCTTATGAAGGCTCCCTCGTATATGATGAATCACTTTTTTCTTGCTGCTTTCAAAATTCTCTTTGGCTTTTGACAATTTAATTATATGTCTTGTGGCCCTTTTCAGGTTCAAACTATCCAGGGTCTTTTGGACCTTATGAATCTGGGTATACATCTTCTCCCCAAGTTTTTGATCTATTTAGCCATTATTTCTTTAAATAGACTTCCTGTCTTTTTTTCTTTCTCTTCCTATATAATTCCCATAATGTGTATTTTACTTCCTTTTATGGCATCCATAGGCATTCTCCTTCCTTTCCATTTTTCTTTTCTTTTGCTTCCACTGACTGGGTAATTTCAAATGATCTATCTTTGAGTTCACTGATTCTTCTACTTATTGGATCTGGTATTGAATATCTCTATTGAATTCTTCAGTTTAGTCATTGTATTTTCCAGCCCTAAGATTTTTTTAAAATGATGGTTTATATTTCTTGTTTGAATTTATCATATTTTCCATTCATTGTTTCTCTATTTTTTTTTATTTTTTCTCTATTTTGTTTAGTTGTGTGTTATTGTAGTTTATTGAACTTTAAACTATTATTCTGAATTCTTTGTCAGACAGTTCATTGTTCTCCATTTCTGTAGGGTCATTATTGGGGTTTTATTAGTTTCTTTTCTTGATGTCATGTTTACATGATTCTTCATGATTCTTGGGTTCTTGCACTGATATCTGTGCATTTGAGAAAGTAGTTCTTTCTTCCAGATTTTATAGTTCACTTTGGCAGGGAAAGACCTTCACCACTCAGATCAGCTTGATGTTCTGGACAGTTCAGTTGGTAGCATCTGGAGGCAGATGAGGTTTTCTAACAGGGTCTTTAGTTGGGCAAGGCCACGCCTGTGCTCTGAGGTTAGTAGAGGGTGCCACTGGATGAGCGAGACTGCTGGCTGTGCTCTGTTGTTAGGTGGACCCACTAACTGGTCTCAGCAATTGTCTGTTTGGGCAGTGCCAACTTGTTGGATTCTGCAGTTGGGAAGGGCCTTGGGCTGGGCTTAACAATTGCTCCTCATGAGTTGGAGCTCCAGGCTGTGTTTTCTGACTGGAAGATGCCATTGGCTGGACTCCATGGAGAGGCTTCATGGTCAGACAAAGACTGAGGTTGAGCTTTGTGATTGGGGCTGCAAGCTGTGCTGTGAATTTGAGTATTGGAGTTAATATAGAGCATGAAATCAGCCATAATACCTGACTTGCTAAAAGGTAACAGAGAGGCCACTGAGAGCAGGGAAGGTTTCAGAGAAGGATGTAGGCCTTTGGAATGCCAAGGCCTGCACACGACTCTGCCATTGCACTGCCTCGGGCAGTTGCCTTTCTCCAAGCTTTCTTAGCCTAAATAGCCACCCTGTGATCTAGGAGGTGTATGCATTGACCCTTAGGCTATATTTAGCAGAGCTGTAGAATATGCAGATTAGCATATTGTATCTTTCCTGTAAATGGATCCTCCTAGTTCCTGTAAGATCCCTTGCCACGCATCATGTGTTTGAGAAAGAGTGATAAGGATTTGTGATTGTCCTGAAGGACCAATAAAAGTGGGAGAAAAGAAGGGCATAGGGTCATCTCTGAACATTGGCTTCTCCTCTCTTTCACAGCAAAGTATGGAGTAATCTTTCATCTGTTGGTATAAGGATTGCTGGCCACTCCCAGCATTTCGGTGGGGCCAGTGGCAGTGCTTCATAATCAAACAGGCTGATGGCTGTGTTCTGCTGTTAAATGAGCTTGTTGACCTCTCTGTTTAGCCCTTCCTATATCCTGCAGTTAGATGGAGTTGGAGACTGCTCCTGATTGAGTGGGATTACCATCCAGGCTTTTTGATTGGGTGGGGCTGTAAGCTAAGCTCTGTAATTGAATGAGGTCACTGACTGGTTATGTTCTGCAATATATTATGACCATAGCTGGGCTCTGCTGTCAGGTGAAATTTTCAGTGGGGCTATGTAACTGGGTGGTACTGTAAACTCTGCTCAAAGGCTGCCTGAGGCCACTGTTCTGGCTGCTTGGTAATGTAAAGCCAGAACTATGCTCAGCCATTGGTCAGGGCTACTGATTTTGTGCCTTGCCTGAGAAGAACTGTAGGATGAAACTGCACTACATGGATGCTCTGGCCAATCTTCCTAGTCAGGTGGGATTGGAGGCTATGCTCAGCAATTGGGTGAGGCTGTTGACTTACCTCACTGTTCAGGCATTGGTGCTTGATGTCTATGGCCAGGTTTACCAGTGGGGAAAGACTGGAGTCAATGATTAGCACTTGGGCAGTGCTTTGAACTTGCTTCCTTGCCCAGTTGGAGCCACAGAATGTGCTCTACAGCTGCTTATGGCCCATTATCTGGGGACCCAAATCAGGCAGAACTATAGATTAAGCACCCTAGGCAGATGGGGCCACTAATTTGGCTCTGTAAATAAGAAGAGCTACTGGCTGAGATCTCTGGTTGTGTGCAACTGCAAGCAGTAATATGACCCACAAACATCTGGATGCTGGTTGCTGAAAGCCTTGTCTCTATCTCCATCTGTATCTGATCATTGGTGATTGAGTCCTACAGATTCCCTCAGTGATCCCTGGGATGTGAGACCCAGGTGAGCTCCCAGAAAGCATCCTGCAAAGTGGGGGAAACTGAATGTCCACCTTGGTCTTTCTTTTTCCTATCAGAGAAACTGAATGTCCAAGGAGATTCTCTCAATGTGGTACTGTATTGGACTGGAGAGAGATGATATGGCCAAAGAGCAGACTCTCCTTTTATACTACTAAAGTAGTCCTTTTCAGTCTCTGTGGTCCAGAGTGAATGTTTCAGCCTCCCCTTTGGGTTTGGGGATTTTCACAATGGTGTTTTATCTGTGGATAGCTGCTAATTGGTCTTCTTATGAGGAGAGCCAAAATTGGAAATGGCCTATTTTGTCATCCATAAGATATCATTGTTCTCCCTCCCCGCAAAATCTTAAGATGAGGAAATCTAGGTCAATGCACTTGGAAAATTTTCATCCATAAATTCATCTGTATTGCCTGTGTCTTCAAAAGTAGTTACTCTTCCGTATTAAATGTCAGTCTTTCCCCTTGCTTAAAGACAGTGCAAGGCTCTGTCTTGTAAGAAAATGCATATCCCATCTCCTCAGGATCTACTCTACCTCCAGTCCTGAGGTAGTAAAAATTAGGGCTAAATACAACATAATCTAGCTAGATATCTGTTGGACTTGCTGAAAAAGAGAAGGGATGACATAGCAAAATAACTGTAGGATTTAGCTAAGTAGTTTAAGTTAGCTAATTTTTTTTTTCTAAAGATTTTATCCATTTATCTGACAGAGAGAGAGAGACCACAAGCAGGCAGAGAGGCAGGCAGAGAGAGAGGAGGAAGCAGGCTCCCTGCTGAGCAGAGAGCCCCACGCGGGACCTGATCCCAGGACCCCGAGACCATGACCGGAGCCAAAGGCAGAGGCCCCAAACCACTGAGCCACCCAGGCGCCCCTTAAGTTAGCTAATTTAATAGTACCAGCAGGAATATATGGGATCGGCTCTTAAAAGAGCTGGATGAATGGCAAGCACTCTCCCATGATATAGGTAATGCATTTGGGCAAGGATGAGAGAAGATACAGCAAACATGCTAGGTGGGCTCTTTTTTTTTTTTTAAATTAACATATAATGCATTATTTGCCCTAGGGTACATGTCTGTGAGTCATCAGGCTTACATATTTCACAGCACTAACCATAGCACATACCCTCCCCAATGTCCATAACGCAGCCACTCTATCCCTACCCCAGTACCCCCCAGCAACCCTGTTTATTTCTTGAGTTTAGGAGTTTCTTATGGTTCATTTCCTTCCTGATCCCATCTTGTTTCATTTCCCTCCCCAACCCCCCCATGATCCTCCACCCTGCTTCTCAAATTCCTCATATCAGAGAGATCATATGGTAATTGTCTTTCTCTGACTGACTTATTTTGCTTAGCATAATACCTTCTAGTTCTATCTATATTGTTGCAAATGGCAAGATTTCGTTTCTCTTGATGGCTGCATAGTATTCAATTGTATATATATACCACATCTCTATCCATTCATCTTTTGATGGACATCTAGGTTCTTTCCGTAGTTTGGCTATTGTGGACATTGCTGCTATAAACATTCGGGTGCACATGTCCCTTCGGATCACTACATTTTTATCTTTAGGGTAAATACCCAGTAGTGAGATTGCTGGGTCGTAGGGTAGTTCTATTTTCAACTTTTTGCTGTATCACCTTGCATTCCCACCAACAATGTAGGAGGGTTCCCCTTTATCTGCATCCTTGTAAACATCTGTCATTTCCCGACTTGCTAATTTAGGCATTCTGACTTATGTGAGGTGGTATTGATGTGGTTTTGATTTGTATTTCTCTGATGCCAAGTGATATTGAACATTTTTCATGTATCTGTTGGCCATTTAGATGTCCTCTTTGCAGAACTGTCTGTTCCTATCTTCTTTTTTTTACTCCAAATACTTTTATTTTTTCAGTGTTACAAGATGAATTGTTCATGCACCACACCCAGTGCTCCACGAAATATATGCCCTCCTCAATACCCACCACCAGTCTCGCCCAACTCCCCACCTCCTCCCCTCCCAAACCCTCAGTTTGTTGCTGAGTCCACAGTCTCTCATGGTTCATCTTTCCCTCTGATTTCCCCCATTCATCCTTCCTTTCCTTCTTACAATGTCCTCCATGTTTTTCCTTATGCTCCACACATGAGACCATAAGATAATTGACTCTCTGTGCTTGACTTATTTCACACCACATAATCTCTTCCAGTCCTGTCCATGTTGATACAAAAGTTGAGTATTCATCCTTTCTGATGAAGGTATAATATTCTATTGTATATATGGACCATATCTTCTTTATCCATATCTTTTGCCCATTTCTTGATCAGATGATGTATTCTTTGGGTGTTGAGTTTGAGAAGTTCTTCATAGATTTTGGATACTATCCCTTTATCTGATATGTCATTTGCAAATATCTTCTACCATTCTGTCAGTTGTCTTTTGGTTTTGTTGACTGTTTCCTTTGCTGTGCAAAAGCTTTTGATCTTGATGAAGTCCCAATAGTTCATTTTTGCCCTTGCTTCTCTTGCCTTTGGTGATGTTTTTAGGAAGAAGTTGCTGTGGCTGAGGTTGAAGAGGTTGCTGCCTCCAGGATTCAGGTGTTCTCTTCCAGGATTGTGATGGAGTCCTATGTCACAGAGGTCTTTCATCCATTTTGAGTCTATTTTTGTCGGTGGTGTAAGGGAAATGGTCCAGTTTCATTCTTTTGCATGTGGCTGTCCAGTTTTCCCAACACCATTTGTTGAAGAGACTGTCTTTTTTCCATTGGATAGTCTTTCCTGCCTTGTCGAAGATTAATTGACCATAGAGGTCGAGGTCCATTTCTGGGCTATCTATATTGTTCCATTGATCTATGTGTCTGTTTTTGTGCCAGTACCACACTGTCTTGAGGATTACAGCTTTGTAATAGAGCTTGAAGTCTGGAACTCTGCCAACTTTGGTTTTCTTTTTCAACATTCCTCTGGATATGCATGGTCTTTTCTGGTTCCATATAAATTTTAGGATTATTTGTTCCATTTCTTTGAAATAAATTGATGGTATTTTGATAGGGATTGCATTAAATGTATAGATTGCTTTAGGTAGCATAGACATTTTCAAAATATTTGTTCTTCCAATCCATGAGCATGGAACGTTTTTTCCATTTCTTTGTGTCTTCCTCAATTTCTTTCATGAGGACTTTGTAGTTTTCTGCATACAGATTCTTTGCCTCTTTGGTTAGGTTTATTCCTAGGTATCTTATGGTTTTGGGTGCAATTGTAAATGGAATCGACTCTTTAATTTCTCTTTCTTCTGTTTTGCTGTTTGTGTAGAGGAATGCAACTGATTTCTGTGCATTAATTTTATCTCCTCACACTTGATTGAATTCCTGTATGAGTTGTAGCAGTCTTGGAGTTGAGTCTTTTGGGTTTTCCACATAAAATATCATATCATATGCAAAGAGGGAGAGTTTGACTTCTTCTTTGCCAATTTGGATGCCTTTTATTTCTTTTTGTTGTCTCATTGCTGAGGCTAAGACTTCTAGGACTATGTTGAACAGCAGTGGAGATAGTGGGCATCCCTGCTGTGTTCCTGATCTCGGCTTTCAGCTTTTCCCCATTGAGAATGATATTCGCTCTGCGTTTTTCATTCTTTCAGAAGGCTTTGATGATGTTGAGGAATGTACCCTTTGTGCCTACACTGTGAAGAATTTTATCAAGAAAGGATGCTGTACTTTGTCAAATGCTTTTTCAGCATCAATTGAGAGTATCATATGGTTCTTATTCTTTCTTTTATTAATGTATTGTATCACATTGATTGATACCTTCCACCCCTCTCTCCCTTTCTTCTTCTTCTGGGATCCCAATTATTCTAATATTGTCGTGTCTTATGGTATCACTTATCTCTTGAATTCTCCCCTTTTGGTCCAGAGATTGTTTGTCTCTCTTTCTCAGCTTCTTTATTCTCCATCATTTGGTCTTCTATATCACTTAATCTCTCTTCTGCCTCATTTATCCTAGCAGTAAGAGCCTCCATTTTTTATTGTACCTCATTAATAGCTTTTTTGATTTCAAGTTGATTAGATTTTAGTTCTTTTATTTCTCCAGAAAGGGATTCTCTAATATCTTCCATGTTTTTTTTAAGCCCAACTAGCACCTTGATAATTGTCATTTTTAACTCTATTTCTGACATATTACTAATGTCCATATTGATTAGGTCCCTAGCCATCAGTACTGCCTCTTGTTCTTTTTTTTGTGGTGAGTTTTTCTACTTTGTTATTTTATCAAGATAAGAATAGATGAGTGAGAGAACAAAACACTAAAAGGGTAGCAACGACCCTAGAAGAATCAGAAGAGAGCCAAAACCAGGGGTTGAAGAAAAAAAGGGGGGGGGGAGAGAAAAGAGAAAAAATATTAAAATTAAATAAAAAGGAGAAAAAGAAAAATATATATATATATTACACTTGTGATTAGAACAGAGCCCCACACCTGGTTTTGGGTGTTTTTGTCCTGTTATTAGAAACTACCTCCCAAAATTTTAAAGAAAGAAAAAACTTATAAATATACAAAAGTAAGGGTAAACACTATGATGGAATGGAATATGAGTGTAAAGATGAAAATTAAAAAAAGATTCAAAAAAGGGGATTGTTAAGAGGTTGGTTGAAAAAAGAGAAAATAAAAAAGAATAATAGAGGAAAGAATGTGACCAGGCTGGAGACTAGAACCAAGCCATGTGCTAGATTTAGAGTATATTTTGATCTATTAGAAGAAATTGTATCCCAAAATTAAAAAAAAAAAAAAACAAACCTATGTGTGTACAAAAAATGAGGTTAAATACAATGAGGGGATAAATATGAATGTAACAGTAAAAATTAGGTAAGTTTTTAAAAAGGTATTGATAAGATACTAGTCAAAAAATGCCAAAATAGGAAAGAGGAAAAATAAAATAAAAAAATAAAACAAGAATAAACCAAAATTTAAAAAGTTCAACTCTGAAAGACTAAAGGATCTTGGGGAAAAAGCCATGAATTTTTTGTGTTGCTTTTTTTCTCCCCCCTAATTCTGGAGTTCCGCAGTTTTCACTGATTGATGAGCTTGGTGTTGGATGGATATTCTTGCTGATGTTCTGGGGGGAGGGGCCTGTTGCCGTGACTCTCAAATGTGTTTGCCCAAGGCGGAATTGCCCTGCTCTTGCCAGTGGCCGGGCCAAGCAATCTGCTCAGGTTTGCTCTTAGGAGCTTTTGTTCCCTGAACGCTTTCCGTACCACCCTGGAGGCCATGAATGAAAACGGTGGCCTCCCAGTCTCCTGTCCATAGGAGCCGAGTGCTCGGGGCCCCACTCCTCAGTGTGTCCTTGGAGAAAAGCGGTCACTCCTGTCTCCCTGGTCTCCGACCATGCTCCGAGCTCACCGGGCCTGTGACTGAGTGTTTCTGTCTCTGGCGCGCGGCCCCATCTGGAGTCTCCAAACCCAGCAGATTCCTGCCATGCGCTCCCGCGCTGCTCCACCCAAAGGAGGAAGGAAGGTGTCTCTTGGAGCTGCTCCTTGTGGGGTCCCTGCTCAAAGAGCAGTGGCCTGACTGTGCCTCAGATCATGGTGGAAGGTAAGCCTGAGCTGATAGCCCACTGCACGGGCACAAGATGCTGGTATATAACACTGTCTCTGCCATTGGCTTCCCTGGTTTGATACCTGGGGGCTCTGCCACCCTCAGACAGCCCTGGTCCCTCTGTGACCCCATGGGTCCTGAAACCACACTGTTCCTATGAGGGCTAACCCCCCACTTACCCTCTGGAGCAATGTCCCTCAGCGGAGCGGACTTCTAAAAGTTCCGATTCTGTACTCCACTGTTCTGTAGCTGCCAGGAGTCAGCCCCTCCCCCCCACGGTCTGTCTTCATTGCTTTGGGTTCACTTTTCACACATCCTACCTTCCAGAAAGTGGTTGATTTTCTGCTCCTAGAATTGCTGTTCTTCTTCTCTTCTATCTCCTGTTGAGTCTGCAGGCATTTAGAATGGTTTGATAACTATCCAGCTGAACTGGGATCCAACAGTATCTCAGCCTCCTAATCCCCCCCCCATCTTGCTCTTCCCCTCTCCTCCCGCTAGATGGGCTCTTGAAGGTTGAATGAAAATGATAGCTCTCAGTGAGATGCAAATTCCAAAACTAAGATGGTGGATGGTAGAATAAAGATAAAAGGAGTCAAAGAAGTTGGCCTCTTAGATTGGATAAATTGCATAAGGCTGGCAAACTCATGAGATATGTTCTGCAAGAGTGTGGAGGACATATTGTTTTCCACAGTGTAAAGATGAAAGAGACTTTCCTATTGTTGCTAAGGTCAGTGGTGGCTATCCTCTGAAGCCCAGGACTGATGGCAGAAGATGCTGGTATATAACACTGGAGAGAGAACGGAGTTGCCATTGACAGCTGGGGATTTGGAACACCCCTGACAAAATAAGAAATACAGAATCCTGAAATAATAGTTAGATGGCAGTGCTACAGGTCAGAGTGGCATCCTGGGAGTTTGAGTCACATGGAAATATAGAGATGTTTGATTGAACATGGTAGGCTTAAGGAAACCATGATGGAGTAACTGGCAAGGATATTACTCAACTTATAAAAACCAAAGGAATTAAAAAATGAATGATCAGGAGGTTGAAGGTAGCATGTCATGACATGTCCTAATCTCTTGCCCAGTTTAATAATATGGGCCAATTTTAAGTTCCACATTACACTGACTGAAAGAAAGGCCAGTTGCCCAGAAAAAGGGACTCACAGATCGAAGCAAATGTACTATGCTATAATGATTCAGAGTCCTTATTCAAAGGGACCTACATCCATTTACTTAGATAACCATACATAGAAGAAAGGGAAATAACCAGGCATTTAGAGAACAGTAAGGGATAGGCTTTGAGTTGATGTTAATACACAAGTGCCTGATCTCCTTGTTAGAGTAGAGCATATAGAAGCCAGGTAGTAAACAGAATCTTGGGTACAATAAGTACATGAGCCCACCTATTAGACATTTCTCTGGTCTTCAAATGTATACTTAAAGTGCAAAGACTACATTTAACTTCATTGTCTTGTGGAATAGGAACTACTATAATGAAGAATACCAAGTAGAAACCTCTGAAACTATTCCTGAAGCTGGCCAAGATGTTCAAAAGTCAGATAGATCCTATAAGGTAGCAGTAGATGACCATAAACTACCACAAAAGCAATAGTCCCAGTTGAAGGTTCTTTACCAGATATAATGAAATTTTAAATAAAGACAGAATCAGAAACAGGACTATGCCAAGGCAAAGGATATAAGTAATATTGATTCTGTCTTTACTAAAAAAAAATGATACTTTGTTCATCATGGATTTTTTGATTAATTTTTTTAAAATTATTTGAAATATTATTTATCTTGATTATTGAATTTTTAATGTTTCCTTAAGTTTGTGAGTAGTGCAAGTGTCTTACCTCATTCTAGTTTTATTTTTGTATAACAGGGTTTCAGGAACTTGGTAAGTAGTCATTGTTCTGATGAATGCATTATTTCTCAGTTCTAATGGGAAGGAGAACCAGAAGTTAACATTCACATGTGATAGGCAAAAATAAACATTTATATTTCTCTCCCAGGGCTATATTAATTTTCTTATCTTACATCATAAATACAGCCTGAAAGGAATCGGATAATTTTAGCAATCCATAATGATATCACATTGGTCCTCTATTTCAATGTCATTACATTAAGCAGACTGCAAGAAGCAGAAGTGTTTATGTTGGTGGCCTTGCTAAGACACATGTATTCTAGAGTGTGGGAAATAAACCCAGTGGAGATTCAGGGATTTCTTACATCAGTGAAGTTTGTAACAATTCAGTGACCTCATATATATGCCAGATCATTTCCACAGTAAAAGACAATTGTATCTTTTATCTCACACCACTAAGGAAGAAAACACCATTCTGGTAAACAAATGACATGGAAGGCTAACAGCTTTGAGTTGAACACAGAAACAGGAAAGCATTCTGCTGGATCTTCTGGCTAGAGTACAAGTAGCCCTGCCACATGAATCCCTTGCTTAAAGATAATACAGAAGTCTCTATGATATTAAAGTTGTCTATAGTAGGCATGAATCACCATGTAGAGTTATGGCATGACTCAAGTGGAGAATTATAATGTAGACCCTTTAGTGTTCGGCAGCAAGGCTTTGCCATCTGCAAAAGAAAATTGACTTCTATTAGATTAACAGTTGTGACATGTTAGGGATCTTGAAGAGACAGAGAATGTAAATAGAAAGCAAGTAACCATGTGGAGCTGGGTTCTGCCAAACTCATCTAGTCATAGGTTGATCAGGACCAATGGCAATACGTCATGGCAGAATTATTCATGAGCAGGGCCAGAGGGTACAAGTAAGCAACACAAGCAGGTGGCTCAGACTCCTTATCATTTACTACTATTGCGTTGGAGTGTTTCATTTAATATGCCCCTCTGGTGTATGGGGAATTCATTATTAATAGCTCATAAAAGTGGTAAAGGTTGAGCTTAAGTCATAAATGGGTGGGTTTTGTATGTTAGCTAAAAATCAATGGGCTGTTCTACAAACCAACATAAGGGTGGGTCTGAAAGACAGAGATGAGGAGAAATCCTCCCAGTAGGTATAAGTTTGAGCAGTACCCATCTTAGTGGAAGAAAACTGGCTTGGGGTTAAAATATATGTGGGTTCATGGGCAGTGATGAATGAATGAGGATTGATTAGGGGCTTGGAAGGAGAAAAATTGAGGATTGGGAAAAATGATTTGTTTTGGGGGGATGAGGTATGGGCCTATGGGAGCTACAAAGTCTAGAGAAAAAAAACATGTAATGCATGATAATTCCTGCTATAGGTGATCCATCAGAGAAGAAATGCTACAAAAAGTAATCAAATTTATAGGATATCTTGGCCAGTGGACATCAGCCACCTGATTTAGCAAAGCTGGAGCATAAATGGACTAGTCATGAGTGGCAGGGGTGTTGATCAAGCCTGGGTTCAACTGAATCGGCTTCCATTCAGTGAGGCTGATGTAGTGACTGCTGCAGTATGTACAACTTTCCAGCAACAAAGAATGATGCTGAACCATTAACAAGGCACCTTCTCTCAGGAGGCCAACAAGCTATTTGGTAGCAAAGTGATTTCACTGGACCCCTACTTCTGTAGGGCAGCAATTCACTTAATTACATGAAAACATGCTCTAGATATTGGGGTTGCCTTAACAAGTCCTCATCCAGCTCCACGTTCCAAAGGCTTATAGATTATTTGTTTCACTAGCATAAAATTCTGCTTAATATTGTTTTGGATCAATAAACCCACTGTACAGCATGCAGAATGTGACTGTGGGCATATGGCCACTGGGTCATTTGTCTTATCATATACTATACCATTCAATTTTTTCAGCATGACTGAGCAGTGGAATAGACATTTGCAAAGTGTATATGAGGCACCAGCTTGGAGATGAGGTCATCTAATACTGGAATTCCATCCTCCAAAATGCAGCAAAGAATTTAAATCAGTTGCCATTATTTGATAATATGTATCTGATAATAATTCATGCTTTTGAGAATAAAAGAGAAGGAATGGCCCCACATAACATTATTCCTAATAACCCACATGGAGAATTTGTATTTTCCATCCTCTCATCCCCATAACTTTGGACTCTGAAGGTCTAGAGGTCTTGATTTCCAAAGGAGAATGCTTCTACTAGGGAAACAGTATATGTCCCATTACACTTTAACCTATGGCTGTTACCTCATTGCTTTGAGGTTCTTTTACTAAAGGACCAGCAAGCATAGAAAGAGGCCCTAGAGAAAAAGGGAAATTAATGCTCATCACCAGGAGATAAAGTTGATGATTTATAATGGGTACAGTTGGGAAGGATATGTTTCATATTCTGGTGATAGAGTAGGCCATCTCTTAGTATTTCTTTGCTCAATTTTGAGAGTAAATGGGCAACTGCCCAAGCATGCATAAGACTAGAGACTCTTTCTCATAAGGGATGAGGGTCCACTCTTATTGGCAGGAATTAATCTAGAATGGGTAATAGAAAAGGAAAATAATGAATATCAGTTGTGGTTCCCTATAGCAGCAGGAGCTGGAGTTACTTCCACTAGTTTTCTTATAAAATTTCCTGGAAGAGACAAACTTGAATCTTGGA
This sequence comes from Nasua narica, assembly GCA_028533885.1. NCBI lineage: Eukaryota > Metazoa > Chordata > Mammalia > Carnivora > Procyonidae > Nasua > Nasua narica. Next base: position 164,754,612 of record CM052799.1, on the reverse strand, counting down.
GTAACTTTACCCCACCTGGGTGGGGTACATTTACCATCTGACTTAAGTGAATCGTAGTGGCATGAGGAGTGGACAGTAGTGGGTAGCATGGTGCATTACTCAGTTTCCTTTTCAGAATGAGACATACTATATCTGTTGTCAGGAAGAACTGCTGCTGAATGCAAATGAGTATCTTAAAATTTCCCTCAGCTTAGTCCATTGATTGGTTGAAGTGGGGGTACAAAGCCTACCCCCCTTGCCTTAAATGGGGACAGCTGTGAAGGGACATCTAAGCTCCATAGCATCCAATCTGATTAAATGAATCTGTTGCAACTGTGTGACAGCTTAATTTTTCCCTCTGCCCAATCTGATGCTTTTCAAATATTCCTAGATATTGCTCTGAGACCACACCCCAATAGACTTCTTACCTGCAAATTTCTGATGGTCAAAGTCTATTCTCTGGGGAAGTTGACTTAAGATAGGATTTCTTCAAATTGCAGCATTCATTTAATGTAAAATAATTTAAAAAGTTTTGCACATAAATGTTGAAAAGTAAATTGATTGCTTAAAGTAAATTTCTCTTCTAATGTACTTTTTACTCTGACTTTTTCTGTGTTACTTTTCCTGCTTCTGTTTTCCTTTTGCCAATTCAATTAACTTCAAACATCATGGAAAAAAGAAAATTTAGACAGCTGTTTTTCGTTTTTTTGTTTTTCCCTTGGCCTCATCACTAACCAATCATGTGAACTTAGATGAATTAAGTTTCCCTAGGTAAGAGTTGATTCATTTATTAGTTGAGAGGATTATACTTGGTGATTGATCTTTAAAGCATCTTGGAACTTTGCAAGCTACATATTCTCCTTTTCACTATGTTTTTATACTTTAAATGTCTTTACAATTTGGATTACAGAGTTACTGAGTACAAAGGGAAAATACTAAACAAACGTTTGAACCCGGTGGGGTAGGGGTTTGGTCATTCATTCTAAAAATAGGTGCAATTTGTGTGAACAATGATTACTAATGCTAATGAGACAAAAGAAAGATTTCCCCATGGCAGAAGACTTACTACAGGCCATGTAACAATAATGCAAATAATTTATTATATTCTTCAAGCATCTGTAGTATTTGTGATGTGAGAATTTATAGGCATGATTGAATTCATGATTCCTTCAGCAACTACTCACTGAGTGCCTATTTTGTGGCCAGACTCCACTAGGCCCTGGGGATATAGAGATTAATAAAATGAGATCCTAATTCTTGAACAGCTCAGAGTCTAGTGGGAGAAACTGACATATACACAAGTATTATGGTATGAAAGATCTGCTATAATAGAGTACAAACAGAATACAGCTGATGAATTTTGTAATGATTTTATGTGGACAAGATACATTCCTTCTATAGATTGACTGTCAATCAGTTTGAGTACCTCTGCATTATAACAAAGGCAAAACTGAATACCATAAGTTCCCAAGACATCTCCTCCCTATAATTGCTATAATTGTTACAAAGTAACAATTGCTACAACAAGTAACAATTGTGACAACAATTATGGTAGCTATTTACATCAGCTCTGTAAGACATTTTCTTCTTCTTACTCTAAATCAATGCATAATGTGATCTCTCTGGTAACTAAAAAATAGAAGCTGCCTGAAGTCAACAATTCTACCATTTTCTGAATTCAAAGCTGGAGAGTTCTGGAGAACTAATGCTAGGGACTTAAAGGGATGGTAGTTGATGGGGCTATGAGGAGGGGAGAAGACAGTGTAGCAAATTGGGGAGTACTTTTGAGATAAGAGGACTAAAGGGAGGATTATCCTGTACTAAAGTGTAAGAGAAGTCAGTGTATCCTAGAGTAGCAAAAAACCCTTATAGGTCATCCCGACTGAGACGATTTTGAGCGTGAAAGCTGGTGTAATAATAATAATAATAATTCATTCACGTTTTGAAATATTTATTTACAGATTGACCCATTGGCTTCCTAATATTGGTTGACTCTTCAAATAATTTTTTAAAATATTGCCTATACCTGGGGCGCCTGGGTGGCTCATTGGTTTAAAGCCTCTGCCTTTGGCTCAGGTCATGATCTCAGGGTCCTGGGATCGAGCCCTGCATTGGGGCTCTCTGCTCAGTGGGGAGGCTGCTTCCCCCTCTCTCTGCCTGCCTCTCTGCCTACTTGTGATCTCTTTCTCTGTCAAATTAATAAATAAAATCTTAAAAAAATTGCCTATACCTTTCTAAAAGATAAAATAATATATACTAGATATATTAAATCTAAGTTTAAAAATCTTTATGTTGATTATCTGTATATTAATAATAAGAAGAATATTCTTAGAACATAATCATATACTTTAATTCATTTCATTCTTGAATCCTAAATTATTGGCATTTTTCTAAAATACATTTTTAATTTTTATTATTACTTAATTAAAATTCCCAGTTGTCATACCTTCAAGTGACTTCTCTCTAAATTATGATATACTTAATTGAAGAAATACTCTTTCTGTGGGTACTGAAGTACACATAAGTTTGATGAGCATTCCGCTAAATGGAGGCTATTCTCAAATTCTAAGTCTTCTCACACTGAAATTTGTGATTATTTCAGACTAAATATTTTCACAGGTAGTGTCTTTACCACCAAATCAGAAGCCCTTTCTTCAAAATATATTTTTAAAGATAAGGCATGTCAAATTACATTTTTACTATTTGTAATTCATCTGAATGGTTTGTCAAAATCACATACATGGTATCTTAGGTAATCTCAATTTTATTTCACTTAGGTTGAGCATATAAATTTTCAAATGAAAAAATGAAGCTCCATCAAAAAGTCATTTTTATAAATTGATATATTCTGAAGCACAAAAACAGAATTTTCAAAATTAAATTATATATACTTTTTATATTCTCATTATTTAATGTGTTTGGTACCTCCTTTATTTTTGTGGGGAAAAATTTTAACATCGTTCTGCCTGCAAACTTTTGTTCAGTAATTTTAGTTTGCAAAAGATTTAAAATTGGAGATTTTTAGTGATGCATTATCTAAGTCCATTTGAGCTCCTATAACAAAAATAGTGTAGACTATGTACTTTAAACCAAATATTTATTTCTCATAGTTCTGGAGGTTGGGAAGTCCATGATTGAGACACCAACAGACTTAGTGTCTGGTGAGAAACTGCTTTCTACTTCATTGATGGCTGTCTTTTCAGTGTATCCTCACGTGACAGAGAGGGTAAGGGAGCTCTTTTATAAGGCTCCATTCATGAAGGTTCCACCCTCATGATCTAATTACCACCCCAAATTTTTGCCTCAAAATATTATCACATTGGAGCTTAAGATTTCAACATATGGATTCAACACATTTCGATCCTAACATTCATTTATTGTGTAATTAGAAGTAAGAATTGACAGCTGACCTTAAAGAAAGTATAAGTAAAATCCAGAAGCTTCACTTATAAATACATATAATGCCATTGTAGGAAAGTTAGAATGAATTATAAAGTCTTTGTTCAAATGTTCAAACAGTCTAAAATCTTATTGATGTTAGGCAGCAGAGAGAGAGGACACGATTCCTTCTAAGTTCATTTCTGCTTAATAGATTTATTTATTTAGCAAGAATATTTCTCCTCAATAAGCTATGGTCATCTTAAATTTGAATTCACATAATAATCACAAAACTAATAAATACATATTCAATTTGAGCTTTTTAAATGAGTTTATAATAACATTAAAATCATATAGTATTTTAATCTCTGAGTGAAATTTCAAAAGCCATTTAAGTATTCCCTTACTCTCCTAATACACGAGTCATGTTAGAATCTGTGCAGCATAAGTGGGTCAACAGAAAAAGGATGAACTTCTAATATCTAGCCTATAGTATTCATTGATGGTATCCTTAGAATCCAGTCATACGTGGCTCTACCTCCATTCCTTGTGTATGTGGTTCCAGAGACAGCTAGTGGTGTGCTGCAATCAGCTCTTACCTACTTGCTGAGACAGATGTGTACATCTCTTCCCAACTCCACATTCACTGATTTCAATCTGATAGGTTGAAATTGTCCTTGGAGGGACTATTTATGCCACAGAAATTGGCAAATACTACAAGTCAGATTTCCCCACCCACGCACCCTATCAGTAGAGCTGGTTGTTAAGTGTTCATCAGCATATGACTGCAAGAGATCCTAACATGAATCCTTTCTGGGCACAGCATGCTTCTCTTCCTTACTGAAAAGTCTCCACTTGAAAAGGATTCCTCGATAGAGTCGTTCATGGTCAAGGTGAACCACTCATGCTGGTTTGGCTAGGACAATCCTAGTAAATACCCACTATGCCAGTGTCCTGTGCTATTTAGCACTTAAACCTGAAAAAATCACCTTGAAATAAAATGCAAATTACAAATAACATTAATGGTTGCATTAAAATTAGGATGTGTTTGATAGAACTTCAATTTTTACTTGCAGCTTCTACCTTGATCTTGCCTAATAGTATGCAAAGCACATATACTGTGATCAGGATTCCCTCTGGGTAAGTGATTAAATAAAAAAAGATGATCAGCAAATACCCGATGTTCTCTTCCTGAACCCTCCCCTACACACCGTAATTTATACTTCTCTTTCAAGGACAGCATGCCGAGTGCTTTTTGATAATGAAATCAATGTGCTCACAGATGAGCAGGTTTGGGTTTAGCCAACTTCAGTTGGGTATGTGTGGTAGGGAAGAAATAATTCTATATTGGCAACCTGTCTGGACACTTGGTATATTAGTGTCCTATGTTACCAAACCAGTTTAGGGAGGAAGTGAAGTAGAGTACAGTATCGATTTCTTAGACATCCCAGTTGAGAAAATATTATGTAGTCTCACTGAAATTGAATTTATTAAAGGGCTGAAACTCAGCTCTTGAGTGATTAGGTACTGGCAGTATTTGCACTACAATTAAATGTTATGTGCATAACTTATAAATGCTATGTTCTTTTTTTTTTTAAGATTTTATTTATTTATTTGAGAGAGAGAGAGAGAGAGAGAAAGCATGAGAGGGGAGAAGGTCAGAGGGAGAAGCAGACTCCCCATGGAGCTGGGAGCCCGATATGGGACTCGATCCTGGGACTCCGGGATCATGACCCGAGCTGAAGGCAGTTGCCCAACCAACTGAGCCACCCAGGCACCCAAATGCTATGTTCTAATAGCCAAATGTTTTTATATCCTACTAACCAAGGAGGATGGACTCAAAATAATATTTTCATAAACTACACACTAGTTAATTGAAGTTTATATAGCATATCTAAAGAATAACCAGGTATTTAAAAATAAAGTATTAACCAAGGTGTATTAGTTTTCTATGACTATTGTAATAAATTATTATAAATGTAGTGGCAGAAAACAGTATTAAATTATTATTTCATGGCTCTATAAGTCAGAAGATCTGATATAGGTCTCAGTGGGCTAAAAATCAAGGTGTTAGCAGGGCTGCAGTATTTTCTGCAGACTTCTAGGAAAAATTGTTACTTTGTTTTTTGCAGCTTCTAGAGGTCACCCACATTTCTTGGCCCATGGTCTCTCCCTCCAGGCTCAAAGCCATAAGTATTGTATCTTTCTGGCCATGCTTCTACAGTCACATCTCTCTTTCTCTCTCTGTATATATCTTTGAAATTTTTCCTGATTTTATGGAACCATTTTAAGGACACATGTAAATAACTCAGAATAATCACCCTATGTCTACACCTCAATCTAACCACATCTGCAAAGTCCTTTTCCCATGTAGGTACCAGTATTCACAGGCTACTGGTATTAAGATGTCCATTGTCTCAAGTGGGTGTTGCATTAGTCTGTCTACCACACAAAGTGATACTTTCAGCAAAGGATATACTGTGCTCTTGAGGCACCTGGCTGGTTCAGTTGGTGGAACATGTGACTCTTGATCTTGGGATGGTGAGTTTGAGTGCCACTTTAGGTGTATAGATTACTTTAAAAAAATAAAATCTTGGGGAGCCTGGATGGCTCAGTGGGTTAAAGCCTCTGCCTTTGGCTCAGGTCATGATCTCAGGGTCCTGGGACCCTGCATCAGATTCTGTTCAGCAGGGAACCTGCTGTCCTTTCTCTCTCTGCCTGCCTCTCTGCCTACTTGTGATCTCTCTCTGTCAAATAAATAAATAAAATCTTAAAAAAATAAATAAAATCTTAAAAAAAGGTTATTCTATGTTCTTAAGAAAAGATATAGAGCTCATTCTTTTTTCATTACTTGAAGAAATAAAAAATTAATCACAGATGGAAAGTATCAATTTTTTTTGCATGCATCAGATACTAATTTCCTACATAACATCAAGAAGAGTCTAGCTAGCTAGTTAAAAGACTCGAAACTGGATAATTCCTTAATTTCTCCAATTCCTTGAAACTAGTGTTCATGGTGGCCAGATGTCTATTATTTGCTTAGGAATTAATAGTGTTAATTGTTAAAAAAAAAAAAAAAGTTTGCTGTCCAAGCCCACACATGTAGCTCAGGTGCATTTTAATAGCTCTGCCTTTACTGTCTTTAGTTGGATCCAGGATTCTGAATATGAACACATTCCCACCATTCCCTACTCCCTACCAAAGGCTACATGTCCACTCAAGTAAAATGACAGAGATAATCACTGAATGGAACTTGATCTTTTTTTTTTTTTTTTAAGATTTTATTTATTTATTTTGAGAGAGAGAGCACATGCACAAGCTGGGGAGAGGGGTAGAGGGAGAGAGAGAGAGAGGCAGACTCCTCACTGTGCAGGAAGCCGATGAGGGGCTTGATCCCAGGACCTCAGGATCATAATCTACTTTTTTTGGGGGTGGGGCAGAGTTCAACATGTAGCAATCCTATTGTATTAGAAGTCTGGTTCTCTTTTAAGGCTTAAGGAAATGATCAATTTTTAAAATCTCATTCTTTAATGGATCAAGAATTAGTCTAAATTACTAAATGTATGTTTACACTTATTCAACAATTCAATTTTCTGATTATTGTATTTTTTAAAAAGTTTGGGTATGGTTTTAGAGAAATGATAAAATTGAATATATTTTAAAGTCTGTGTTAAGAAGGAATAGTATATATATTCAATAAAAGAATGAAGATGCTGACAAATGGGCCAGATTGTATAATTTATCTTTTAATCTCAATTCCAATTCAAAATAAGTAACTATCATCTTTTCTCTTCCTCTTACTTCAGGAATTAAAAAAAATAGGCATGGTTTTAGTATTGTTCAGCCTGCTCCATGAACCTGATAATATGCTAATCCTATAAAAATTATAAACATGCATATGATTGCCTCAACTAGTTTATGGAACTAGGCAAGATATGAGTGGATAAATAAATAAAAGTCATGTACATGTTGAAAAGTCATCTTTCTTAATTTAAGCAATGCACAAGGTCTGATAGATTCCTATTAGAGAAAACTAGGCTAAGTTGTGACACTTAAAATTGAACATGGATGGACACTGTGGGGAGGGTATGCACTATGGTAAGGGCATAATGCGTAAGCCTGATATGTAATATGTAAGCCTGATGATTCACAGACAGTACCCTGGGGCAAATAATACATTATATGTTAATATAAATAAATAAATAAATAACCATGGATTTTATTTTATGGAAATTAACACATGCAGCAATGCAACCAAATTAAGAAGTTGCTTGTGCAAAAATACTCTAAATCATCACCAGGCAAACTTTATAAAGAGTTTTAGAGGAAGAAAAACTCATACAGTTTTCTCACATGATCAGAGTACTTTGTATTATGTTGGGAAAATAAGTTCATTATTTATATTGTAAAATTTTCTACTTATATATAAATGTTTTTTCTTCAAGCTGCCACAGGTCATTTTTAAAGTGAGACAATGATCAAATTAAATAAATAAATAGGCTTCCTGTCCAGCGTAATCTCCAGGATTCTATGACAAGACAGCAAGCCTAGTAGCCAGCATTCCTAGGTACACCATGCAACTATTTCACTCAATCATAGAATAAACCACATATCCTGCTTTGCCTGGGACAATCCAGTGAACACTTGTTATATCCACTTGTGTTGTACTTTCCTGAAATGTTCATTTTGTAATAAAGTATGAATTACAAGTAAATTAAAATAAAACAGACTAGGTTTGGTACACTTTCAGCCAACCTCTGCCAAGTTTTGTCTACTTGTATGTGAAGCAACTGTCAGGGTTGGGCTTTAACATGTAATTGAATAGAAAACATGATCAACAGTAACTCATTATTCTTTCCCGACTACTCCCAAACATAAAGCACTGTCTTCAAGGACATAATATGAGGTTCTTGCTGATGCTAAAACAAAATTCACTTTGACATTGTGGGCCTCGGTCAGTTCACTCCTTCTGACATGAGTGGTGGTAGGGAAAAAATATTACACACCACTGCAGTAGCAGTGATATTTCTATTTATGGGCCATAGTCTTAGAATTTTTTTCTGACCAGAGTATCAGGATGTTACATAAAAATTCATGTGCATACTAAATCAGTCCTGTATTTCAGCAAGAATACATCCCAAATCTGTTTTTTCATTAAGAGGAAACGGATACTTTTTAATGTAAAAGCTCACAGCTTAACCCTCTTGGTTATAACTAATTCATCTAGATATTCAATCATCCAACAAAAAAACTGAGAAACAAGGGGACCATAAAAATGTCATACAGTAACATATCGGCAGAATTTGAAAAAAATCAGACAGAATAAGTGACCCCCAAGGGAAATGAAAGCTATTTGCTTGCTTGACTACTTATATGCATTAATTGATTTCCATTGGGTCCTCTGGTTTTTAAGAGTTCATTTAATTGTGGAATCAAATTAGAGGTATTTCTCAACTCTTCCAATGGCCAGGCATATATGCAGAAATACAACAAAATCAGGAATCAAAAAACTTAAATTCAGAATCCTCACTTTCTAGTTTCCTTTAAATATTGTGAGCTTCACTTTTAATACTACAAAATGGAAATGATAATAATTTAACCAAAAAAGAACCTGTTCTTAGTATGATCATGGGAAAAATAATTACAAAATGTAAAGAATTATATAATACAAATATTAATCTGAATTAATTTAACTATATCTTCAAATCTATTATAGTGCTTTTAATTTATTCTAATATGTGAATAAGTTTCATTCTATTGTGGATTATATAAAACTATCACATTTATTTTTAAAAATGCTAGTATTATCCCTCACCAAGATTTTTTTGTGAACTTTATTTTTTAGAGCCCTTTTAGGTTCATTGTAAAGTTAAGCAGAAGGCCCAGAGACTTTCCATAAACCACTTGCACTTCATACAGGCATGATCTCCCTAATTATCAATATCCCCCACCAGAATGATACATCTGTTATAATCAATAACCCTTCATTTGCACATCATCATTATTTAAATTCCACAGTTTACATTGGAGTTCACTCTTGGTGTTATATTCTATTAGTCTGCATGAATTTATAGTGATATATTTTTACCTTTACAGTATCATACAGAAAAATTTTATTGCCTTAAAAATCCTCTGTGCACCACCTATTCACCTTTTCTTCCCTTCTAGCCCCTTGTGATCACAGATCTTTCTTCTCCTTCCCTTCTAGCCCCTTGTGATCACAGATCTTTTAATTGTCTCCACAGTTTTGCCTTTTGCAGATATCATATAATTGTAGTGGCAGTATGTAGATTTTTCAGATTGGTTTCTTTCATTTAGTCATGTGTCTTTAAGTTTCTTCCATGTCTTTTCATGGCCTGATAGCTCATTTCCTTTTTTTTTTTTTAAGAATTATTTCACAGATTTAGGAAAGTTTTAGGATGCAAAACAACATACAGAAATCATTAAGTCATTTCTTCTTAATACTGAGTAATATTCCATTGTCTGGATATAACACACTTTAATTACCTACTGAAGGATATCTTGCTACTTCAAAGTTTTGGCAGTTTTGAATAAAACTGCTGTAAACAACCATGTGCAGGTTTTTGTGTGGACATAAGATTTCACTAGTCTTGGGTAAATACCAAATAGTGTGATTGCTGGCTTCTATAAGGTTGTATTTACTTCTATAAGAAATTGCCAAACTGCCTTCCAAACTGACTGTACATTTGGCATTCCACCAACAATAAATGGTGGTTTCTGTTGGTCCATAGTCTCACCAGCATTTGGTGTTATCAGTGTTAATTGATTTTGGCCATTCTAATAGGTGTATAGTGGTATCTTGTTATTTTAGTTTGTATTTTCCTTATGACATATGATGTGGAGATTCTTCTCATATGCTTGTTTGCCAATTTGTCCATCTTCTTTGTTAAGGTCTTTGGCTCATTTTTTAATCAGACTGCGTTTTCTATGTTGAGTTTTGAGAATTCTTTGTATATTTTGGATAATAGCCTGTTATCAGATATGTCTTTTGCAAGTATTTTCTCCTGAATTTATCTTTTCATTCTTTCAATAATGTCTCTCACAAAGCAGAAATGTCTAATTTTAAAGAAATTCAGCTTATGAATGATTCCTTTATGTATTATGTCTTTATTGATGTTTCTAAAAAGTCATTTCCATACCCAAGGTCATTTGATTTTCTCCTATGTTATCTCGTAGGAGTTTTATAGTTTTCTTTTTTACATTTATGTTTGTGATGTATTTTGAATTAATTTTTGGAAGGTGTAAGGTCTGTGTCTAGATTATTTTTTTTAAAACTTCCCAACAGGTTTTAATTAGACTAATTAGATACAAGTGAAACACATTTTAATTACTTTCCTATGTAATCTGACCTAGCATGAAGTAGTATATATAGCTATGTAGAGATAATTATAATTAAAACCCTAACACATAAGAAACATTTATTTCAAAGCTACTACCATGATAAAACTCTAAAAATGAAATTATGACAATTCGTAATAATATGTGAGATATTTGAAAATAACATTAATGATCCATGTTAATAACTGCAACATTTCCAACAATAATATAATTTAAAATATACAATTAGTTTCTTCTAACAAATGAGAAAAACAACTGTCCACTAATCCTCCTAGAATAATTTCCATGTTTTTTAAATCACTTAGAAATATCAAAATATTCTTAATGAGGGAATGCAAACAAAGGGACTAAACAAAGCTAGTTAATGTCATCTGCACATTTTACAGATGTATAAGCCCCTTCGTGCAAAAGAACTCTAAGTTTTTACAAGGTAGAGACTATTTCTTTTTTATCATTATACGTTGAACACAATACTATTTGTTAAAACAATTAAGAATTAAAACTAATTAATCAATGTTACTGCTTATTATCAACTAACTATTCTATATGATTCTATAATGCTGGCACATGTGGTTATACATTTGTTGAAACCCACAGAATGCACAATATCAAGACCATATTTGTTCCATTGTGTTGTTTTTGCTCCTTTGTCAAAGTTCAATTAATTATATTCATATGGATCTGTTTTTGGGTTCTTTAGTTTGTTTCATGAATCTGTGTATTTATTCTTTTATCAATGTTAATTGTCTTCATGACTATGCCTTTATAGTAAGTCTGGAATTTGGAGGGTGTCAGTCTTTTAATTTTGTTCTTTTCTTTTAATATTGTATTGGCCAGTCTGGAGCTTTTGTCTCCTATAAACTTTAGAATCAGTTTGTTCACAAAATAACTTAGTGGGATTTTGAATGGGATTGCTTTGAATTTATAAATAAAGTTGAGAAGAACTTACATATTAACAATTTTGAATCTTCCTTTCCATGAACATAAAATATCTCTCCTTTTATTTAATTCTTTGATTTCTTTTATTAAAGTTTTGCAATTTTTTTCATATAGGCCATACACATATTTTTTTAGATTTAAATCTAAGAATTTCTCTTTTTTTGCAGTGCTAATGTAAGTGGCATTATGTTTTTCATTTCAAATTAACCTGTTTGTTGCTGATACATAAGCTAAGAAATTGATTTTTCTAATCTTATATCTTGCAGCATTGCTATAATCACTTTTTAGCTCTAGAGTTTTAAAAATCATTTATTTTGGGGCGCCTGGGTGGCTCAGTTGGTTAAGCGACTGCCTTCGGCTCAGGTCATGATCCCGGAGTCCCGGGATCGAGTCCCATATCGGACTCCCGGCTCTGCGGGAAGTCTGCTTCTCCCTCTGACCTTCTCTCCTCTCATTCTCAGTCTCTCTCTCTAATAAATAAAATAAAAAATCTTTAAAAAAAAATCATTTATTTTTGGATTCTTTACCTAGACAATAATATCACCTGCAAACAAAGACAGTTTTATTTTTTCCTTTCCAGTCTGCCCACATTTTATTTCCTTATTGCATTCTCTAATAGAGTATGATTTGAAAAGCAGTAGTGACAGGGAATATTTTTGCCTTGTTTGTGACCTTAATGAGAAAGTTTCTACTTTATAAAATTAAGTATTAGCTGTAGGTTTTCCTAAACATTCTTTATCAAGTGGAAGAAGTTTTCCTTTATTCCTAGCTTACTGAGAGTTTTTATCCTGAATGGGTGTTGAATTTTGTCAAATGCTTTTTCTGCATATATTGATATAATCATACAATTTTTCTCCTTTAGCCTGATGATGTGATGGTTCACATTAGTTGATTTTCAAATGTTGAAGCAGCCTTGCATATCCAAAATAAGTCTTACTTGATTATGGTGTATAATTATTTTACACATTGTTGCATTTGATTTGCTAATATTTTGGTAAAGATCCCTGCTTCTGTTAACGAGAGATATTGGCCTGTAGTTTTCTTTTCTTGTAATGTTTTTGTCTGAGTTGGTATTAGGATATTGCTGGCTTCATAGGATGAATTAGGAAGTAATCTCTCTGCTTTTGTCCTTTGAAAGATTATAAAAAATTGGTTTACATTTTATCCTTAAATACTTAGTAGAATTCACTAGTGAAAACATTTGAACCTAATGCTTTCTGTTTTGGAGGCATTACTTGTTTAAATCAATTTATTTAATAGATTTAAGCCTATTCAGATTGTCTATTCTTTTTTAAAATTAATTAATTATTTATTTTTAGAGAGAGTGGGAGGGGGCAGAGGGAGAGAAATAGGGAAATAATTTTTTTTTTAAAGATTTACTTATTTATTTGAGAGAGATGGAAAGCACAAGTGGAAGGGAGAGGTAGAAGGAGAAGCAGACTTCCCACTGAACAGCGAGCCAGATGCTGGGCTGGATCCCAGGACCCCCGATATCATAACCTGAGTCAAAGGCAGATGCTTATCTGACTGAGCCACCCAGACACCCCAAGAATGTCTATTCTTGTGTGAGTTTTAAAATTGTATTTTTCAAAGAATTGGTCCATTTCATCTAGGTTATCAAATTTGTGGGCCTAGAGTATTCATAGTATTCCTTTATTATCCTTTTTATGTCCATGGGATTTCTAAGGATGTTCTTCTTTCATTTCTGATAGTAGTAATTTGTGTCCTCTTTGTTTTTTTCTTATTTAGCCTAGCTAAGGGCTTATTGATTTTTGTATCTTTTCATAGAACCTTAGAAGCTCTTTATTTCATTGATTTTCTTTACTAATTTTGTATTTTCTGTTTCATTAATTTCTATTCTAATATTAATCTTATTTCTTCTGTTTACTTTGAATTTAATATGCTCTTCTTTTTCTAGTTTTTAAAGTGGATGATTAGGTTATTGATTTTAGATCTTTCTTCTTTACTAACATATACATTCAGTGCTAAAAATATCCCTCTATACAATACTTTTGCTGCATCCCACAAATTATAAGTTGTGTTTCTACTCTTATTTAAAGTACTTTAAATTTTTTCTTGAGATTTTTTTTGACCCCCTTGCTTTAAAATATGTTGTTTAATCTCCACTTATTTTATTGTTTTCCAGTTATCTTTCTGTTACTGATTTCTGGTTTAATTCCTTTGTGGTCTATTAGCGGATACTGCATAATTTCTATTCCTTTAAATTTGTTAAAATGTGTTTTATGGCTCAGAATGTGGTGTATCTTTGTGGATGTTCTATTAGCTTCAGAAGAATTTGTATTCTGCTCTTGGCTGAAAGAGTCTATAGATGTCCATTACATCCAGCTTGTTGGTGGTGTTATTGAGTTCAATATGTCTTGACTGATTTTTTTGACTGCTGGGTGTATGCATTTCTGAGAGAGGGATATTGAAGTCTCCAGCCATGATAGTAGATTCATCTATTTCTTTTTGCAATTTTATTAGTTTTTGCCTCATGTAATTTGATGCTTTATTGTTGGGCATATACATGTGAAGATTTTTTTATATCTTTTTGGGGAATTGATCCTTTTACAACTGTGTAATTCCCTTCTTTATTTCCCCACAACTCTCCTTGTTTTGAAGTCTACTCTGCCTATAATTAATATAGCCCTTCCTACTTTCTTTTGATTAATATTTAGCATAGTTTTTCTTTCTCCATCCATTTATTTTTATTTAAGGTAACACACATTGCGATATTGCTTTCTGGAGTAGAATTCAGAAATTTATTACTTACATATAATCCCCAGTGCTCATCACAATGCCCTCTTTAATACCCATCATCCACCTAGCCCATCTTCTACCCACCACCCACCTCCCTCCGTTAACTTTCTATTTGTTCTGTGTCATTAAGGGTCACTTATGGCTTCTTTCCCTCTTTTTTTTCCTTTTCACACTTTCCCTATATTAATCTGTTTTCTTTCTTAAATTTCATAATATGGATGAGATCATATGGTATTTGTCTTTGACTGACTGACGTATTTCACTTAGCATAATACACTCTAGTTCTATCCATCCATTTGTTTTTAGTTTGCATGTTTCCATATATGGGTGTTTTTTTTTTTTATCTACTCAAGCAATCTCTTAGTGCATTCAGACCATTGATGTTCTAAGTAATTATTGATATCATGTTTGTTACTTTTTCCTATATGCTGTTCTTTGTTTCTATTTTTGTCTTCCACTCTCTTTTTTTGCCTTTTGTGATTTTAATTGAGCATTTTATATTATTGCACTTTCTCTGCTCTCTTAGTATTTCAATTGTAATTCTCTTTTTACTGTTTTTAGTTGTTGCCCTGGAGTTTTCAATATACATTTATGTATAATCCAAGTCCACTTTCAAATGCACTATATTATTGCATGGGTAGTGTGAGTACCTTGTAACAAAATAATCCTAATTTTTCCTTTGTATCATTACTGTCATTCATGTTTGTTTTACATAAGCATACATAAGCATATCTATATACATAAGCATACATAACTAAATACATTGTCACTATATTATTTTGGATAAATTATTGTCAGATCAACTAAGAATAAAATAAGAAAAATGAGTTTTTATTTTATCTTCACTTATTTCTTCTCCAATGCTCTTTTTAATTTTAACTTTATTTTTTTTAAGATTTTATTTATTTATTTAACAGAGAGAGCACAAGCATGGCAAGAAGGACAAGGGAAAAGCAGGGTCCTCGCTGAGCAGGCACCCTGATGTGGGGCTTGATCCTAGCACCCTGGGATCATGACCTGAGCTGAAGGCAGACACTTAACCAAGGAACCATGCAGGTGCCCCTCCAAAGCTCTTCTTTTCTTTATGTAGATCTGAGTTTTGGATCTATTTTATGCATCTTCTCTCTAAAGAACTTTTTCTTAAAATATTTTACAAGGTAAGGGTGCCTGGGTAGCTCAGTCGATTAGGTATTTGACTCTTGATTTTGACTCAGGTCATGATGTGACAGCACATCCTCTGCATACTGCAACACTGGGCTCAGGGCATCCTGGATGCGACCTGATGCCCCTCCCACTTGCTGCAAGTTGCTTGAGAGTCCAATCACCCAGTTGGGGCTAAAACGGGTCTTCATGATCAGGTCAACTCCATATCAGGTTGAGCCCTTTGATTTTCTCTCTCCCTCTGCCCCTCCCAACCTCTAAAAAAAAATATTTTGCAAGCCAGACCAGCTGGCAACAGATACCCTCAATTTTTGTTTGTCAGAAAAAGTCTTTATTTTTTTTCCATCATTTTTAAAGGATGATTTCATCATTTTAAAAGGGTACAGAATTCTAGGAGGTATTTTTTTTTCCTTTCAACACTAAATATTTCATGGCACTGTCCTCACTTGCATGGTTTTTGAGGTTCATATATAATTCCTGTATTTTCTTCTTTCCAGGTAAAGTGTTTTTTACTTCTGGATTTTTCCTTAACTTTGACTTTCTGTGGTTTCAAAATAATAAACCTATTATGGGTGAAAGAGTCAAAAAGTACAAACTTTTTTTGTTATAACATAAATAAATCATGGGGGTGTAATGTACAGCATGTCAACTATAATTAACAATATTGTATTGTATATTTTAAAATTTCTAACAGTAGATCTTGAGGGTTCTCATCTCAAGAAAAACAAAAATTCTGTAACTGTGCATTATGACAGATGTTAACTAGAGTTGTTATGGTAATTATTTCACATTGTATACAAATACAGAATCATTATGTTGTACATTGAAACCAATGTTATATGTCAGTTATAACTTAAATTGAAGAAAAAACCCTGCTTTTTCCACTGCACCACACTGCATATAACACGTATGTATGTATATGTTGTGTACATATGCATGTGTGTTTGCATGTATGACAAATGACCATTTCCTATTGATCCTAAAGCCTAATTTAAAAAATCTACCTGTAAGGGAACCTGAGTGGCTCAGTGGGTTAAGCCTTTGCCTTCGGCTTAGGTCGTGATCTCAGGGTCCTGGGATTGAGCCCTGCATCAGATTCTCTGCTCAGCAGGGAGCCTGCTTCCCCGACTCTCTCTGCCTGCCTCTCTGCCTACTTGTGATCTCTCTCTCTCTCTCTCTGTCAAATAAATAAATAAAATCTTTAAAAAAATCTGCCTTTAGTGAAGTATAATTGACAAATTAAACTCTAAGACATTTTAAAAACTGATATGCTTAGATCTCTTTTGGGAGAAGAGGGGCTCATTCATTCCGCTTGCTGTACTCTGAGCTTCCTTGGCTTGTGGTGTGATGTCTGACATTAATTTGGGGACATTCTGAGTCATTATTATTTCAAGTATTCTCTGTTTCTTTTTCTTCTGATATTTTTCTTATGCATATGTTACACCTTTTGTTATCATCCCACAATTTTCATATATTCTGTTTCTTCAGTCTTTTTTCTTTTTTCTTTACAGTTTTGGACTTTGTAATTAAAATGTCCTCAAGCTCAGAGATGTTTTTCTTAGCCATGTGAAGTCTACAAATAAATCCATTGAAGTTTTTCTTCATTTTTGCTTTTGATCTCTAGCATTTCTTTTTTCTTAGAATTTCCATTTTTCTGCATACTTTGCTTGTCTGTTAACTACAAGCTGTCTATTTTATCCATTAGACCACTATGTATAATTCTAACATCTTTTGCATGTCTGAATCTGCTACCAACACTTGTTCTGTGTCTTCAAATTGTTTTTGCTTTTAGTATGTCTTAAATCATGTCTAGCCATACATAATGTACATGGCACTGGTTCCTGTGGAGACTTTTTCTAGTGTGTTTTTCTAGTTTTTTCTCTAGTAAGTTGTGATTCTCTGTATTCACCTATCAGTCTCTAATTTGAGGGCACATTTTACCTTGTGATCTCATTTTTCTTGTGGATTTAAGAAGAGTTGTTGTTTTTTAGTTTGGTTGGCTTTTCACTTGTTAGTAGTACTGAGTGGAGATTTCCAAACTTCTTACATGTTGGACCAGGAGCCAGAAGTCCTCTGGACTGATTTTGTTTAACCTAGGATATCAAAAAAGATAACTTTCACAGTTGCTGCTTAATAAATTTGGTCTTATTAAAAAATGAGTTTGCTACCTGATTTTGAAGCAGTAAAACATACTGTGTTTTTCCTCTACAACCAAACAAGAAGATGAAGCTTTCCTGCTAATTTCATTTGGGTTCCCTTATTTAAATTCACTAGAAAGTGGGGCTCCTGGGTGGATCAGTGGGTTAAGCCTCTGCCTTCGGCTCAGGTCAAGATCACAAGGTCCTAGGATCTAGCCCCTCATCAGGCTCTCTGCTCATCAAGGAGCCGGCTTCCCCTTCTCTCCCTGCCTGCCTCTCTGCCTATTTGTGATCTCTATCTCTCTCTGTGTCAAATAAATAAATAAATAAATTCACTAGAAATTTAACAGTGATACAAATAAATGACATTTGATTATGTTTTATATAAGGCTTATTTGCATTTCTCTGTTTTCTCCATCAATATAGAGATTTATGCAAGGCAGGACCATGTCTTCTATTGTTATTTCTTGTGACATTGCTCATCTTTAAAATGCAATATATTTTGAAAGTTTGACAATCAGAAAGAATCTGAGATATTTCTTTGCAAATAACATTTAATGATTGTGTGATAACTTAGTGTATCAGATCACTAGATATCACTATATAAATAAATCTGGGGCAGGTGACATGGTGATAAGTATGACTATATATAAATGGAGAGAGAATTATTATGGGCTTATTAATAGGCTTATTCTTATTAGTGTATGGAATTTCTTTGCCCTGGAAGCTTTTTATCTCTCCATCTATTTTCAGTGACAGCCTAGCTGGGTATAGTATTCTTGGCTCCATATTTTTCTCATTTAGGGCTCTGAATATATCATGCCAGTCCTTTCTGGCCTGCCAGGTCTCTGTGGATAGGTCTGCTGCCAACCTAACATTCCTGCCTCTGTATGTTACCGATTTCTTGTCTCGAGCTGCTTTCAGGATTTTCTCTTTGTCACTAAGACTTGTAAGTTTTACTATTAGATGATGGGGTGTAGACCTGTTTTTATTGATTTTGAGGGGTTTTCTCCGTGCCTCCTGGATTTTGATGCTTGTTCCTCTCAACAGATTAGGGAAATTCTCTACAATAATTTGTTCCAATATACCTTCCACCCCTTTCTCTCTTTCTTCTTCTTCTGGAATCCCAATTATTCTAATATTGTTGCATCTTATGGTATCACTTATCTCTCGAATTCTTCCCTCATGGTCCAATAGTTGTTTGTCTCTCTTTTTCTCAGCTTCTTTATTCTTTGTCATTTGGTCTTCTATGTCACTAATTCTTTCTTCTGTCTCATTTATTCTAGCATTAAGAGCCTCCATTTTTGTTTGAATTTCATTAATAGCTTTTTTGATTTCGTGTTGGTTAGATTTTATTTCTTTTATTTCTCCCGAAAGGGATTTTATTTCTCCCAAAAGGGATTTTTTGATCTCTTCCATGTTTTTTTCGAGCCCAGCTAGCATCTTGATAACTGTCATTTTGAACTCTGTTTCTGACATATTACTGATGTCTGTATTAACTAGGTCTCTAGCCGTCGGTAATGTGTCTTCTTTTTTTTGTGGTGAGTTTTTCCGCCTTGTCATTTTATCGAGCTAAGAATAGATGAGCGAGAGAGAAAAGTACTCTGGAGTTCCACAGTTCTCACTGATTGATGAACCTGGGCTTGGCTGGATATTCTCACTGATCTTCTGGGGAGGGGCCTTTTGAATTTGGTTCTCAGATGTCGTTGCCTGAGGCGGAATTGCCCCACCCTTGCACAGGGAGGGGCCAAGCAATTTGCTTAGGTTCGGTCTCGAGAGTCTTTGTTCCCTTAGCGCTTTCCGTATCGCCCTGGAGGCCAGGAATGCAAATGGCGGCTCCCAGTCTCCGCCGGAGGAGCTGAGCACTGGAGTCCCTGAGCGCTGGAGTCTCCGCTCCTCAGCGCGCCCTCAGAGGAAAGCAGTCAATCACTCACGTCTCCCGGTCCGCTCCCAAGCTCCGAGCCCAGCCACCGGTGGTGGCGCGTTTCTATCTTTGGCTCATGGCCCCATCTGGAGTCTCCAAACCCAGCAGATTCCTGCTGCGCACTCCCGCACCACTCCTCCCTGAGGGGGAAGGAGGGGGTCTCTCCGGAATGCCTTCTGTGGTCCCTGCTGGAAGGGCCGCGGCCACGGTCTAGGGTAAGCCCCAGTTGAAAGCGCACTGCGTGGCTCTTTCTCTGCTGCCGGCTTTCCGCCCAGATATCTGGGAGCTCTGCCGCACTCAGACACCCTCAGTCTCTTTATGATCTCGTGGTTCCTGAAACCACTCTGTTCCCGCAAGGGCTAAACGTCCTGCTTAACCTCTGGAGCAATGTCTCTCAGCGGAGCTGATTCTCAAAGTTCCGATTTTGTGCTCCGCGGCTCTGCGGCTGCAGGGAGCCGGCCCCTCCCCCCATGGTTTCTCTTCCCATCGCTTTGGATTCACTTTTCCAAACGTCCTACCTTTCGGAAAGTGGTCAATTTTCTGCTCCTAGGATTGCTCGTCTTCCTCTCTTCTCTCTCCTGTTGAGTATGCTGGCTTTTAGAATGATTTAATAACTATCTAGATGAACTTCTGGGATCCGACTCTATCTCAACCTCCTACCTCTCTGGCATCTTGCTCCTCCCTCTTAGTGTATGGAATTTCTGATGGTATTTCTCATCTGCTTTTATACACATATTTTCCACACTGATAGTAATTCATAATGGAGGAACATAGAAGATAAAATTAACTTCTGATAATTTTCTTGAATTACCAAATGTACCAGGTTTCACTAGCAAAGTAAAATGAAATTCATGAACATCAATTTAAAAAACATGCTAATTGTTATCTATTTACCTAGATAAAAGCCTCATACTTCACTTAATCTCCCCCCCCCCATTATATTCATGGCCTCTGTTAAAATACTATTGTTCCAAATTGAAAACCACAACAAAAAAGGATTGTGAATTCCATACACAGATTTGTACCCTAGTCTGGCTAGTGAGCTCATAATGAACTACATTATTTGAAGTAGCATTTTGTTATGGAACATGGTTTTTACTTGCTCTCTTATTTCTGTTCATTAAAACAATGAGCACATCATAATGAATAAAACATTTGTATGCCATTTATTACATCCAGTACTAAGGTGCCAATACTGACCATAAATTGAACTCCTGCTCTCCCATGTTCATGCCAAAATTCATTTAATAGATATTTAAAAATTGCTGAAAAAACAAAAGGTTAGGTTTCCCATAGGGTGTCAACATCTGTATATCTTTTAGAAACCTAAACATTATTCAATTTGAAGAGTAGAGAACATGAACAGATGGAATTTGACCTTATCTGACACAAAGATAAAGTAAATGTAATTTACTTTATGCTAAATATAATTCTGTAATTATTAAAAAATGTGCTTTTCTCAGGAATGAAACTAACTAGAAAGGATTTTAAAAGGTATAGGGAATTCTGCTGCCATCTAAGTTATTAGATTGTTCAGTATTCCTAAAGAATATTAAGTCACATGTATGAATATAAAATTATTGTCTCACTGACCTGATGCCCTCAGGGACTAAGGTACTGGTAATTTTAAAAACCTGACTCTTACCACTTTAAACACCAAATTTTAAATTGTTAACCCTATTTAATAGACTTCTTTCAGGCATATGTTAAATGCTTTTCAGCTGAGGAAAAAATTACTATAGTTTTATACTACCTCAAATTAAAATAAAAGAAAAACAAATATTTTATAATTTTGGATCAATAGTTAAACTTTTCATGAATCCAAAAATATGAACAATATACATAAATAAGACATTTCACATAAGTGAAGAGTATTATTAAAATTGCAGTTCTTCCCATGGGAACTAGGTAGAACTAAAATGATCAAGATTCTTAGAATTCTCCTTATTAGGTTTTGTCATATTAGCTAATTATAAAGATGAAATTAGCATGAATAAAAGGAATACCCATCTATTCTTACATTTATTTAATGTTAATTATGTCCACTGATTTTGCTGACTTGCATAATGTGGAAGAAAGATGGGGATCAAGGGAAAATTTCGTATAAGTAGCAATGTTGGAAGAAGAATGGCAAATAGTGATAGCAGATGCTCTCAAGTCTCTCAAAGGGATTTGAGAGATTACCCTCATATGTAATCAGTAATTTCTCCACAAAAGTGAATCCATAATTAATAGTATCATCATCAACCCTTAAGAAAGGAGATGAGATAATCAATATTAAGTTCCAATTAAGTGGACTAGAGAGGGACTACAAAAATTTGTGAAGTAGGTAAGAATTTGACCTATAAGAAAGGAAAGGTCTTAGAGGAATTGGAAAGGGAGGCAGGCAGTGTAACTTACCTGAACATTGTTGTGAACAATATATTAAGAGAAAACATATATTTCTCTATTTTGAGGAATGTATACAGCTTCTCATAAATGTGCAAGACTATACTTAGGAAGTTAGTTAAAACCTATATTTACACAAACTATTAATTAAATGACCCATTTTGCATATCATTTGCATTTCATTACCATACCTGTCAATCGGTTCTGGACACCAGCCATTAAAGCAGCAAACACTCAACCTGAAATTAGGGGAAAAAAAAAAAATCAGTGACTTTAATATGACTATATTATTTGTTTTTAGTGGTAGATTATATAGATTTAGTTATGATAATGATCAAGTCATTTTGGTATTTTATGAGAAATAGGGTTATCAATCACATTTTAAATAAAAAATTTTTCAGTCAAATTTTGCATTTTAGTATAATCACATATTTTTCAAGAATGGATTTTAGGGGTGCCTGGATGGCTCAGTTGGTTAAGCGACTGCCTTTGGCTCAGGTCATGATCCTGGAGTCCCAGGATCGAGTCCCATATCAGACTCCCGGCTCTGCGGGAAGTCTGCTTCTCCCTCTGACCTTCTTCCCTCTCATTCTCAGTCTCTGTCTCTAATATAAATAAAAAATCTTTAAAAAAAAAAAAAAGAATGGATTTTAGGGAGGCAAATCATTCTTGGAGCCTAGATAAATGGTATTTTTTTTCTTTTGGGGAGTGATCTTTAAGATTAAAGTATCATAGATCTAAAAAATATTATGACCCATTTATAATTAGATTACTCACAGTTTATAGGAGATTATTCATATCATGGCGATTAAGAACTTGAGATTTTGAGTGAGATATACCCTGAGCCAAATTTCAGTTTTCCAATTTACTTCTGCTTGAACTTGGTGGACTTGGTTTCCTCTTTAATAAAATGAGTATAATGATCAATATATATCTGTTCAGTTTTGATTTTTTTCTGTGAGAATTAATGTGATGATATCTTTAATGTGTTTTATATTGTGCATGACTCAGAGTAAGAGTTCAGCTAATGATCATTCTTTTTTGCATTCACTTTTTGCATCTTAATATCTTTGTGTCTGTTATATAGGCTAGTTGCTAGTATCCTTGAAAGCCTGAAAGGGTCATAGAAAAAATGTGATAATGATCTCACATATGCCAGTAATTAATTTAGTTGGTCACTAGCCTCCCTGGATTAGCTCCCTAAAAAATACCTTCCAATACTTTTGAGGTTACTCTTAGTTCCCTTTCAGAATTCTTGCACTAGCAATGTTATAATATAGTTATTTTATTTGTTGTTGGTTTCATTGTTTCTGTTTATTCTATTTATTTAAACAAAACCAAAAACAATTCACCCATTTCTCCAATCCCCCACCCTTCGCCTCTGGTCATCATTTGTTTATTTAAGTTTCTACATGCCAGAGAGATTATATAGTATTTGTCTTTCTCTGTATAACTTATTTTGCTTAGCCCTGAATTTTTTGGGTCCATGTTGTCACAAATGGCAAGATTTTATTCTTTTTTATTATGGAGTAATATTCCATTATAGTGTGTGTGTGTATGTGTGTGTGTGTTTGTGTGTGTGTAAGAGACAACTTCTTTATCCATTCATCCATCAATGGACACGTTGGTTGGTTCTATATCTTTGCTACTGTAAATAATGCCATAATGTTATAAAAACCTTAGGATGCATATTTTTTTAGAGTTATTGTTTTCATTTGCTTTAGATAAATATTCAGAAATGGAATTGCTGGCTTACATTGTAGTTCTTTTAATTTTTTCAAGAAACTCCATACTGTTTCCTATAGTGTCTGCACCAATTTACATTCCTACAACAGTGCACAAAGGTTTGCTTTTCTCTACATGCTGGCCAATACTTGTTATTCATAGTCTTTTTTTATAGTAGCCATTTTAACAGGTATGAGGTGATATGTCTTTGTGGTTTTGATTTGCATTTCCTTGATGATTAATAATATAGAGCATCTTTTTATGCACCTTTTGGTTATCTGTTTGTCTTTGGGGAAAATATCTATCCAGATCTTCCGACTTTTAATCAGATTGCCTTTTTTTTCCTGTTGAGTTGTATGAGTTCTTCATATATTTTAGATATTAGCCCCTTATCAGATATATAATTTGCAAGTATTTTTTCCTATTCAGTAGGTTGCCTTTTCATTTTCTTGATGGTGTCTTTGGCTGTGCAGACACTTTTTAGTTTAATGTAATCTCTCTTGTTTATTTTTGCTTTGGTTGCTTTTGGCATTAGCTTCAAAAATCATCACCAAGACCTATACCAAGAGCCTATGTTTTCTTCTGATAGTTTTATTGTTTCCAGTCTTACATCCAAGTATTTAATCCATTTGAGTGAATTTTTGTTCATGGTCTAAGGTAGTGGCCCAATTCCGTTCTTTTGCCTGTGACCAATTTTCCCAATACCATTTATTGAAGAGACTGTCTTTTCTTCATTGTGTATTTTTGATTCCTTTGTTGTAAATTAACTGACCTTATATGGATGGGTTGTTTCTGGGTTCACCCTTCTGTTTCACTTAGGTTTGTATTTGTTTTCATGCTAATACTGTACTGTCTTAATTACTACAGCTTTGTAATATAGCTAAAAATAAGAGAGCATAATGTCTCCAGCTTTGTTCTTCTTTTGCAAGTTTGTTTTGTCTATTCAGGTTCTTTTATGTTTTCATACACGTTTTAGAATTACTTGTTCTATTTCTATGAAAAATGTCATTGAAAAATTCAGTTATTTCATTTGAGCTTCTTTGTTTTTTTTCTATAAGACAATTGAAAACAAAGGTTTCACTGGTTACTGGGTCAGGTCCTTTTTACTTACCTCTTTTGGAAGGTTTTGTCAAACATTTGCCATGTAATTTGATACATTTGTCACAGCTGCACCAAATTTTTAATATTTTTGATACATATTGCCAATGGCTCTCAAGAAATGTTGCATATTTCCATCAGTGGGATATAAAAATGGGTAATATTTTTAAAGTCTAATAGTTTTTTTTAAAGATTTTATTTATTTGACACAGAGAGAGATCACAGGTAGGCAGAGAGGCAGGCAGAGAGATAAGGGGAAGCAGGCTCCCTGCTAAGCAGAAAGCCTGATGCAGAGCTCAATCCCAGGACCCTGAGACCATGACTTGAGCCAAAGGCAGAGGCCCCAACCCATTGAGCCACCCAGGCGCCCCTAAAGTCTAATAGTTTTAAAAGCTTTTGGTCATATGAAAAAATGGACTGATCATATGATACCTAGCCATCTGATGGTCAAAATGGTCATATGATACCTGGACTGAGGTATCATAGGCATTTCATAGGTAATAAGTATAAGGCCAGAGTGCATTGCAAATGCTCTAGGCATCCATTTACCATCTTCACAGTAAAGTATTTGAGTTACACTAATGAATATATTTACCTTATAGAAATTTAATAATATATACAAAGAAAGTATATATGTGGGGAACAAAAGCCAAATACTAAATCAAGTCAAAATATAAGCCTTACATTTATAAAACAGCTCTTTGTAGTAATGGAAAAGAAAAAAGTGCAAGTTATTTATTATACAAAGATGTAACTCTTGAAGTAGCAGCGTTTGAATTCTAGGCAGGCCACAGTCATTATAGGAATATAAGAAAGGGAATTTTAAGAGTGAGAGAATAAGCAAAAGACTATTATTGCAGCCCTAATTAGCTCAAGTCCTCAGAAATCAAAAGTAACTGGATGTCTTTGCATGTAGTCCAGGGAAGTAGACATCATTTTTCTATAAAGATACCAACATTTTCTGATTGAAGGAGAATATCTTGCTTCAACAGGAAGTAAAGCCACACAAAATCTCTAATTAAAAAAAATGTTTAAATTCAAGTTAGTTAATATATAGTGTATATTGTCTTCAGTAAAATTTAGTGATTCATCACTTACATACAACATCCAATGCTCATCACAACAAGTGTCCTCCTTAGTACTCATCAACTATTTAGCCCATCCCCCCAACCTTGGCTCCAACAACCCTCATTTTGTTCTGTATAGTTAAGAGTTTCTTATGGTTTTCCTCCCTCTCTGTTTTTTTCTTATTTCATTTTTCCTTCTCTTCCCCTATGTTCATCCATTTTATTTCTTAAATTTTACATATGAGTGAAAATGAATGGTATTTGTCTTTTTCTGACCGATTTTGCTTAACATAGTACCCTCTAGTTCTATCCACATTGTGGCAAATGGCAAAATTTCATTCTTTTTGATGGCTGAATAATATTCCATTGTACATATACATCACTTCTTTATCCATTCATCAGTTAATGGACTTTTGGGCTTTTTCCATAACTTGGTTATTGCTGATAGTGTTGCTATAAACATCAGGGTGCATGTGCCCCTTTGAATAAACATTTTTATATCTTTTGGACAAATAACCAGTAGTCACAGGTTAGTTCTATTTTTAACTTTTTAGAGACCTCCATACTATTTTCCATAGTGACTGCATCAGTTTGCAATCCCACCAACAGTGCAAAAGGGTTCCCCTTTCTTCACATCTTTGCCCATATCCATTGTTTCCTGAGTTGTTAATTTTAGCCATTCTGACTAGTGTGAGGGGAACTAGGGTTGCTCTTTCTTTGCATCTTTGCCCATATCCATTGTTTCCTGAGTATTAATTTTAGCCTTTCTGACTGGTATCTCATGTGGTTTTGATTTGCATTTTCCTGATGATGAGTGATGTTGAGCATTTTGAAAAAAAATGTGCCTGTCAGCCATTTGTATGTCTTCTTTGGAGAAATGTCTTTTCATGTCTTCTCCCTATCTCTTAATTGGATTATTTTTTGCATGTCGAATTTGACAAATTCTTTATAGATTTTGGATACTAGCCCTTTATCTGATATCATTTGCAAATAAATTCTCCCATTCTGTTGGTTGTCTTTTGGTTTTGTTGATTGTTTCTTTCACTGTGCAGAAGCTTTTTATCTTGATGAAGCCCTAATAGTTCATTTTTGCTCTTGTTTCCTTTGCCTCCAGAGATGTGTCTAGTAAGAAAGTTGTGTAGCTGAGGTCAAAGGGGTTGCTGCCTGTTCTCCTCTAGGATTTTGATGGACTCCTGTCTCACATTTAGGTCTTTCATTTATTCTGAGTTTATCTTTGTGTATCGTGTAAGAAAAAGGTCCTTCTTTTTCTTCTTCTGCATGTGGCTGTCCAGTTTTCCCAACACCATTGTTGAAAAGACTGTCTTTTTTCCATTGGATATCCTTTTTACTTTTCTGAAGATAGTTGATCATATAGTTGTAGGTTCATTTATGGATTTTCTATTCTGTTCCATTGATCTATGTGTCTGTGTTTTTGTGCCAGCACCACACTGTCTTAATGATTATAGCTTTGTGGTGGATATTGAGGAGGGCACGTATTGCATGGAGCACTGGGTGTGATACATGAACAATGAATCTTGGAACACTGAAAAAATAAAATAAAATAAATTACAAAAAATTATAGCTTTGTGATATAGTTTGAAGTCTGGGATAGTGATACCTCCTACTTTGCTTTTCTTTTTTGACATTACTTTTGCTGTTCAGGATCTTTTCTCATTCCATACAAATTTTGGGATTGCTTGTTCTAGAGTTCTATGAAAAATACTGGTATTATTTTGATTGGGATTGCATTGAATATGTAGATTGCTTTGAGTAAAATAGACATTTTAACAGTATTTGTTCTTGTAATCCATGAGCATGGACTGTTTTTCCATTTCTTTGTGTCATCTTCAATTTCTTTCATCAGTGTTCTATAGTTTTCAGAGTACAGAGCTTTTACCACTTTGGTTTTTTCCTAGGTATATATGGTTTTTGGTGCAACTGTAAATGGGGTTGATTCCTTCATTTTTCTTTCTGTAGCTTCATTATTGGTGTATAGAAATGCAACAGATTTCTGTGCATATATCCTGTTACTTTGCTGAATTAATGTATCAGTTCTAGAAATTTTTTGGTGAAGACTTTTGGATTTCTACATAGAGTATCATGTCATCTGTGAAGAGAGAAAGTATAACTTCTTCCTTGCAAATTTGAATGCCTTTTATTTCTTTTTGTTGTCGATTTCTGAGGTTAGGACTTCCAGGAGTGTTGAGAATGGACATCCTGTTATGTTCCTGAACTTAGAGGAAAAGCTCTCAATTTTCCCCTTAATTTAAGGATGATATTATCTGTGGGTCTTTCATATATGGTCTTTATGATGTTGAGGTATGTTCTTTCTATGACTACTTTCTTGAAGGCTTTTATTAAGAAAGGATGCTGTATTTTGTCAAATGCTTTTTCTGCATCTATTGGGAGGATCATATGGTTTTTATCTTTTCTTTTATTAATGTGGTGTATCACACTGATTGATTTGCAGATACTGAACTACCCTTACAACCCAGGAATAAATCCCACTCAATCATGGAGAATAATCCTCTTAATATACTATTGGATTTGATTCACTAGTATCTTGTTGAGAATTTTTACATCCGTATTTATTAGAGATATTGGGCTGTAATTCTCCTTTTTAGTGGGGTCTTTGTCTGGTTTTGGAATCAAATAATGCTGACCTCATAGAA
Organism: Nasua narica; assembly: GCA_028533885.1. Classification (NCBI taxonomy): domain Eukaryota; kingdom Metazoa; phylum Chordata; class Mammalia; order Carnivora; family Procyonidae; genus Nasua; species Nasua narica. Next base: position 164,726,024 of record CM052799.1, on the reverse strand, counting down.
TGAATTTGGAAACTTCCTTTTCATTTATATTTTTTGGAGCAGCTTCAGAAGAATAGGTATTAACTCTCCTTTAAATGTTTGGTAGAATTCCCCTGGGAAGCTATTCAACCCTGGGTTCTTTTTGGGAGATTTTTGATTACTAATTCAATTTCCTTACTAGTTATAGGTCTGTTCAAATTTTGTATTTCTTCCTGTTTCAATTTTGGCAGTTTCTGTGTTTCTAGGAATTTATCCGTTTCTTCTAGATTGCCCAATTTATTGGCACATAATTGCTCTCAATGTTCTCTTATAATTGTTTATATTTCTATGGTGTTGGTTGTGATCTCTCCCATTAATTTGTGATTTATCTGAGTCCTCTCTCTTTATTTATTTTTTTTCTTATAAGTCTGGCTAGGGGTTTACCAATTTTGTTAGTTCTTTCAAAGAACCAGCTCCTAGTTTTGTTTATCTGTTCAACAGGTTTTTTTTTTTTAATTTCTATATCAATTATTTCTGCTTTAACCTTAATTATTTCTCTTCGGCTGGTTTTAATCTTTACTTGTTTTTTCTAGCTCCTTTAGATGTAATGTTAGGTTTTATATTTGAGATTTTTCTTAGTTCCTTAGGAAGGCCTGTATTGCTATATGCTTCCCTCTTTGGACCACATTTTCGTAGAAGCAAATGAAAATGAAAAAGTGAACCTGACAGTTTTCATTTGCTTCCATGTATTTTATTTATTTATTTATTTTAAAAAGATTATTTATTTATTTATTAGAGAGAGAGACTGAGAATGAGAGGAGAGAAGGTCAGAGGGAGAAGCAGACTTCCCACAGAGCCGGGAGTCCGATATGGGACTCGATCCCGGGACTCCGGGATCATGACCTGAGCCGAAGGCAGTCGCTTAACCAACTGAGCCACCCAGGCGCCCTGCTTCCATGTATTTTATTATTTCTTTTTTAATTTCCGGGTTAACCCATTCATTCTTTAGTAGGATGTTCTTTAACCTCTATGTATATGTAGTCTTTCCATTTTTTTTTTCTTGTGGTTGACTTCATTTCGTAGTGTTATGGTATGAAAATATGCATGTATGATCTCAATCTTTTTGTACTGGTTGAAGCCTGATTTGTGACCCAGTATGTAATCTATTCTGGAGAATGTTCCATGTAAACTCAAAAAGAATGTGTATGCTGCTGCTTTAGGATGAAATGTTTTGAAAATATGTTTTAAGTCCATCTGGACCAGTGTGTCATCCAAAACCATTGTTAATCTTCTCCTTAGATGATCTGTTTATTGTTGTGAGTGGAGTATGAAAGTCCCCTATATTATTGCATTATAATCAATGAGTTTCTTTAAGTTTGTTATTTTTTTTTAAAGATTTTATTTATTTATTTAACGGAGAGAGATCACAAGTAGGCAGAGAGGGCAGAGAGGCAGGCAGAGAGAGAGGGGGAAGCAGGCTCCCCACACAGCAGAGAGCCTGATGCGGAACTCGACCCTAGGACCCTGAGATCATGACCTGAGCTGTAGGCAGAGGTTTTAACCCACTGAGCCACCCAGGTGCGCCAAGTTTGTTATTTTCTAAAGGTTTTTCTTTATTTGATAGAGAGAGAGCACAACTAGGCAGAGCAGCAGGCAGAGGGAGAGGGAGAAGCATCCTCTCTACTGACTAGGGAGCCCAACACGGGACTCAATCCCAGGACCCTGGGATCATGACCTGAGCTGAAAGCAGTCACTTAACCAACTGAGCCACCCAGGCACCCTTTAAGTTTGTTATTAATTGACTTATATATTTGGGTGCTCCCAAGTTGAGGGCATAAATATTTATAATTGTTAGATATTCTTGTCAGATAGACCCCTTTATCATGATATAGTGCCCTTCTTCATCTCTTATTACAGTCTTTGGTTTAAAATCTAGTTTATCTGATATAAGTATGACTACTCAAGCTTTCCTTTGATGTCTAATAACACGATAGATGATTTTCCACCTCCTTAATTTCAATCTTTGGGTCTAAAATGAGTCTCTTATAAGCAGCATATTGATGGGTCTTTTTTCCTTTATTCATTCTGCTACACTATGTCTTTTGATTGGTGCATTTTTTCCATTTACACTCAGAGTAATTATTGGTAGATATGAATTTAATGCCATTATATTTCCTGGAAAGTTGCTGTTCCTGTAGATTGTTTCTATTCCTTTTTAGTCTTTGTTGCTTTTGGTCTTTTTTTTTTTCATACTCAAAGGGCCCCCTTTTTTCAACATGGTAATAATTCATGAAAATTTGAAACATTGTCTCTTTCTGCCAAGTATATACAGAGCTTTGGAAGGAACACACAAAGAGCAAGGAGGGAAAAGGGAATATCTATAGTGTCTATTAAAGTAACTAAACTGATTCTGGCAACAGATAGGATGGTTACAGTTCGACAGCCCTCACAGCATTGTCATGATATCTTTGTGGATAAGATTCAGAAACACACTGGATGCTGGTAAAGGACTGTAGATTGAAGGACAGGTGATTGCTGATTAATGTATCATTGTCTAATAAGATAATGTCTTGAACAATATGTTTCAGAGCTCTGTTCCTTTAAAAATGTTCCATTCAACAGTTCTATTAATGGTTTTTCTGAACACACAGAAGTCATTTGTGGATGACACTAATGTAGATTGGTAGTTAATACATTATATGCTAAATTTAGGTTCTAAAGACAAGTGTGAAGAACAGCCTGAATCAAACAAGAAGAAACTTGATAATATAGAACTTCACACTTAGTCTGATACACATTAAAAAGAAAAACAAAACAACAAATCTCAGTTATAATGAAATTAAAATCAATGAACAAATGACATTTTATGTAAAACACTGATTTTGAGGACCTGGTTAACTCCAAGATTGTTACAAATTAATATGACCTATGACTACCACAAATAAATTTAGGATGCACTGATGGAGACATAGTGTACAGAAGAAGGCTAGGCTACACTATGATCACCATTGATGAATTTGGAGTGCATTCTTGGAAACAGGGTGCATAGAATTAAAATGAACTCACTCTCTTCTACTTTCTGTCCAGTTATTTGAATCACATTTTAAGGGAATTGCAAAAATAGTAAAGATTACTTAGGATGATGAAAAACAGAAGATACTATATGGAATACCCCAATGAAATAGATATTGAAGCACATGTTAATTGTTATATATGGGAGTAGTGGCAAGTATCAGGCTTGAAGGATTAGTGAATAGGACATAGTCAATGACTCACTGGGGCCCAAGTATAAGATGATGCCAGGAGGAAACACTGTGTATTTAAAATCCATGCCCATCAAATGACAACTTTGCTCAAGAAATGTCTTTTAGTCACAGATGTTATCAGTTGAGACTAGACTGCCCAGAGGGAACAACATAATTAAAGTGACAATAGGTGAGTTGCTGCAGGGAAGCCAGGAATTATCAATAACATACCTTAAATGTCAGAAATAATTTTTTTTGACAATTTCCAACTGTGGTAGATTACATACTGTTCCCAATTATCAGAAAAATCATCTCTGACATTTAAGGTACATCTCTCCCAGGGAGGCACTGCAGTCACATGGCAGCCAGTTGAGATATATAATCCTCCTTCAGGGAGAACTACACAATTTGTAGTGTTTCCCTGTGAGAAGAGTGTCCTTTCCTTGGGCTTGGCCATGTGACTTGCTTTTGTCAACAGAATATGAGCCGAAGTGATATGAGAAACTAGAAAGAAGTTTTAAGGGCTATTAGGAGGTTCAGCCACTTCATTTTTCCTTTTTCCATGAGTACAAAATAGGAATTCTATACAAGCTTGGACTGCGGGAAATAGAACATAACTGAGGACTTGTTACACATGCTCAGCTAAAGTACAAAGTGAGGAATAAATAAGCCTTTGCTGTGTTAGGTCACTAAAATTTGGAGATTGTTACTGAAAACTTCTCTGGAAAAATCTGACTGATGAAAAATACAGAACCCATGGAAAGTATCTGTGATAGGGTACTGAGATTAGGCTTTTGGAAAGGCCGCATAAAACTTCCATGGTTCTACTTGGCTGGTTAAGAGGCTTGCCACACTAAAGCCTTGTTAAGAGAAGGTTTGGGGTGGACAAATAACTACCTACACCAGCCAAAAGGGTTTGCAAGTATGACATTGTGTTCAGAAAGAAGAGGTAGAAAAAATATAAAAGAACTCTTAATTGAATAAGAAACTAGTAATTAGAAATTTTGCAGAGTAGAAAGGGTTCCTTCTAAGGTGCATGTTTCTCATTTTGGAAGCCATGTGGAGATGGAGGTATTGCTTTTCTAGGATATTGGAGAGAAAGCACTGGGCTAAGTGATTCAATACAATTTCACAGTATAATACAATAAATAACTAATACTTCTTCTTGTTTTTATGAGAGGGCCCAAAAAACTTGTCTAAATAAAATGTAAAAAATGGTTAAATTGATTTTTGACGTATCTCCTTTCTCAGTATCTTTTCCTATTTTCAGTTACTAGGAAAACTAAACACCAGGGTTTTTTTCCAGTGCTTCTTTCTCTACCTTAAATAACATTTAAACACATCATCAGGGTAATGGGGACCTTGTAGTAGAATGTCAAATAATTGACCAAATCTTGGTTCTGCTTAACATATATACTTATACTCCAGGACAGGCTATTTTAATCTCTCTAATCTTTGCTTATTTATATTAATGAGGTGTAATAATACTTCCCCTGTCTACTTTATAAAGATGAAACAAATAACATATATAAAGGCTTTTGTGAATCAGGGGTATGCAGGGACATTATCTTAATCTTCATCATCATCATCATCCTTCAATAGATAATAGACTATAAAAAATGGTTTCATCTCAATAAAACTGTTAGACAGAAATGATTATTTAATGTGGAAATAAAAATTGGTACTTTTTTTTTCAGTAGTGAGAAGCCTCTTACCAGAATCTGTCAAACTATAGTACTTAGGTAGCAGCATGTTTTTCCTGTCTGTGAGATTTCCTTAAAGGAAAATCAAATTTGTCATTGAAACTAGGCAATGAGGACCTGTTTAAAATATTATTTCTTGGGGTGCCTGGGTGGCTCAGTGGGTTAAAGCCTCTGCCTTTGGCCCAGGTCATGATCTCAGGGTCCTGGGATCAAGCCCTGCATCCGGCTCTCTGCTCGGCAGGGAGCCTGCTTCCCCCTCTCTCTCTGCCTGCCTCTCTGCCCACTTGTGATCTCTCTCTGTCTGTCAAATAAATAAATAAAATCTTTAAAAAAATATTATTTCTTATAATTCACTATTTGATAACATAAAAGAATTAATGCATGTTTGGTACTCATTTTTGTATGCTAAGGGTCACCATTCTCATTAATGACTTATGATTAAAAATTAAAGGATCGGAGTGAACTGACCCAATAACACAAAATCTGATGACAACATAGAAAGTAGAAAAATGAAACTGAAAGGAAATTTGGAAGGGAAGATTGGAAGTAGGTATTGTAAAAATGAAATTTGGTACTGACTCAAAGTTACTAGAAGTAATTCAAAGACCGGCATATGAAGAAAGTTGATGCTAGACATAATGTATTGTTTGTACTGTCCACTTCATTTTGTGCTACTATCCAACTTCCTAGAATTGTCATCTCACAATTTTTAGGTGCCATATACCCTAAATCTTCTATCCTGGTATATGTTTACTTGCAAGCTACACTCATCTTTTTCTTAGCTTTTATCCTTACTTCCATACTCACAGACTCAACAGACAAGCTGTGAAATTGCCTTGTCTTCATCACATGCCTCATTCCCTCAATATTTAGTTCAAGGAAATACTCAAGTAACCCACTAATATGTAACTGGTAACTAGGGGTTATGGCATTGTGAAATTAGGTCATTTATGTTTGATCGTAAGATAAAATTTTGGACAGTATGATAAAGTGAAATGAGTTATTAAGAATATTAATATGTATAGTATCTGAGACCAGGTAAGTCTTTCAAATATCATTTAGGTTAAATTATAAGATTAGAATAATTTAGAGAATTATCTGTATATTTGACTCCAGCAATTAGATCAATCCTTAAAAAGGGATAAATATTAGGCACTACATTAGAAAAGGTTCTTTAAGGGGCACCTGCGTGGCTCAGTTGGTTGAGCATCTGGCTCTTGGTTTTGGCTCAGGTCATGATCTCAGAATCCTGGGTGAGCGCTGCTTTGGGCTCTGTACTCAGTGGGGAGTCTGCTTGAAGATTCTCTGCCTCTGCCTCTCACCCCACTCATGCTCTCTCTTTCAAATAAATAAAAAAAAAAAAAAGAAAAAGAGAATGTTCTTTCAGTTCCCTTTTCTTCCCTTTGGCACTTAATATATGGTAGATAAATTTTCACTGTTATTGTTATTCTGTAGTTCATGTAATTCTTTTTCATAGTTTCTAAGTGCCATCTATTTTCAAGTACAGAGTTAGCAGAAGTAGATGAATTTTTGGTTTGGGATGGAATATATACTTTTCATGGGCAATATACCCTTTGAAGACAGGAGTGTTTGATAAGTACACTTCAAGAGAGATTTTTGTTAATGCATGCTGTATTCTCTTTGTGATATGTTTGAGATCCTGAAAATTAATTCATGTTGTGATAGGAGGAAATATAAGTTTAAAAATGGTTAATAGTTTTATTTATGTTCTTTCTATTTACTGTATATTGTCAAAATGGATGTGAGGTAGTGTAATAAATGTAACCAATTTCTTGAAGCTAATAACTAATCCTGAGTGAATCTAAGCCGATGCTATAGTCCATTAAGGTTCAAACTATGGTTATAATTTTCTTTAACAGACCTAGATACAGGATATATTTTTTTCATTATCATAAACCCGAAGAGCCGACTGAAAGTGAAAAGTTACAGAGGTTTGCGTGGTTCTCACAAAGGCTCTTGTTAAAAGGCCAGAAGTAGTGGATTAGAAAATCTAAACCTGCTTTATGGTTCTGATATCCTCCTTGACTATTAAATATGTAGAACTTTCAAGCATGAGACACTTATGGAAATAAGAGGAAGGAACTAGGGCTCAACAACAGTACAAACAACAGAAAATAAATGGTCTTTAAACACTTAATAAATGCACATGTCGCTGTCACTAACTGGATTGTGTGAAACAGAACAGAAGGTACCCCTACTAGAGGAAAATATTTGGCTTTAATACCAAAGCACAAAAAAAGCACATCTCTAGTGTTAGCAATACCTTAAGCTTTACTATTAAAAATATATTTGGATTGTAGCCACATTTAAAAGAGAAAACCAATATAAGTCAAGTGCCCTTTCTTTTCTGGTGCACAGCTTATAGAAATATGTTTATTTTGCATCCCTGTATTTGCATACATACCACTCTCCTTGTTTCTTTGATAAAAGTTTTATGGGCAATAAATTATAAATCATGCTTATGTATAATTTATCCCTTTAAATACATATTTTATTTTTTGGCTTTTTAAATGAAAACCATCTTTAGCTTTGTATTTTTAAGAGATTCAAATTCAATACTTTAAGAAATTCATGAATAAGGCATGTTTCAACCTTAATTTGCATTTTTATAGTGTCTGCTGTAGAACAGTATAGATTTTGCTTTCTGAGTGTACTCTTTCAAGCAGACACAATTCCCTTAAGAATAAGCCTTGAGAAAATTCACTTGCCCTTCATAAAACATACATTTCATTATCTCCCTGTAAATTGGACACTTCCCTAACATGGTTGCGCATTTGTGTCTATTCCCTGAATATTGTAATATCCTCTAGTTCACATACACACACTGATACAAACAGAAAATGACCATTTTATTGTGTTGAACTGAATGACAAGTGACCTGACATGAATCCAAAATGCATTCTACCTTCAAGAAGATAATTTTGAAATTGTACAATCCTTTAAGTAAGAAAATCATGTGGGAGAAATTAATTTTCCTGAGCTACAATCACATTTTGGACTTGGTTTAATATGCTAGTACATTGGTTAAAATAGCTAATATATTCTATGAGTTTAGAATATATTTAGAATACTGAACCAAAGAACTTTTGTTGATAAACTACAAGGGAATAGACCTCTTATACTGTCAGAAAAGGAAACTAAGGACTATAGTGATACCAGTAGCATAGATAATATTCTCTTTTCTCTCTCTTCCCTCAATACAAGCCTATTTCTTAGCAATCATTGGTGTTCCTGAAGTTTTTGTTTTATAATTAGGAGAGGATAGGCATTTTCCTTTCAACTAGAGCTTTGAGTAAGGAGGAAAATTTAGATATCATCTGGGGGCACCATTCTATTATATAAGAACTAAGATTAGGAAACTCTAATAACCCCCTTTCTCTCACTAGTACTCTTTTCTAATGTCAGAATGCCCTACAGTCATCATCATCTTATAATGATTTGGTCATTTCTCTCATTCTTACTTAAAGAATTCTCCAATTGTTTATGTTCATTGTTTTTCTAATTGTATTTCCTTCCCAAAAAGAACACATGTTGAAGTGCTAGCCAAGTACCTCAGAATGTGACTTTATTTGGAAATAGCGTCTTTACAGAGGTAATCAAGTAAAAGTGAGAGCATTAGGGTAGGTCCTAATCTAATATGACTGGTGTTCTTACAAAAAGGGGAACTCTGGTGGTGGGTATTGAGGAGAGTACGTATTGCATGGAGCACTGGGTGTGGTACATGAACAATGAATCTTGGAACACTGAAAAAATAAAATAGAATTGAAAGCAAACAAAACAAAAACAAACAAAAACAAAAACAGAAAAACAGAAACAAAAGGAGGAACTTTGGACGTAGAGACATGTGTAAGGAAGACCAAGTGAAGACCTACCCGGGGGGATGATACATGAAGACAGGGGATTGGAATCATGTATCTATAAAACAAAGAACATTTGTGGCTACCAGAAGCTGGGAGAGAGGCATGGAATAGCACTTTCCTAAGCACCTTTAGGGGAAGTATGGCCTGGTCAACACCTTGATCTTGAACGTTCAGCCTCCAGAACTACAAAGCAAGACATTTCTTGTGTTTTAGGTCTGAACATCAATATTACTTTTTCCTTTAGAGATCTTTCTTGTTCTTCTAGCCTCCCACAATATGATAAATACCTCTGTCATAAAAATCATCTCACTTCACTAATTTAATGTCTATATCTTTGTTATATGATTGAACATGACTTTAGGAAAAGAACTACGTCTACTGAGTTCATGCCTTAGCTCTATTACTTTCTAGCTGCCCAATAAATACGTATTTAACAAATAAACAACATAATGGTAATATATTATCTTCCCCTTGCCTTGCTCTTGTGCCTGTTTGTGCTCTTTTGGAAGGGGTATGTATTAGTTTCCTAGGGCTGCCACAAAAAATTGCCAAAAACTTCGTGGCTTAAAACAACAAATTTATTCTATCACAATTCCGGAGGCCAGAAACTTAAAATCAGGTCTTGGCAGGGCAATGCTCACCCTGAAGTTTCTAGGGGAGAATCTTTCTTTGTCTCTTTCAGCTTCTGGTGGATCCTAGCATTCTTTGATTTGTATGTCATAACTCCAACCTCTATTACCCTCTTCAAATGGCTTTTTTCCTTAAATCTCTGTATTTCAGATCTTCTTCCTTTCTTATAAGGACAACTGTCACTGAATTTAGGGTACATTCTAAATCTAGGATGATCTCATCTAGATCTCTGTAACTTAATAGCATGTGCGAAGACCTTTTTTCCAAATAAGATCACATTCACAGGATACAGAGGTTAGGACTTGAGCTTTTATTTTATTTTATTTTATTTTATTTTATTTTATTTTATTTTATTTTATTTTATTTGTTTATTTGGATGACCACTATTCAACTCACTACAAAGTGAGGCCAATCAATTTTATAAGATTTTGAGATTGTGAGTGTGAGCACAAACTTAGCTGCTTTGGGTTCTAGATGAAAAGTATTGCATAGGGTAGACAGAGTTATTTTCTCTATCATTGGATGGGATTCAGTAGTCTGGCACCCAGAGGCCTGGTGGCTTTGCTGGTAAGAGGAGATATTGCCTTTGATATGGACATTAGCATTCTTTCAGTGGCAGAAGCTACAGTGATATTCTAATAGCTTTGCAGGCAGAGGATGTGGGCAAAGTTTGAGCAAGAAAAGAAGTTGGTTGATGGGCACCTCAGGTGACTGTAACTGAGAAGAGGGATTTCTGGGGACTTTCTGAAGTGAAAGGGAAACTGAAGGGGAAAAGTGGTGAGCACTGATCCACTGGAAAAGGGAGTAAGTGTCATGGGGAACCCATTTTTTTTTTCCCACAGCCTTGTAAGGCCAGGTGACATTTAGTTTACAACTAAAAGTCAAATAAAAAATAACATATTTCTTGATTATATGAAATAAAATATAAGGAATTTCCAAAAAATTACATTAAGAAGGATGACATATATAGTTAAAGTTCACAGAATAGTCCACTTAATTTTAGACTTAGATTTACCCTTTTTTTCCTCATTAGCAATACTATACAACAGAATCAATTAGTGATTTAAGACCTGCTCTCTTTGATTGAAATCTCCTAGTGAACCTAATTAGAAATAGCAATATTAAAAGGCATAATCAATCTTATATTTAGGTAGAATAACTCCTTTGACTTGACTTACTGTTCAGTACGATGTCCTAAATTACCCTGGGTTAAAATACAAAATATCACTGGAAAGTGTCAATATTTTATATTAACAGTCATTTTTATTTGACATAAATGATTTTTTTTCCTAATACTTTGCAATATGGTAATACACTGCGTCAATTATCTTGTGTGCAAAAGACTTAGTGTGATATGATCAGGGAAAAAAACTCCACAAAGAACAGAGAACATGGAATCAGAATATCTGTTTGGAGTCCTAAATAGTCACATAACTTTGACCTAATCTTTCTGATAAATCCAAAGGGCTCCTAGCTCCACCACTTTATGATTCTAAAGGACAAACGTATTATAACATCTGACTTTTGCAACAGTCTCTTTAGAGGGCAGATCTGTTTGTGGCACTGTGAATGAAATTTTACATACCAAAGCATCAGCTGAAAGATTTTGGCAAAGTTTCTGGAATCTACAAGGCATAATTTTACAAGGAATCTCAAAGGGAACCAGTCAAATTAGTCCAATTTTCATGGGGCTAACTGCACCAGGGAATGAGGCAGAGGAGAGTGAGTAGAAGTTCTTAGATCTCATACAGAGAAGAAAATAAGTCCATCAGCTATTTATTTATTTTACCTATTACTAGTTAAATATTGGAAACTAGTATTTAGCTTGTGAAGAATCTACCATTTCTCAGTACTTTCATTATCTCTTGCAAATCATATCATGTGTAGCTTGTACAAAGGTTGGCACTTTGTTCTTTTTTCCCCTCCTTCCCTTCCCTTTCTAACCTTTCCCTTTCCTATCCATTTTTTAAAAATATTTTATTTATTTGAGAGAGAGAGAGAGCGCACACAAGTTGAGGGGAGGGGCAGAAGGGGAGAGAGAGAAACAGACTCCCTGCTGAGCAGGGAGGGGGGGGGAACAGGGGGATTGATCCTGGGACCAGAAGATCATGACCTGAGCCTAACGCAGAAGCTTAACTGACTGAGCCAACCAGGCACTCCCTTTCCTCTCCATCTTAAGGCTTTTGCATAAGAAACCAGGACTTTATTCAATTTTGAAGTCAATTTAGTTGGAGTTCCTCTCTAACATCAGAGGTGAACATTTCTTATTCACTTATGACAAGTACATATTTCAAACTTAAACCAATAACTTAAAATCCATCTGAGGGTGAAAAAGAAAGGAAAATGAAATATTAGTAGCAATTTCTTTAAAGAAATATATAAAAACAGGAAGGTTTCCACTTTCTTTTGTGGCTAGACTAAGCTAGCTAGTAAAATAAGAAAAGTTCTTATCAATATTTGATATCAAAATCAATTCTCTTCTTTAAAAATGATTTTAATTAAGTTATATCATCTCATATTTTTTGGCTGATTCAGCAAATGAAAACTTGATTCATTTTGATAAGTCATTGCATGATTACTATGTTATAAAACAAAAAACATTTTTTTACTATGCAGCCATACTAAAAGACACTGTTCTGGTTTTTAATTACGATCTATATCAAATGTGAAGATGCCTCCATTTTTCTGGATTATGGATTTACCGAATTGTACTATATTATATAGCATTAAAGGATTATGACCCTCATGGAATCATATAAAATATAATTAAAGTAAAGTCTCTGTTACCATAGTTAAAATGTGGATTTGGGCTGTATTTACTTGAATAACAGGGGAATTCATAATGACATATATAAGAAATTCATTAAAAAGGAATGGATATCCAACAAACATATGAAAACCTGTTCAGCTTTATCAGTAATGAATGAGGCATGTTCAAACAAGATCTACTCATTTATTATAAATTAGCGAGTATTAAAAATAATGGTAACTAAATTTTTGAAAAGTGTAAATTTTAAAAACTTTCAAGAAAGTATTTTATCAATAAATAGTCTTATGATATATATGCAACCATTTTACCTCTGGAATTTTATCACAAGATAGAGATATTCGATATATAGACAATAAATAAAAAAATTATATAACAATTTCTCACATTTTCTGTTATTAGCATATTGCCCAATATTGACTAGCTGCTTTCCTGAATCCTTTCCTGCAATCTTTATAACGCCCTTTGTCTCTTCTGGTTTCCTGTTTGGGATGTAAGGAGCTGGGAAATTGCCACTCTATCCTAACAACAAGCAAGAAGCTGAACAAATTGAAAATTAATAACTCTTCTCAGATTTATGAGGAAATTGAGGTTACAGGGCCCCCAAAATAGGAATAATAGGCAAATGCAGAGAATTACAGTTTAGCAGAAGTTCAGGAGCAGAATTCTCCCTGAGAACCACTGCTAGGGGAGGGAAACCTGAATATGATCGAAGTATTTCTCAAGGCTCTGTGTGGACGAGTCTGAAAGTTGAGAACTCTCGCACAATCTTTGTGTGAGTTTTATCTCCAGGAACCCAATTTGTTATGGTGAAGACTAGAGAAAAATCTCTTCATACTTCTGGCAGGAAGAGAGGAAAAGTAGCCATTTTGAAATACATGCAAAATACTCTGTTCTCCGGACGCCTGAGTGGCTCAGTTGGTTAAGCAGCTGCCTTCGGCTTAGGTCATGATCCCAGCGTCCTGGGATCAAGTCCCGCATCAGGCTCCTTGCTCAGCTGGAAGCCTGCTCCTCTCTCTGCCTCTGCCTGTCTCTCTGCCTGCTTGTGTTCTCTCTCTGTTAAATAAATAAATAAATAAATAAATCTTTAAAAAAAATACTCTGTTCTCTACAAGTTCTGTCCTCAAGAGTATTACTTTACTAGATCCTAACCTGTTGGAGTTTTATTAAAGTTTAACTGATCTGGGAAAGGGGCAGTGCCCAACTCCAGCACCTTGTAGTCATTCTATCCCTTGTAAGGGGGGAAAAACTGAGAAATACTGGTGAAGGCCATAGTCCAGGGGCACATGCTCACTAATGAAATGGTACCTAAACAGAACACTGTAGGATGCTGCCTCTCCCCCATCTCACCACCACATCACTAAAGGCTGATTTATCACAGTCCTTTTACTCAGTAGGCCATATCAAGCTTTCACAAAATTTACAGTGGATGCTAAGAGGTGAAAAGCAGTCTGAAGAGACAAAGTAGGCATTTGAACCAGACTCAGAGATGGCATGAATGTTGGAAATTTCAGACTGGGAACTTAAAATAACTATGATCAATATGCTAAGGGTGCTAAGGGAAAAAGATGACAATATTCAGGAACAGAAGGGCAATATAAGGAGATAGATAGACATTCTTAGAAAGGATCAAAAAGGAATGCTAGAAATAATAATAAAAAAACCCACTGTAATCAAAATGGAGAATGCTTTTACTACACTCCTTAGTAGACTAGACATGGCTGAAGAAAGTGGACTTGAGGATATATCCAACCCCTGTCTGAAGCTGAGATGTAGAGAAGTATAGGTCACATAGCTCACAAGTGACAGACACCACATTCTCATCCAGATTTGTTTGGTTCCAAAGTAAATGCTCACTGATTCTCTCCACTTTCTTCTTTCTCTCTTTTTATTGTAATATATTGGAATTAGCAATTAATAATTAGACAGTAAAGGAATATATGCTGACAAGAGAAATGTTCACTATACATTTTCAAGAAAAAAACCTCTAAAAAACATGTTCAGTTTGATCCAAGTTTGTCAACTATTATTTTTATATGTGTTGAAAAAATAAAAGGATTATATTCACATGCCTAATGATATTTAGTTCGGAACTTAGGAATTATAGTTGACATTTTTTTCTTATTTTGTTAAGAGTTTTCTGAATTTGTGCACGTTTCAACAATGCATATATATGATTTGTGATACTAACAGTTAAAAACTATGTAGAAAATAACAGTAATAAAAATAAAAATGAAGAGGAACAGAATCTTAAACATTATATCCTAAACAATATTATGAGCAACCAAGGCGAGAAGAAAATGCTAAGAGTTCAATATTTAAACTTCTATCATTATATTAGTGATCATTAACATATTTTCCAGGGGCACCTGGGTGGCTCAGTGGGTTGAAGCCTCTGCCTTCTGCTAGGTCATGATCTCAGGGTCCTTGGATCGAGCCCCGCATCAGGCTCTCTGCTCAGCAGGGAACCTGTTTCCTCCTATCTCTCTGCCTGCCTCTCTGCCTACTTGTGATCTCTCTGTCAAAAAAATAAATAAAATCTTAAAAAAATAACATATTTTCCTATACATACTAGTTATAGTACTTTTTAGAATTGTGGATTTCTATATTAATAATGAATCATAAGAAAATTTGTCCTTTTTCTCTACATGTTATGTCCTTCTTACCCACTACTATGCTATAATAATGATGATGGCTAAATAATAATTGAGGAGAGTTTTGTTCGTGCAGGGAAAGTGGTATAACATGCTCAGCCACTACCTTTTCTTCAGTTTCTATGGTTCACATGTTTCAAAAGTTTATGTCATCCAGGTAGAAAATATAATAGATAGGGAGAGATGGAGGTTTTTATTTCTGTTTTTTCAAACTTGTCACCTTGGAAGAGAAAATAACTTTTTATTTTGTAACTCAGACAGGAGGCAAACAGCACATGGCATTGCTGACTGAGCTGTAAAATCAAAATTGACAAAGCCTGGAGGAGAAGAAACTTACCATTGCAAAGTCAAGCATCGCTGTGCACACATCGTGGGCTTTTCTGGTGTCTTCATGCTGCTGCTCAGCAGCTCCCAGGAACCAGCTGACAGTAGTTGGGGTTCTCAGATGAGTCCAAAAGGAAAAAAAAAATAATTTTATCATAAGGAAATGAAAGGGTTGGCACAGAGGACCAGTCTTTTTTTTTTTTTTTAATTTTTATTAACATATAATGTATTATTTGCCCCAGGGTACATGTCTGTGAAATACCAGGCTTACACATTTCACAGCATTTGCCATAGCACATACCCTCCCCAATGTCCATATCCCTACCCCACCAC
>CM052799.1:164665317-164710029 GCA_028533885.1 Nasua narica | reverse complement strand
CATTGTATTGCTTGTAGGGTGACTGTTAACTGTATATTGTCTCTCCTCTTTTCTGGTCTCTGTTCCTTTTAGGCTCTCTCTTTGCTCAGAGGACCCCTTTCAATATTTCCTGTAGGGCTGGTTTGGTGTTTGCAAATTCCTTTAGTTTTTGTTTGTCCTGGAAGCTTTTTATTTCTCCATCTATTTTCAGTGACAGCCTAGCTGGGTATAGTATTCTTGGCTGCATATTTTTCTCATTTAGGGTTCTGAATATATCATGCCAGTCCTTTCTGGCCTGCCAGGTCTCTGTGGATAGGTCTGCTGCCAACCTAACATTCCTGCCTCTGTATGTTACCGATTTCTTGTCTCGAGCTGCTTTCAGGATTTTTTCTTTGTCACTAAGACTTGTAAGTTTTACTATTAGCTGACGGGGTGTAGACATATTTTTATTGATTTTGAGGGGGGTTCTCTGTGCCTCCTGGATTTTGATGCTTTTTCCCCTCAGCAGATTAGGGAAATTCTCTACAATAATTTATTCCAATATACCTTCTACCCCTTTCTCTCTTTCTTCTTCTTCTAGAATCCCAATTATTCTAATATTGTTGCGTCTTATAGTATCACTTATCTCTCAAATTCTTCCCTCATGGTCTAATAGTTGTTTGTCTCTTTTTTTCTCAGCTTCTTTATTCTTTGTCATTTGGTCTTCTATGTCACTAATTCTTTCTTCTGTCTCATTTATTCTAGCATTAAGAACCTCCATTTTTGTTTGAACTTCATTAATAGCTTTTTTGATTTCATCTTGGTTATATTTCATTTCTTTTATTTCTCCCGAAAGGGATTTTATTTCTCCCAAAAGGGATTCTTTAATCTCTTCCATGCTTTTTTCGAGCCCAGCTAGCACCTTGATAACTGTCATTTTGAACTCTATTTCTGACATATTACTGATGTCTGTATTAACTAGTTCTCTAGCCGTGGGTACTGTCTCTTGTTCTTTTTTTGGTGGTGAGTTTTTCAGCCTTGTCATTTTATCCAGCTAAGAATAGATGAGCAAGAGAGAAAAGTACTCTGGAGTTCCACAGTTCTCACTGATTGATGAACTTGGGCTTGGCTGGATATTCTCACTGATCTTCTGGGGAGGGGCCTTTTGAACTTGGTTCTCAGTTGTCTTTGCCTGAGGCGGAATTGCCCCATCCTTGCCCAGGGAGGTGCCAAGCAATTCGCTTAGATTTGTTCTTGGTAGCCTTTGTTCCCTTAGCGTTTTCTGTACCACCCTGGAGGCCGGTAATGCAAATGGCCGGAGGAGCTGAGTGCTGGAGTCCCCGCTCCTCAGCGCACCCTCAGAGGAAAGCAGTCAGTCACTCCTGTCTCCCAAGTCCCCGCACAATCTCCGAGCTCAGCCACCGGTGGCGGCGCGTTTCTATCTCTGGCTTGCAGCCCCATCTGGAGTCTCCAAACCCAGCAGATTCCTGCTGGGCGCTCCTGCACCACTCCTCCCCGAGGAGGAAGGAGGGGGTCTCTCCGGAATGCCTTATGTGGTCCCTTCTCGAAGGGCAGCGTCCACGGTCTAGGGTAGGCCCCAGCTGAAAGAGCACTGTGCGGCTCTTTCTCTGCCGCCGGCTTCTCCGCCCCAATATCTGGGAGCTCTGCCACACTCAGACACCCCCAGTCTCTTTGTAACCTTGT
This sequence comes from Nasua narica, assembly GCA_028533885.1. NCBI lineage: Eukaryota > Metazoa > Chordata > Mammalia > Carnivora > Procyonidae > Nasua > Nasua narica. Next base: position 164,708,367 of record CM052799.1, on the reverse strand, counting down.
GGGTCCTGAAACCAGTTTGTTCCCGCAAGGGCTAAACCTCCTGCTTAGCCTCTGGAGCAATGTCTCTCAGCGAATCAAACTCTAAAAGTTTCGATTTTGTGCTCCGCGGCTCTGTGGCTGCAGGGACCCGGCCCCTCCCCCCGCGGTCTCTCTTCCCATCGCTTTGAAATCACTTTTCCAAATGTCCTACCTTTCGGAAAGTGGTCGATTTTCTGCTCCTAGGATTGATCTTCTTCCTCTCTTCTCTATTCTGTTGAGTATACTGGCTTTTAGAATGATTTAATAACTATCTAGATGAACTTCTGGGATTCAACTCTATCTCAACCTCCTATTTCACCGCCATCTTGCTCTTCCTCCAATAGTTCTACTTTTAACTATTTGAAGAGCCTCCCTACTGTTTTCAGAGTAGCTGCACCAGTTTCCATTCCCACCAACAGTGTAAGAAAGTTCCCCTTTCTCCACATTTTCACCCATATCTGTTGTTTCTTGTGATACATTTTGACAAAATGTATCATGATTCAAGACACTTATGTTTTTCTTTAAAAAAAAATGTAAAATTAGGATGAAGTGAACAAAAAATAAAACCAGTTGTATAATGGGGAATTCATTTACCATGGGATTAAAGTAATGGCAAGCTTTTAATTTTTTTATTTATTTAAAATTTTTATTTATTTGATATATTCTAGAATTTAAATAGCTAGACATATTTCATAGATAGTTCATATACTATATTCTTTAGTCCAAATATATTGTTTGGAAAATACCTTTTCTTTTATAATCTGTCCCACAGTTTTAGCAACTAGATATTCAATTAGCCTAATCTAATTGACCAGGTCCAACTGGTCAGATCTGGAATCTTATCTACATCATAATTATGTACCTATAGTTAGGTAGTTTAGAGAGTGAATTCAATGCCTTCTTAATGCTAATTGGGTCTGTGTAAGTGAGATGAGAGTGGGTGAGAGTTATCATCTCTAGTTCTTCAGGCACACTTTACATGTTCGTTGACTGTGTAGTTCCTGTCATTTTGTAGCTACTACATTTGTAGCTACTACTTTAAGTAATCGGGATGAAATTGATGAGGATGGATTCCTTCTCCCTATCTCTTTATTACTGTGAGTATATAATAAAAATGATTACTTATATAGTGATTTACTTTCTACAGTATCCAAATTTCTAAGTTAAAATCCATGTCTGTGGCTAAAAGTACAAGAATCCTTCATTATGTGGGTTTTATTAACCTTCATTTTTTTCAGGGAGAGGCTTTCTTTGGTGAAATTTAGGTACATAGACAAGCAAAAAACACCAAAAACTTACTATGGATGTTCTATAAAGAAAATCCTCAATGAATCAAGTGGATTGCATTTTATTTTATTTTTATTTTTTATTTTTGTAAAGATTTTATTTATTCATTTGACAGAGGGAGAGAGAGAGAGAGATCACAAGTAGGCAGAGGCAGGCAGAGAGAGATGGGGAGGCAGGCTCTTCGCCAAGCAGAGAGCCTAATGCGGAGCTCAATCCCAGGACCCTGTAATCATGACCTGAGCTGAAGGCAGAGGCTTTAACCCACTGAGCCACCCAGGTGCCCCTGGATTACATTTTATGATCTTGAGTCCCAGCATTTCTTTTCATGTAAATAAACCCATTACACTTACCTTATGTACAATTTGAAAACCGAATGTATTTGAGAAAAAAATTACGATACATAGACTATGAAAAATATTCATTTTTTAATACCTTATTTACTCATCAAAAGAAAAGTCCTATAATGTTTGCAATCTTAGTTTTGGTAAACAGAGTACTGAAAACCACATAACCATATTCTTTGTTATGGCATTAGAAAAATAAATCTTACTTTTTCCTGCCTCCATGGTGTAGTTCTCTAGGTAGCTGGCAAAACACACTGCCCATTCAGCAATTATAAAATTCTCTCCTGGTATAACAAATGTATTCTTTGTGTCTTTATTCTTAGGATTATTATACTGACTTAAGAGGATTAATCTACTGGTGGAACTCTATTATTCTCTACATTAGGTCAGAAAAAAAAAAGATTAGTTTTGTGGAGAAAAATTACAAGGCAGTAGTCAAATTTGACACTTTTTTTCTGTTGTTTTAATTAAACTATATTCTGGACTCTGAAGAATAAATATATTAGTAATGAAATTATTTTGGAAGTTGGAGTAGGCCCTGATATCTGGAACTAACTAGGCATGTGACCTTATTGAAAACATTTGATCTTTATGTACCTTGTTTTCCTCCTTCATGTCCCTTTACACATCTTAAATCTTTTTTCTTCTCTGTGTAGCATGGCACTTAATTTCTGCTATATGACCTTACAACACTCCAGGCTTTCTTCCTCCAATTGGTTCTCCAAACAGGTACCCAAATTATCTTTCTAAAATGCATATTGTTCTGCATCAATTCAGAGTCTCATGTGGTTCTTCTCACTTCTCTTATTGATTTGTTCTATCACATTGATTTGCAAATGTTGAATCACCCTTGCATCCCAGGGATAAATCTCACCTGATCATGGTGGATAATCTCTTTAATGTGCTGTTGGATCCTATTAGCTAGGATCTTGTTGAGAATCTTGGCATCCATATTCATCAGGGATATTGGTCTGAAATTCTCTTTTTTGATGGGGTCTTTTCCTGGTTTGGGGATCAGGATAATGTTGGCTTCATAGAAAGACTTTAGAAAAATTCTACTTTAGAAAAACTTGTGGGCGCCTGGGTGGCTCAGTTGGTTGGGCAACTGCCTTCGGCTCAGGTCATGATCCTGGAGTCCCAGGATCGAGTCCCGCATGGGGCTCCCTGCTCTGCAGGGAGCCTGCTTCTCCCTCTGACCTCTCCCCTCTCATACTCTCTCTCTGTGTCTCAAATAAATAAAAAATTAAAAAATTAAAAAAAAAAAAAGAAAAACTTGTTATATGTACCATGAGACATGTACTAGAATATTCATAGCAGTATTACTAGTAATAGCCTAAAATTTGAAAGCAACTGAACTGTCCATAACAATAGAATGCAACTGTAAATGCAGATATTTATGCATTGTGGTATGTTCATATAATGGAATACAGTAGAAACATAAAAATGAATGAAGAACAGGTACCCCAAAAACATTGATGACATTTACAAATTTAATGTGAAAAAGAATCAGGACATAAAACACTAAAGATAAATTGTGTGATTCCATTCATATAAAGTTCAAGAGAATGAAGTCCTTGTGATTCCAACCATATAATGTACAAAAATAGGCAAAATCACACTATATTGTTTAGGGATGTATAATATGTGATAAACTGTATAGAAAAGTAAAAAGTTATCATCATGACAATCGAGATAATGGGTACCCACAGGAAGGAGAGAGTTTGACTACAGCTTGGAAATGGGGGGCTTTGGGGTGGGGAGGGAAGTTGATTGCTGTATCTGTTTTCTATACGGTGTTCTATTGCCTTTGTTCATTAAATTGTAATGTGTGTTTAAAAAAAAAAAGAAAGTCTGGAAGTTTTCCTTCTGTTTCTATTTTTTGAAACAGTTTCAGGAGAATAGGTATTATTTCTTCCTTAAATGTTGATAGAATTCCCCAGGGAACCCGTCAGGTCCTGGACTCTTGTTTTTGGGGAGGGTTTTTTTTTTTAATATTTTATTTATTTGAGAGAGAAAGAGAGAGAGAGAGAACATGAGATGGGAGAGGTCAGAGGGAGAGGCGGGCTCCCCGCTCAGCAGGGGGAGATGTGGGACTCGATCCCGGGACTCCAGGATCATGACCTGAGCCAAAGGCAGTTGCCTAACCAACTGAGCCACCGAGGTGCCCTGGGGAGGTTTTTGATCACTGTTTCAATCTCATTACTAGATATTGGTCTATTCAGGTTGTTAATTTCTTCCTGTTTCAGTCTTGGAAGTTTATAGGTTTCCAGGAATGCACCCATTTATTCTAGGTTGTTTAACTTATTGGCATATAGCTATTGATAATAATTTCTGATTGTTTCAATTTCCTTTGGATTAGTCATGATCTCTCCCCTTTCATTCATAATTTTGTTAATTTGGGTCCTCTCTCTTTTCTTTTAGATTAGTTTGGCCAGTGGCTTATCAATCTTATTGATTCTTTCAAAAAACCCACTTCTGGATTGTTGATTCATTCTACTCTTTCTCTGGTTTCTGACTTGTTGATCTCTGCTCTAATCTTGATGATTTCTCTTCTTGTGCATGGTGTTAGCTTAATTTGTTGTTGATTTTCCAGTTCTTTAAGGTGTAAAGAGAGCTGGTGTATTCGGGATTTTTCAATTTTTTTGAGTGAGGTTTATCTTTAACTAATAAAATGAACTGCACATGTGTACATCAAGAAAAAAGCCATTCTAATCTCAGTGCAATTCTACTGCAAGGCTAAAACATAATTGTAAAAGCTATCACAGCAAAAAAGTCTATAATTGCTTACCTGAAACTGGTAAATGAACTCACTAATGATATACATGCATGTTCCTTCCTACTCAGGAATTATTATCCCATTTCTAAGATGGTGAAGCATCTTGACCAAGGTCAAAGAAGCAGTACCAAAGAATACAAGCTTTTCCATTGCCATAGTGGATATTCTTTCTATTGTGTTAGAAAGACTGTATAATAAGACATGTATATTGCTGGCAGTCCATTAGTTTATGAGATGTGACAAAATAACCATTATTCAAAATGAAAGGAGCATAAAAAAAGAAAATAAGAATTTGTGTAATTCAGGGAATATTTTTTAAGCAATTATTAATGTGGGAGCTGCGGGATACATAGAAAATATTTAAGGACTAATGACATAAAGAGTACTTAAAGTACATACAGATGGTACATATGTACATGTAAGTACATAAAAGTACTTACAGATGGACAAATCTATGGAAAATGGTGGAATCCTGAAATGATGATTGCGAAAAAGTAAGTAGTTGCGTATGACTAAAACTAAAGTATAGGAAGACAATCAGGGAGTAGCAATATATTCAACTAGGGTTTGGAGGTATAGATGATACTTTTGGCAATGAAACACTGCTGACATTTCTACTCATGAAAACAATACGCATTTTTTAAAATTTTTCCCCAAATACTTTTATTTTATTTTTTCATTGTTACAGGATTCATTGTTCATGTACCACACCCAGTTCTCCATGCAATATGTGCCCTCCTCAAACCCACCACCAGGCTTGCCCAACCCCCCTCTCCTCCCCTTCAAAACCCGCAGTTTGTTGCTCAGAGTCCACAGTCTCTCTTGGTTCATCTCCCCCTCCAATTTCACACAATTCACCCTTCCTTTCCTTCTCCCAATGCCCCCCATGTTTTTCCTTATGCTCCACATAAGGTAACAAGTGATTTTCTGTTTGGATCATCTGTCTGTTACTGAGAGTGGTGTGTTAAGATCTCCTACAGTTAATATATTCATATCACTATGACTCTATTTTGATTAACAGTTGGCTTATGTAGTTAGATGCTCCTATATTGGAGGCATAAATGTTTACAATTGTTAGATCTTCTTGGAGGATAGACCCTTTAGGAATAATGTAGAAGGACACATCAATTCTGTGATATTCTTGCTGAAAAACATCAAGCCTCAACCTTATGAAGAATGTATATATTTGCTTAGGTATATGTATAAATTCTATATAAATTTCTGATTATAATGAAAAAATACTGTTTCTGAGTTTCTGTGATGTTGCTAATAATTGTTTGTATTTTTATTTATAACCTATGTTAAATTACTTTTGAATTATGTTTTTTTGCGTTCCTATACTTACACCAAAGTTGTTAAAACCAAACCATGCCAGTTATAAATATTTATAAAGCCACATCACATTGTGATTTTAAAACCACATGTCACTTCTTCACTACTTTGTGATAGTGACTTATATGAACTAAATGGAAACTGCCATTTTACTGATTCTTCAATTCTATGATTTATAATAAGTGAACAGAGGTGGAAATATGTTCTTAAAAGTAGCTCAGAGGATACTCATGTCTTTGACTTGCATTATGTTTGATTCACCTCAACTGTGCCTGATGCCTTCTTCACTGTTTTCCCGCTGATTATGAAATTATTTCTAAAGTAGTTCTTCTTCAAACTATGAACAGCCAAGAGTATTCACTGTCATCCATTCAAAGTGGTAGAGCCATGTGATAACAAAAGCAAATTTAGGAAATGTATTTGTAAATCAACAGGCAAAGTCCCTTACACTTAGAAAAAGGCTGGGAATTTAGGTGGAAAGAGGTAATATCAAATTACACTGCAAGATTGGCAGTAAGAGATGGATCGGATCCTAACTTTACTTGCTTTTTCTTCAATCCTTTCATTAGTGTCCTTGCCTTTGAAAAGCAGGAAACTGAATTAAACCCTCAGGCTGTTTCTTAAATTAATGGAAAAATTATCCCTCCTTTTTCTCCCACCATTTTGAACTTCCCTTAGAGGCCCACTGAGGAACACTCGGATTCAGTGGAACTAAGCTATGAATTAAAAAGGCATAGTCACCAAAGTTCTCCTCCTAGCATGAAAATTAATTAGCACTGCCCTGGTGTAGAGAAAACAGAGCTTTTGTTTTAGGAATGCTCAGAAAAATTACAGTCATTTTCCACAATTGACCTTTGCTTAGTGTTTCAGTTAGCTATTGCCTGCTCGTCCTTATCAATAGTTCCTTTTTTTAAATTTTCTTTTTCACTTTGCTTATTGGTTTATAATGTATTTTCTTTTTTTTCTTTCTTTTTTTTTTTTTATAATGTATTTTCTTTGATGGCAAACCTCTTTATCAAAGACTTTTTCCCAAGTGTGGCCTTGTACCAATGCCTCTTAAGAAACATGATTTGATTGTATTTTATTTATATTAGAACCAAATGAATTATTGAATTGTCCTTAAAAGTAGAGGTTGGATAAACTCTGTGGACTCTCATTGAGACTGCTTATCAGAGAGCCTCCCAATTCCTACCCCAATGCTGTCGCACTATTTAAGATCCAGAATTATAGAATTATCCTGGGGTAGATGAAGAGAGCTATTAAAGCATGAAAAAGATTATTTTTTTCATTAGATACAAAGAATGGATGCATACACTCAAATTAATTTTCATCATAGAAAAATGAGAAAAATGCTATGTCTTAACCTCTAATTTTGTGGACTGAGCTGCATACCTGCAATACATATTATAAATTCATTTGGACCTTATATAGTTTAGTGATTTTCTTCATCTATAATTTAGCAGTATTAACTACTCACTAAATGAATGTAATTTCTGAAAAGCTTTTACAGAACAAAACACAAAAGTAGTGAAGACTTTCAAGTGAAGACTTGAAAGAAATAAAAAAGTAAGGGTATATAACCAATACCTCTTTATTGTACTGCATTGGAAAGAATTTTGCAATGGAGTGACTCGTCATTACCTTTGCTTCATTTGCATGTTCTAGAGAATGGGGAATTAATTTTAAAACAGGTTTTGATCATAACCAAATCAAGCATTGTTTTTCGGCTTTCCTTTGTGAATACCGACAATCCCCAACTTAACAATAGTTGACAATTTTTAGGCTTTACAATTGTGTGAAAATGATACCTATGGATTCACTAGAAACCACTGCTTCCGATCTGAATTTCGATCTTTTCTTGGGCTAGTGATATGCCACAGGATCCTCTCTCCTGACAGTGGATAATGGTAGCTTCCAGTCAGTGATGTGATCCTGAGAGTAAACAACAGTATGCTTAACAACCATTCTGTACTCATACGACCATTCTGTTTTTCACTTTCAGTATGATATTCAATACATTACATGGGGTATTCAACACTTTCTTATAAAACAGGCTTTATTTTAGATGACTTTTTTCAACTATTGGCTAATTTTAAGTGTTCTGAGCCTGTTTAAGTGGGGCAAGGCTAATCTATGATGTTCAATAAGTTAGATATATTAAAGGCATTTCCTTTTTTTTTTTAAGATTTTATTTATTTGACAGTGAGAGAGAGATCACAAGCAGGCAGAGAGGTAGGCAGAGAGAAAGGGGGAAACAGGCTCCCTGCTGAGCAGAGAGCCTGATGCCGGGCTCAATCTCAGGACCCTGAGATCATGACCTGAGCCGAAGGCAGAGGCTTTAACCCACTGAGCCACCCAGGCGTCCCTAAAGGCATTTTCAGCCTTTGATAATTTCAATTTAGGATGAGTTTATTGGGAGGTAACTCTATCAGTTACAAAAGATCTGTATACTAATATGCTGGCATATGAGGGCTGGGACAAGGATGTGGGGGCCTATGATACAAACTTTAGGGGAGTCCTTAACTTATTCCCTTCACCTGACTCTCAGCCCTTTGACTCTATTTGCATTATTGTTAGACTACCACATAATGTAAAAGCACACTTGCTTTTGAAATGAGGCTAATATATTAATGGTTACATTAGAACATCTTACTCAGAAAAACAAATTGCTATAGTGCTGTCCATCTTTCACAGTTCTTATTTAAGTTTCTCATAAGTTAGAATATTTGGATGCTGTATGTCCTGACTTATAATGTGATTAGTTCGGCATAGATTTGTCAGAAAATTTGTATTTGAAGATCTGCTTTTCCCTGATTTTTTTTTCTGGAAACTTAAGAAAGCATTTGATTAAGATAGAATGTTTTTTTAAAGCAAGGTGAGGGTTCACTTACTTGGTGTGTGTTTTGAAAGTCATATAGACTCCCCTGAAGCCTGAAACATCTCTGGTGCTTCATACACTGATTTGTGTCATACAGGAGGTTTCTTTGCCACCAAACTTGTTTCAGGATGCATAGACTATGAAGGCTTAATTCTACCTTTAAAAAGCAAAATAAATGACTAGGATATTATTCTGAGTTGAAAAGTCATTAAAAATAAAAAACAAAAAACTCTGTAAGGCTAAACACTGGGAACTCTGGAAAAAGGTCAAGGTAAGGAAATGTCCCTGAGCACTTCAGTGTGACGAGGGAAGTCTAGACTTCTTGTTGGAGCTGACTTATTCTCTAGACACAGAGCTATTAGGTGCCCACAAAATATATTTTAGTTTATTTTAAAATAAAAAAATAAGGGTGCCTGGGTGGTTCATTTGTTAAGCATCTGCCTTGGGCTCAGGTCATGATCCCAGGACCCTGGGATTGAGCTCCACGTCGGGCTCCCTACTTGGCAGGAAGTCTGCTTCTCCCTCTTCCACTCCCCCTACTTATGTTCCCTCTCTTGCTGTGTCTTTCTCTGTCAAATAAATAAATAAAATCTTTAAAAAAATAAAAACAATCCAGCCAGATAATATGCTAATATAGTTATAAAATAGAATTATTATTTTTTTAAAATAAAAAAGGCCATAAAGCAATAGTTCCTAGGGCCAATGACAATCACAATGCAGCTTTGTTCATTGTCACTGGAGGAGATTTATTTTCCTGGTAAGAGTATTTCATACATGCCCATCTGATTTGGCCTAGTGCCACCAGAGTTTGAAATTAAGGCACAGTTTAAAAGGTGAGGTGGAAACCAGGTGATAAACAAGCCAAAAATTACAATAAATATCTATTTCATATTGTGGTTAAACATTATAAATGGTGAAAATAGATCTGAATTTGTATCAAAATTTAAGAAATTACTAGATGAAAACTGACAGTTCCTCTCATTACCAGGCCTGCATTTCTGGCAAATGGGTGATAAGAGAGATACATTTGCTATCTGTGCTTGATCTGGACACGGAAAGATACAGACAAACCAGGTTTTCATCCAATATGTTCCTCCATATTTAATAGCAGAATTTAGTTGGTAAGGCTAAAATGATTTCCCGTGATATGGTATTGCCACCTCTCCCTGAACTCTTTCAGTCAGCTTTTATCAAGTGGATTAGTTTGCTACAGCTACTATAACAACATATTACACTGGGTAGCATTAACCCTAGAAATGTGTTTCCTCAAAATTTTGGAAACTAGAAGTCCGAAATCAAGATGTTGGCAGGGTCATTTTCTTATGAAACCTTTCTCTTTGGATCATACACTGCTATCTACTCTCTGTGTCTTCACATGGTCTTTCCTCTGTACAATTTGTGTTCAAATTTCCTATTTCAGTAAGGATACCATTCATACTGTAAAAGACCCATTCTAAAAACCTCACTTTAACTTACTTATTTCTGTAAAGCCCCTATCCCCAAGTACAGTCACATTCTGGGGGTTATGACTTCAACATACGAATTTTGGAGAGGACACAATTCATCCCATGACATGAGGTAATTGAAGTAGATTGAGTATACTGCTCTAAGTGCATATTATTTTAATTATTATTGCTACAATTATGTTAATTATTGCTACAGATTTTAATATTTAGTATGTGATATGCCTTAATATTAAGTATATAGTTTGAACAATGGAGTGTCATTCAAGGCCAGAGGAAATTCAAGCCACAGTGATAACATAAAGAACATTTTTAAAACTATGATAGAACCACTAATAGCATTTCCTATAAAGCAGTGTTTCTAATACTGTGATCCGTGTATCACATCAAAATTACTGGGGATGCTATTTTTTGGCTCTACTGATATAGACTAAAGCAGAAGCTCTAGAGGTAGGGGCCCAATTATCTGAATTTTTATAAAGCTTGATGCTTGCAATAATAATTTGAGAACTGCTCTGTAACCAAATAGTATTTATTCTCTTTTACTTTTTAACTTAATGGCTACTGTAGACTGAAATTTTGTATCTCCCTAAAATTCGTAAGTTCATTAAAACCTAATTCCCAATGTGATGATATTAAGAGGTGGGACCTTTGGAAGGCAACTAGGTCATGAGGGCAAGGCCTTACTACCCTTATAAAGTACCAGATAGCTCCCTAGCCCCTTCTACTATATGAAGATACAGTAAGAAGATGGCAGCCTATGAACTAGGAAGTGGAGTTTCACCACTCATTGGATATGTACCTTAATCTTAGACTTCCCAGTCTCCAGAACTATGAGAAATAAATTTCTGTTTATAAGTCACCTAGTCTATGGTATTCTGTTATATCAACCCGAACTGACTAAAATAGTGGCTTTCAGAATCATGGAATTGGAATAATCAGTCATCATATCTATTTATAATTGCTCTCATGGAGTTATCTATTATCTATCTGTCTATCATCATTATCATCTATCTATATCTATCATCTAAAATACATTATATGCTCTTGAACTCACCAACCAAACCAAGAACTAACACACTGACAGCAGCTGATATCTACTTATATGGTTTCTTTTTCTTATATGTTTTCTAATTATATGTTCTTATATATAAAATATATATACCTACACATATATACACATACATACACATGCGTATGTTTCTCTGTATATGCAGCCATATAGATGTGTGTGTGTGTGTGTGTAGGCATATATATATGGCTTTAACTATTTAGAACTCTCTTTTTATAAAAAGAATATCAGACTATTCATAGGCTTCTAGGGTTTGCTCATCTCCTTTTCCCCAATGCCAACATTGTATTGAATTTTATTTTTCTAAATTGCTACAAATAACCTTGTATCTGTTCATTTTCACTGTTAGGGGTATATTTGTTCAGTTTCACAGTTATAAGATTATATTAAAATGATATACTACAATTTATTCTCTTCTTCAGTTGGGTTAATTTCTAGTATCCTCTCTCATAAATAGTCTTGCTGGTCATATTCATGCATATGCATCCAAGTGTACATAGTGAGGGATATTCTTGGATATATACCTAGAAGTGAAAATGTTGACTAGTAGGATATGAGAATGATAACTTTAAATAATATTGCCAAATTATTTTCTAGTCATTTTAGTTATTTAAATTCTGATCAGTAATGCTGAAGATAATCACTATAACACAAATATTATCACAGTTCCTAATATTTGTCAATCAAAAGGATATGAAATGGCTTCATTGTGGTGTAGATTTATTTGTATTTCCCTAATCACAAAGAGGTTGAGCATCTCTTTATTTTTTTCCTGGTCATCTGTGTTTTGTCTTCTCTGAAATCCCTGTTCATGTCTTTTGCCTATTTTTCTACTATGTTGTCTATTTTTCTTACTGATTTTTAAGAGTTTCTTTCCTTTTTTATATACCCTTTAACCTATTCCATTGTCAGTTACATTATTGCAAATATCTTCTACTAGCTTCTACTTTGTATTTTCTCTTAATTTAAGATATCTTTTGAAAAAGTGGGATTTTTAATTTAAATAGTCAATTTTCTCAGTAACAACTTATATTACTAATATCTTTTCTGTCTTCTTTAAGAAAATCTTCTTTATTCCAAGGTCAGAAACATATTAACTTATATTTTATACCAAAGCTTTGTTTTTGATACTTATGTTCTTGACCTATCTGGTTAAAGTGTATAACTATGAGGTAGGCATCTAATTTCCTATATATTTTTACATATAGATGATTGTTTTTCTTCACTTCCATTAACTGATTTTTTTAACTGGTCTTCCATACCACCAGTCATATATTAAGTTTCCATGTATGTTGTGTCTCTAAATTCTTTATAATATTTTATCTGTTAGTTTGTAAATCCCCAGTACAATACCATATTTATTATAGCTTCATAATAAAACATGGTATCTGGTGGAGCAAGTCTTTATTATATTCTTTATCTGCAAAAAATTCTTAGTTATTATTGACCTTTTAATCTTTCATATAAATTGCAAAATCAGTCTATTAAGCTTCACAAGAAACTTGCTAATATCAAGTACCAAAAAAATAAATAAATAAAAATCTATTCATCCTGTGCACTTAACATGGTCACAAAGAAGAGAAAACAAAATATGATTCTGGCCTCTAAATCTACTCTACTGAAATCACAATATTTACATGTTTCATTTAGAAAATATGTTCTTAAATAGTATTTACTTTGGGGTTTAAAAATTTACAATTGCTTAGGGCATCATTAAAGGAGAAGATTTTAATTTGAAGTTTATATTTTTCTCCTTTATTTGGTTTGCAGATTGTGAGGATTTAGAATGATGCTATTTGAACATCATTTTTATAGCTAATAGACTATTTTCTTGAATGTTTTTTCATGTTTCTTCATTTTATAGATGTTCAAGAAGCAAGAACTATAGTTTTGGTTGTAAGATAGCTTATTTATTATTAATTGAAAATAAATGAACACTTCTTCCACAAAATTTAAAATTTTGTTATTTAGCTAAATCTCAATTGGTTTAACATTCACAATCCTCTTGATAATAACAGAATGTTACCTATCACACCACCCTTATCCTTGTAAGGGAAATAATTTCTAATATAATGTGTAACTTGGAGGCACCCACAATAAGGCAATTATAATATGACTTCATTCTTTCATTGCTTCATATATTCACTGGTTGTAAGTTAAGAAGCATGTAAATCCAGAGCAGCAATTTATGGAATAGAAATGTAGTGATCAAAGGTAGTTTGTGTAGTTTCTTAAAGTGCATTATTTATTCACGATACATAGCTTAGATAGTAGTGGAATTTGGCTTAGTGCATATGTATGTTATTTCATTTTACATCTTTTAGCAAAGAGGTTTTTTTTTTTTTCAGTTCAAATTTGCTCAAGGACATAGAATGTGAGGACATTTAGTATTCTGGTACAGTGCACTCTGTTCTGCTAATCCTTTTTATGCTGAGAAGCTGGAATGTGAAAAGGTTGTAAAACAAGGAAACAAACTCAAATGATTATTTCTTGTTTTAGTCTAATCTCATTATGATACAGCACCAATAAGTATGGTGGCTAAGATAATAAGAGTTCAACCACTCTACTTGTGTCTTAAATTCATTAAGACATCAATTCTAATTTACAGTAAGTGAAAAAGTATTTACAAACACAATATAAAAGATAGAATTAAAAAAATGCAACTCATTCTTCTGACCATGTTCTTTGCAGTGAGTTTTGTTTGGGTTTAAGCTTTTACTCTGGACTGAAATCAGTTAGAAAAAATTGGATCCTAGGACTTGAGATCTCTTCATTGAAAAATCAGTAAACAGAAGGGAAGGAGAAAAGCAAACTTCGTAATTGAGAAAAATTAAAATCCTCCCTGTAAATGAGGTTTGCACAACATCAGACCACAAATGAGCAACAATTGAAGTCAAAGCATGAGTCAGAAGCACAGAGGACATACTGCAGGACAAATTATGTCTCCAATATAGGTGAAATCAATTCCATGCACAATGTATTAGTGCTGTCATGGATGGTCTGTTGTAAGACCAAATCTAGGTGAATTGAGTTATTTACCCACCACAGTACCAAGGAGTCTTTTAAAGCAAGGTTTCATAAACTTTCTTGTTCCTTAGGGTACTTATTAAAAATACAGACTACAGGGGCACCTGGGTAGCTCAGTAGATTAGCCATCTACCTTCCACTCAGGTCATGATCTCAGGGTCCTGGGATCCAGCCCCGCACCAGGCTCCCTACTCAGCGATGAATCTGCTTCTCCCTCTACCTGGTGCTTCCCCTTCTTGGCTCTCTCTCTCTATCAAATAAATAAATGAAATCTAAAAAAATAAAAATAAAAATGCAGATTACCTTGCCCTACCTGAGATCTACCAATTCAGAATATATGGTGTAGGAGTTTTGGAATCTGTATTCATTATTAGCTAAGTTCAGAATTCTACTCTGGAGAAAGGTAATAGTGGAACTAGCATAGCACTTGTCATATACATGTTTGCCTGTGTGTCTGTAGTAGTAGTAGTACTTTATGGAAAGTAACACTTTAGTTCTGAAATATTTCCCTAAAAATGCACAAAACTGCAAGAATGATCTACTCAATAGTCAAGTGATTTCAATGATTTTCCTACAGATATAATAATGGCTCTGGCTTTTAATTTTTTTTTTTTTTGTCATAAGAGCATCTATTGTGGAGTGAGAATAAGGCCTTCTCATTAGCTAATAAGAATTTATTAAAGCCACTATAGATTCGGTAAGTTCTAAAATTTTATCTTCCTCTGATAAGGGGAAAGGACAATTTAAGATATGGCTTTTACTTACCTCAATTAAATTAGCCAATATTAAGGGCATTTCTCATGTTTGATTTTTCCCTATTGGTAAATAAAATAGAAATTATTTAAAGCAACAACAAAGACATGGCATATTCCATTTAATAATTTCAGAATGTGTTCTTCGAGGTAAAATTTTCTAAAGAGGATTTCAATTTAATTGTTTATGTAACAATTACACACACATTTTCCCTTGAAAATTAGAGTGTTTTGCATATGTAGCATTTCTGTTTAGAAACATTTATTCTCTGTTAGGTGATATATGTTTTACAACCAGATATCCATTTTTCCGGTAGGAAGATAGGTTCAAAGAGATTTAGCAACTTGCTTGAAGGCACACATCAGTCAATGGAAAAGTCAGAAGTAAGGGAATAATTCCTGACTGATCGCCTGGCCTCTCGTGAAAATGTGTTTGTGGCCGTTGCTCTTTCTGAGACAACTTAGCCCTAGAGAAATCCACATTTCTTGCTTTGTTGTCCACTGTAGCCCTTCCTTTCAGCATTGTAGGTGTCAAAAATGCTTTTGAGGATGATTAGTCAAAATAAATGCTTTCCCCCTACATTTTAATCTTTGTAGAGCTTTTCCACAGGAGCCAATGTGAGGGGCAGATGCTCCACAGCACAGGCCTCATCTTTTCCTCCTCCTGTGACCACCTGCTTCCTGCCTCAGCACTTGGCTCCACCTCACAGCCCAGCTGCTTCCTCTGTTCCAGGCCCCATGGCTCCCTCAGTCATGGCACAAGTGCTGTGTGAGCAGTGACCCTTGTGGCTTCCCTGTCATCGTCCAGCTGCCTTCAGCCTGAGCACTGACTTTAACAGATTCCCCTCACATTTCTGCTGTCAGCCTGACGCCAGACTTCACAACTTCCCCAGTCCATTTTGCTGGCCTCCTGCCTCTGTTAGGAGCTTTGGAGATTCTCAAACACGCCCCATCTGCCTACAGATGCCTCCCAATTTAATGACTGCCCACCTCCTTGGACTGTGCCCACTTTCATCTCTAAGGAGAGATATAATTCTCCTCCGTAGAGGAGTAAATGAACTGTACAGGGCTCCTCCACAACACAGTTGACAATGTTTTTCAACTAAGCTTCAGATTAATTTAAATTTTGTGAAAATAAGCATTAAAAATATGCCTACATCATACTTAAGTCAGATGCAAAGGTTATCTCGCAGCAGGCTTAGAAGACAAGCATAATAAGAGATAGGTAGCATAATTGCAGTAGAAAAAGCACTACAATAAGAACTGAAATATGCCAGGGTACTGGTTCTCTAATTTCTCCCTAACTTTAGCAACATTTCTGGCCTTGGGAAGTCGCTTTGCTGATGCAGGTCTCAAATGCCTCATTAATAAAATGTAAATTGTAAAATTTTCTCTGCCTAAGGATCATGGCCTTCGCCAGGTAAAGGTTTAAATTAAATTCATTATAAAACAAGAGAAAAATATTTAACATTTAACAAAATTTGACATTTAATTCTGTTAAAAAGATAACATTTTATGTTATAGTAGGAATGTGAAAACAATATTTCGAAAATATATAAAATAAGCAAATCTCTTTTAATAAGATTGTTGGAATATTTATGCATGGGTACATAGAGAAATATATTCTCTTTCCTTCTTCCTCTCATATGCACAAGATTGTGTTCTTCTAATTACTCCCTTGCTTTTTCACTTATATTTTATATCTTAATTTTAATTTTATTTTAAGTATAGTCTCATTTTATTTCAGTTTTTATCTTAGTTGTAAATGCTTATGTTATGTTCTATTAATTCTTTTTTGATTTAAATTTTTGCTTTTCATAAAGTTACAATCATAGAAATTCATTAAATACTCATTACATTGTAGGTTCTGTTAAAATTATTTTCCATATAGCATCTCATTTGATGAACATTTAATATTTTAATAACCTGTTTTATCTCCAAAATGCTTAAAGTAGCTTACAACAAATGTAAAATAGCATGATGAAAATAGCACCTCATAAAATCACTATGTTAGGATAATATAATAAAAAATAAACTGAGGCAAAGAGTATGAAATGCATGCATGATGTTTTATACATTCATTAGAGATGTACTCAAATTAGGTTTGGAGGTATAACAGCCAAATAGGAGGGAGGGAGTATTGGTTAGCACGAAGGTATAATTATTAACTCAATTCCTTATATTATAAAATGAATTCAAACCAAATCTCTGAAAATGCACAGCCTCTTGGTAAGGAGATAGAACTCAGACAATAAGGATATTTATTCATATACTTTTACTATGACTTTTAAAGTTAAAAATATGAACATATTTACAACTCTTGATACGTGTTATCAAATTTCTTTCCCAAACCAGCACTGGGCATTGATTGTCACACAAATTGTCTGTTACAGTAGGTGGAAACATCTCTTTGTTTCATTAATCTCTATTTCTCTGATTTTAGTAAGATTGAATATTTTTTTTCTCACTGTATTTGCCTCTTATGAGTAAGTATCTTCTGGTTTGCTAAGATCCAGCTCATTAGATTGAATTTTCCACAACTGAGGCATTTATTTCTAAATCAAGAATGATTGATAATGACAGGATCGAGTCCTTCTTTGTGTGTAATTATTTTAGCAGAAATATCAACTCAATTTTGATATGCTCTTGGTTTTACCATATTATTTAAAGTCGAAGAAAAAGATGAGATAACAGGGTGACAATGCATTTTGTCATTTTGTTTATTTAGGCCAAGCAGACCTCCAGTAAGCTTGAAAACTAGAAATACTTTACATTTTGGACTAGACTCAAACTTTTTATTCATTATATTTTCAATCAAAGATACATGTTTTCTCTTATCCACTGACTATCAGTCTTTGCTGTAACCTACTAGTGAGAAAGCCATTGTCTAAATTTCCTGATACTTTTTCTTGTGGCCAAATCTTTGGGGAACAATATTAGATCTGTGATTTACGGACTCATTATGTGAACACACTATTCTTATCACTTGCTTTTCTGTGTTGTGTTGATTCCCAAAGAATTTAAATCATCTGCAAAAAAAGGGTGGGTAATTTTTTTTTAAGTTTTTGTGTTTTATGAGTTATGCTAACATTTATTTTACAAACACAGCAGCATGTTTTCAAGAACTGCTTTTAATCAGATAGCTCTCTTAGTGTGTGGCCTATTTAACTTAGAGCCTTCTGTAAAGATGCATTTTTTGAAGATCTCCAAGAAATGCTGGACATAGTTGTCTCAGAAAGGCATCCTCTCATATTCCATCACATTGGCCACATCTGCCCCAGACACATGCTGTATGTACTTGGACTGCTGGCATCAGGAGAAAATCGCCCCTGTCACGTGTTGTGATGCTTTCCCTGAAACACGTATTTGTGAATATCCTATTCTATGTTTTCTATAGCAAGATAACAGTATAGAAAAACAGCACATGCTTCTAAATCCAGTCTAGGCCTTTGGAAGATTACTACCTGATTTTTTGCTACAGAGCTTGATGGAGATGGAGAATGTCGATCAGCCTGGGGGATAGAGCAAAACAACAAAGGAAAGAATTTGAATTCTTTAGTCTGGAGAGAAGGTTGGAAGGTTAAAGACTGTCTTATTAATGGAATTCAAGTTATATAGAAGTTTTGTAATTGAGTCAAAATGAATTAACCTTTTTCAAAGCCAATTTTGATTTCTGTCCCAGTGTCTTTAAATAAGAGGAAGTGGGGGAAGTGTGGAGAAGGACGGGATGATAGAATGTCTGTGTGCACAGGCAACTTTCCCAGGGTTTCCTTTATCTCACCTCCTGATAGCGCTCTCAGGACTCCTCAATCTAATTTTCCCCCTTTCCTTTCTATCTATCCTTTCACCACTTCCATCCAGAATGAAACATTGTCCTGACAAAACTGTCCCACGAGCACTACAGCAAAGTGATATTCAGAGATTGGTACCACTGCCTTCTGATGTTAGAATGAGAGAAATCAGCTTGTCAGAGCTTACCAAGCAGGATTTTCATTTGCTATAAAGCAGACATTTCTGACAGTGATGGTTGTTAAGCACAGGAGAGCTACTGGGAAAGGTAGCTATGCATTCCTCTCCCTGTATCAGGGTAGCCAACTTTACCATTATAGAGAAAGTTGACTTGAAAAGCAAGAATTGCCCCAAATGGCTTGCCAAACTTTCCACTCCAGTTTTCAGTATTCAAACAATATAAATATCTCTTAATATAGACTATTTATAGTACTTTATAAATAGTCTGGGTGATAGATTGGGGATGGATTTATTGTTGTTGATTAAGAGTATATTCTAATATAATGATCAAAATATACTTGCAAAGAGTTTTTTTTGTTTTTGGAAAGCAAATGCGAGCCTATCCTTCTAAATTTTCTTAGTTGTCAAATTATATCAAAGTTATAACTTCATCTTAAGATTTTTATTGTTAATCAGTACTAGTGAAGTACTCTAGATTTAAAGTTGGTAAAATTTATGTCTAATACATATGCTATTAGATGTTTTTGATGTTTCTGATGCTTACTCATAATAGTATACAGTATTTACTGTTGTTTCTCCAAAGACTGTAATGAAAATCTGTCAATGAAGTAAAGCAAAGTTTAGTAAATATGTGGCAGTGAGGAAGACTATCATCTTGACAGGGTCTTAATGCCTCAGGTATAAGAAGAAGATAGTCTCACCAAGGGTGCAAGAAAGTTCCCTTTTCTTCACATCATCACCAACATTTGTTGTTTCTTGTGTTGTTGATTTTAGCCATCTCACAGGTGTGAGGTGATATCTCTGTAGTTTTGATTTGCATACCCTTGATGAGAAATGGTGCTAAGCATCTTTTCATGTGTCTGTTGACCATCCATATATCTTCTTTGGGAAAATATCTATTCATGTCTTCTCATTTTTAATCAGATTGTTTGTTTTTGGGTGTTGGCTTTGATAAGTTCTTCATAGATTTTGGATACCAACCCTTTATCAGATATGTCATTTGCAAATATCTTCTCCCATTTCATAGGTTGCCTTTAGTTTTGATGATTGTTTCTTTCTCTGTGCAGAAGCTTTTTATTTTGATGTAATCCCAATAGTTTATTTTTGCTTTTATTTCTCTTGCCTTCAGAGACACATCTAGAAAAAAGTTGCTATGGCTGATGTCAAAGAAGTTACTGCCTGTGTTCTAGGAGCACTTATGAAACTAGTATTACATTGTGTGTTAACTAACTGGAATTTAAATAAACTTAAAAGATATTTATAGAATTTTAAGTCTGGGCTGAGTGTGTGTTTTGTTTTGTTTTAAGATTTTATTTATTAATTTGTCAGAGAGAAAGAGAAAGCATACAAAAGCAAGGGGAGAGGCAGGCAGAGGCAGAGGGAGAAGCAAGCTTCCCGCTGACCAAGGAGCCCAATATAGGACTCGATACCAGAACCCTGGGATCATAACCTGAGCCAAAGGCAGACACTTAACCGACTGAGCCACCAGACATCCCTGACCTGGGTGGTTTTAAGGCAGGTCTTACAAGGTTGGGAACGTGTAGGGATTGTCCAAAGTTTAGGATATAATATGATTGTATTGGTAGATACTGGGAGATGAGAGCCTTCATAAGAGATTGATTAGCAAGCTGTTAGTTTTGATAAGCAAATTCTTCAGTTAGTACAGTCTTACTTTGAGTAGCAGATACTTTATGGAGCAAGGAGCCAAGCTTGGTCTCAGCATTATGTACCACAGAGATGGGAGAGTATATCTGGTCCAGTAGTAACACAGGGCGGAGAATTCTGTCTCTTTTAATTTTTTTATCTCATTTCGAATCTCTCAAAGCAGTAGCCACAAAATACAGAGCTACAATTCTTAATTATCATTTATTTGGGGCCTTAGGCTGGCTCGGTCAGTTGAGGATTTCAGTGTCTGCCTTGGCTCAGGTCATGATCCCAGGACCCTGGGATCCAGCCCTGGGTTGGGCTCCCTGCTCAGTGGGGGGCCTGCTTCTCCCTCTCCTCCTCACTTGTGTTGTCTCTCGCTATCTCTGTCTCTCTCTCTCTCAAATAAATAAAGTCTTTTTAAAATTTAAAAAATTCTTAATTATTTATTAAAAACAGATGAAAGTTTAGTTTTAAGATTCATTTTTCCTTCATAATGAAAGAACCAATTAGCTCTTATTTTCATGTTTCCTTTATCTAATATTAGTGATTCTATTGAGGTTTCTAGCTAATACAAGATATTAAATCACAGTGTAATTTTTAATACATGAATTCTATATTTAAAGGTGCTGAAGCAAAACTCTAAACCTTTTTAAAGTTTGCTCATCCCAAGCTGATTTTAAGAATATTCATTAAGACCACAATTTGAAATAATGTAAGAACTAAGGATAAAGCTAGGCAATGAAATGTGCTTATAGAATATTTACTAGAAAAATTTCTTATTAAAATAATGTATTTTTCATGTTACTGGAAAGAGGACAGAATATAAAATAATACTTATAAATCTAATATACTGACTTGTTAATTGGCATAATACTTTGTGTAGAATATTATGAACTGCAAATGTTTTGAATTAGTATTTAAATATTTTAATATTAATAAGAAAAACTTTAATGTCTGTTCAACAATAATGGAATGAATGAATGAATGACTAAATAGACATATAACCATGACAGTAATATTTATGAAAACCTTTTGATAATGAAAAACTATGTCTTGGATAATTTAAATATAATAAATCAGCAAAAAAATTATATTTGTAGTATGTATAGTCTTGTGGCAGACATTGTGAGTTGTTTGCCTAATATTCCAATGTATTCCTTTTTTTCTTTTTTTTCACACAATTTTAGGGAGAATGCCAGCTAATACTATCCTGCCCCATGTCCCTTTAAGGTAAGGTTAACCAAATGATATTTTGCTGTGATTTCTGGGGAACTTCCACTTTACTGACATAAGCATTGTCTCATGCTCTTTGACGCTTCCTTCCTTCTGGATGGAATGTTGGGTGTAGTTATCATGCCAGTATTAAGTTGCTATGAAGATAAAGCTGCACACAGTAGCACACTGCACAAAGTAGCTTACAGTACCTACAGGGACAAGAGACATTGTCCCTGTAGGTACTGTAACAGCCCTGGATTACCTGTCTTGTTATAGCAAGACAAGTAAAATAATAATCAAAAATTTGAGAAATATTAGGGAAAACCTCTTTCATTAAGCTACCATAATCAGTTTTCACAGTATGCTACTGAACACAATCTCTAACTGTTGTAGATCTCAATACTGAAAATAAATAAATTCCTAAATGGAAGAAATACATCAAATATTAATTATAATTCCTGTTTATTGTGATTATTGGCAATTTGAAAACTATAATTCTCTTTGTGCTACACACTTTTAAGCATGCACAATGAGATATTTATTTTACTATTAACAATAATTGTATTTGTGTATATTTAAAGTAAAAATTTTTTTAAATAAAAATTCATGTCTTCTCATTTTTAATCAGATTGTTTGTTTTTGGGTGTTGGCTTTGATAAGTTCTTCATAGATTTTGGATACCAACCCTTTATCAGATATGTCATTTGCAAATATCTTCTCCCATTTCATAGGTTGCCTTTTAGCTTTGATGATTGTTTCTTTCTCTGTGCAGAAGCTTTTTATTTTGATGTAATCCCAATAGTTTATTTTTGCTTTTATTTCTCTTGCCTTCAGAGACACATCTAGAAAAAAGTTGCTATGGCTGATGTCAAAGAAGTTACTGCCTTAAATAGGTGTAGATTTATAGGGTGACAAAGTTACTATACCTACATATTATCATGACACAGGTGAGATATACATTAGAAGACATAGAGATTATGATGTCTTATTTACCAAAGAAAAGTCTATTAGGAAACAAATATGTTTTTTGGACATAGTGAGAGTCTGCCTAAACAAGTCTAATAAATGTATAAATAAAGGAAATTCAATGAATTTAAGCAGTGAAACTATGAAATTTCTCTATTTCTTTCATAGGTTGTTTACAAATTTAATTCAGTATAGAGGCTTGTGGCACATTATGTTTAGCAATGTCCAAGGACAATTAATAAATGCTGCTAAATATAAGTGAGGGTGGTGGCAATATGAATGGAAAGGGGTTATTATGTTGATCAAATAGTCCAAAGCATTGTTATTGGTTCTTTGAAAAGTGTTCTTTATTTGGCTCATGGTTGATCTCTTGTACTGCTAATATGTATTAAATGAAACCTGCTTTTGTTTTGTTATGAAGTAATAATTTTAATGAGAAGCTCTGCTTGTTATTGCACTCCTTCTGGCAAGGATTTCTTTTTTAGTCCAAAGTCTCTAGCTCCCCCAGCCCCTCCCTGTGATAATTTAGGAGTAAGACAAATGAATGGATTTGTTCTGCTCAAGTGGTTTTTATGTCAAAAATATTTGAGAACCATATATAGTCCTTAAAGTTTAAAGTCTTTAAATCTAAGAGATTCAAGATTGAAATAAGAGAAGGTCATATTGTAAACTTTACTTACGGAGATTTATTTTCTTTTGTTTCATAAGCCATTTCAACACCACTGGATAGGACCTCTATGGATATCACATTACTCCATTAGCATTGCAGAAAGTTAAAACAATCAACATTTCTTTCTGTAAGTGTTTAAAGTAGTTCTGGAGGACAGACCAACAGGGCACCAATGTTTTATGTAAGTGGTAGAGCTAGAAGAGTGATCACTTAGTCTACTCCCTTTATTTTCAGTCCCAAACTGAAGTGCTCTCATTTTCCCCAATATTTCTATCTCTTTCTTACCTCAGGACCAAAACACAT
Source organism: Nasua narica (assembly GCA_028533885.1). Lineage (NCBI taxonomy): Eukaryota > Metazoa > Chordata > Mammalia > Carnivora > Procyonidae > Nasua > Nasua narica. The sequence goes on along the minus strand of CM052799.1, from coordinate 164,684,648 downwards.
GCCATTGCCTTTTGCTGGCATACATCCCAATTTGTTAGTAACTCATTCTCTCCAGAAAGCTGTCCCTGAACTCTGCCCTCATACAAGTGTGTATTAGGTTTCTTTCTTCGTTTTCTGAGAGAAACCCGTATGCCATGTCTTTCGTTAGTCAACACGTTGATTCAAATTGCTATTTTTCTTTTCTATTTGGACCTCTAGATTGTAAACTTCACTGGGGAAAGTTAGGGACTCAGTTTTCTTCTGTTCATCATGAGTCTCATGCATAGCAAAATACCCTGCACATAGTAGGTGGGCAGACATATTTATATATTGGATGAATTACTTCCTAAAAGTATGTGTATATAATATCCAAATACCTACATATACAAGCAAAAAAAAATTGTGATGCCTGGGTAGTTCAGTCAGTTGAGCATCTTTCTGATTTGTTCTCAGCTCAGGTTGATCTCAGGGTCATGGTTTAAGCCCTGCATTGGGTCCCACACTGGGCATGGATCCTACAGAAAAAATAGTAATAAAAACTTAAAAAATGGTTTAGAGAATATTAAATTATAGTTGAAAAAAGCCATTATTGTTTCAATTTAGCAAGAAATAGTGACTTCTTTTGATTGCATGTAGCTGGAAAAACAATTTTATTCTAAACTGTGAAATTTAAATTTCTCAAGAAACATTGCAGTTCTGTATAGTAGCAGTTTACATTTGTCCAGAAAAATTGATAAATTACTATACTTGCACATGGAATTCTAAGCTGCAATGAGGATAAATGAACTACTTTCCTATATGCAACAATATGAATGAATCTCATGAAAACAATAGTGAAAGAAGCACAAAACTAAAAAGCATATATTTATTATCCCACTTATACGGTGTTCAAAAGTAGGTAAAACTAATTTATATTGTTGGAAGTCAGAATAGCTGTTATCCTTTGTAGGAGTAATGACCGGAAGGAGGGATAAGGGCATTTCTGTGGTGCTGATCCTGTTCAGCTTGTTGTGGGTGTTGGTGTCATAGGTATTCATTTGTATAAGTTAATTGTGATGCACAACTAGAGTTTGTTCATCTCTTGTGCCTATGTTTATTGCAATAAAAATACATATATGTGCCTATGTCTCCACATACCCTAAATCTTTCAAATTTAAGGGCCAATGAAGAAGAACTGACCAATAATACAATAACTTCTATTTCATAATTACACATATATACACCGGTTTATACTCATTGCCATTATTGTATGAACCAGGTAAATATTTTCTTTTTTCCCATATAGTTTGTACCAAGCCATGTAAATTAAAGCTTTGTAAATATTAGCCTAATAAATAATAAAAATTGCATGTGAAAGCTTCCACAGATTTCATGTTGCTACAGGTTTACCCAAGGTTAAATGTCTCACTTTACCTACCTTATTATTTCATATAAAATACATATATTTATACTTAAATAGACCATTTTCACTTAAATTATGATTACAACTTAAGCAGTTTTATCAGGTGCCTTTGATGCCCAGCCCTCAAATTCCTTGATCCACCTGAGTTTCCCTATAGTTTTGGATAGTATACTGTAGACTCATGTTCCCACCCCAAGATCCTGTCTGTTAGTCTTCTCCAATAAAGGATTTCTGCAGTATTATAGGAATTTTGGAGGAGTAACATAACTCAGAGCAATACTCAATGCCTGGGGGATGGAAATCTGTAGATAAATGCTACAATCTCCCCATCTATCCCTATGACTTTTGCACTATGTTTTGGAGTTCCAGTTGATGCACACTTTATTGGATTTTCTACCTACCATACCCCCCATTTCTCCACTTTATCCTTGTGTTTTCCTGCATCACTTCCTAAATAGAATACCTGAATGAAAGTTTTTGCCTCAAAACCTCCTTTGGGGGAGCCACAAGGATACTATTCTTCTGATAGTATGCACTTATCACTTAAACATTTTTTAAATTATGATTTGTCATTCTTCCATTATTTTCTGAATTTCATGGACATAGAGCTTCAGGAGACATGGAAATCATAAGACAGTTCCATTCTACCTCCTTTCAGCATTTTTATGAAGTACCACCAGATGCTTTAAATAGAATAGGAATATTTGAGGAGTAGTTCTTCTTCCTAATATTTTCTCACCCTTTAAGGAAAAGTGCCTGAAAATAAATTAGTAGTAACTTTCCTCAGTGTTCAAGATATATTGGCAGGAGTTGGTAGTTAGAATGCCAGGGATGATGCATTAATACATTATTAGCCATTACCCTCCAGCCACACATAAATGTCTCCAACCTCACTCAAAGTTCTTGAGAGGACAGTCCAACAATGAATTCACAGGAAGCCTCTCACTCTTCCCTTCTGTTTTTCAGCCCATGTAAGTTTTGTGTTTGAAAATCACTGTGTAAGGCCCATAGGGCTACCACACCAGAATACCACAGACTGGGTGGTTTAAACAACAGAAATTTTTTTTCTCCCAATTCTAGAAGCTAGAAGTCCAAGATCAAGATAGCGGCAGGGTTAGTCTCTCCTAAGACAGAAGCAGATGGATTCTTTCTTGCTGTGTCCTCACATGGCCTCTCCTTCTGTGTACGTATCCCTGGTGTCTCTGTATTTCCTAATCTTTTATTATAAGGACACAATCTTTTATTATGAGGACTACTCATATTGGATTAGATCCCAATTTAGTTGCTTCTTTAGCTTTTGCAAATATAGTCATGTTTTGAGGTACTGAAGGGTTGAGCTTCAACATAATAATTTTAAGGTGGCATAATTCAGCCCATTAGAGCCACCTTTGTTCTAGAGAACATGGTGGTAAAACTCAATGAAAGAAAGCAAGGTAGGAGGCTGGCCATTGATGTAGCTAAGCAGAAAAATGAAATAGAAGGATCTGCCCAGGCTAGATACACACGGAGTTGAGAAGAGGGATGCAAAATAGAAGCCCAGATCAGTAATAAGGAAGGTGGCTTTCCTAGAGTTAGATGTCACTTCCACTATTTTTTTTTTAATTTTTATTTTTTGGCTGTCACAAATTGTACCAATATAATCAGGAAGGACACAGTCCTCTAAATTACAAAAGAACTTAGCAGTTTTTCAGACTGGTATTACAGAAAGAGCATAAGGTTTAGATACATACTCTGTAGAGGTTTTGAGTTTCATATCTGTCAGCAACCAGCTCTGATATTGTAACTGCTACTAAATCTCATGAATCTCTTGATTCTGTAGGTATGAACTAAGGATAATATCTCTTAAAGAATTCATGTGAGGTGTAAGTGAGACAATGTATGTAAATTACCAAGCACATGCTAGACTTTAATAGATGCTCAATTTTTTCATATTCACATTATTTTACAAATCCTGAGAAAATAGTTTATAAGCCATCAAGTTTTGAAAGGGTAAAGAAGGCTGAAGCAATGGAAGTTTTTGGTGGTCAGGGGCATGAGATTACCTAGGAGGTAATAATAGGAATAATAGGAATATTAAAAATAGAAAATATTCATAAACAGAAGTGTACATAGGCAGAGACTGAGTAGAAATTTTAATTTTTTCCACTATTCTTCACTAGTGCATTTGATTATGTGGAAGGGCATTGATAGAAATTACATAGTTTATGGAAGACAGTAATAGAAGCTAATCAGGCACCAAAAGATTAATCAAAGGAATTCATGGTCATTCACAGAGAACATAAGCTTGTCAATCATTCTATATTGCCACCCTAACATTATAGGAAACTGGAAGGCCAAATATGAACATCTTTTTGCCTAGCATTGTACTTATTTGTTGATGCTTTTAGTTGCTTCCTTTCTATACTTTTCTAGGCATTTGCCTAATGGCTTTGGGGGTATTGACAGTTGTAGAGCCATGGATTTGAGCCATGCAGAGTAAATACCTAAATGTTTGTTTGTTCTGTGTACACACTAAGAAAGCAAACGTGGGTGTCTTTTAAAATTATGAACAACTACAATAGAATAAGTCAGGTTAAGACAGAGTCTAAATCATCCTCCAAGATAGCAGAACAAATAGGCACAGAGCTTACTGGTGGTTAGCCATTTTTGTACTGACTACTGCCATATAATTCCTAAAATATTGCTCCTTCAGTTTTGTGTGCATTCTAAGCAGGTCACCCTTTCCTATCCTAAAAATACTTCAGACAATATAATTTAACTCAGTAAATAAAACTCTGAAAATTTGTATTTTTCATAAGTTTTATTGTTAATTGCCCAATACCTACCAATTTAGGGCATACTAAATAATCTCAAAAGCTGAATGGTTTTCTCTCCATTTCTTTTTGCTTGTGCCTCATTAAATTATAGTGGAGGAGAAACTACGACATAATTAAGGCATCCAGAGATGTATTGGAAAATCACAAGGAAGAAAGTCGAGATAACAACTATAAAAGGCAATGACGATATAGAGAGGACAAGAAGTGAAAAGAGAGATTATCACACTACCTGGCCTTTGATCACTTCCAACTTCCCTCAAAGTAACTGGGCTTCAGAATAGTTTATTGAGGATATATATTTATTTTTGACTTCTTTTTGTGCTTTTATTTAACCAGGGACAGTTTGTTTAGATCATATTCAGCCTTTGCACATTTAAAAAAAAAAAAAAAAGGACTTTTGCATGTACACAAGGAGTCATGGCACCTAACTGTAATAACTTTATAAACAAGGTCTCTCCACTTCAATGGAGAAGTGTTGTAGTTACTGTTGTAGTTACAGTGCGGAAAGGAAGATGAACCCTTCAAGTTAATAAAAAGACTTCACATTTAGAAAAGGTTCCTTAGACCTTGCATTTTATATTAATAGTTTTTGGCCCAAGGAATTAATTATTTAATAAACGAGTAATATTTATTGGTGTCACTAACAGCAACAGCACGTCTTTCCATAAAGATGCATATATCACAAATTTCTGTGTTGAGAATATATAAATTTGACCATGTAAAGTTCAAAAATATTCTTGTGATCCCCAGTTTGAGAATGAATAAGTGCTATAAATTCATTCTGCAGTATACTAACTTAAAAGCACATTATTAACGACAAAAAACTGGATTAAAAAGTGGGTAGAGATTTGCAACAACATGGATGAATGTAGAGAGTGTAATACTAAGTAAAAACTCAGTGAGAGAAAGACAACTACCATTTGATTTCACTCATATGTGGAATTTAAGAAGCAAAATGAATGAAGGAAGAGACAAATCAAAAAAAGATTCTTAAACTGAGGGCCAGCAGAGGGAAGGTAGATGGGGGGGGGGGAAATGGGTGAAACAGGTGAAAGGGATAAGAGTACACTTACCATGATGAGCGCTGAGTAATATATGGAATTGTGAAATTATTATATTATATACCTAAAACTAATAGAACAGTATGTTAACTATGCTGGAATTAAAATTAAAAAAAATGATAAAGAATATGAATAGATCTTTTTCCAAACAAGTCATACAGATGGGCAGCAGGCATATAAAAAGATATTCAACATCACTAAATATCAGGGAAATGCAAATCAAATACAATGGGAATATCAGCTAAGACAGACCTGTTAGAATTTCTGTCATCAAAAAGACAAGACATATCAAGTATTGGCAAGATGTGGAGAAAAGGAAACCTTTGCACACTGTTGGTGGGATAGAACTACCATATGATCCAGCTATTCCACTTCAGGGTATTTATCTAAAGAATCTGGAAACACTAATTCAACAAGATATATTCACCCTGAGGTGCCAATCGTTAAGATATGGAACCAACCTGTGTCCACTGATGGATAAATGAATAAAAAAAAATGTGGTATATGTATACCATAGATTATGACTCAGCCATAAAAAAGAATGAAATCTTGCAATTTATGATAACATGGATGGACCCCGAAGTTATTTTGCTAAGGAAACAGGTCAGATGGAGAAAGGCAAATGCTAAATAATTTCTTGTATTTGTAGAATCTAAAAAGCAAAGCAAAATAAATAAAACAAAAACAAAATCATAGATACAAAGTACGATTTGGTAGTTACCAGAGAGAAGGACATTGAGAGTGGGCAGAATGGGTGAAAAGGCTCAATTATATGTGATGGATAGTAACTAGACTTATGTTGGTAATCACCTTGTAGTGTATAGAAGTATCAAATTATAATCTTGTACACTTGAAACCTATATACCAATTTTCCCTTGTTTTTCTTAAGGCATATTTTTAATTCCACAAAATGATATTATAGGTCAGGCTTAGGTATTACATACCATTCTGTTTACTCTCTCTGTCTACCTAATCTATCTTTTATATATTAATGAAATGCATACTTCTATTTTCATCAAAATCTGATTTGAATATTGACACACCAGTCTGATTTCTTCTGATGGCTGCACATTCAAAAACATGCATGAGGGATGTTAATCTGTATTGTTTGTTTTTAAAATTGTCCTTACCCATTAATGGCAATGTTTTTAACTATATGGGATGCTGCAGAAATTGGTGATAAAATGCTTGGTAGTTGTTAGCGTCAAGCGGATCATATTTTTTCTTTCAGAAAGAACCTGAACACTAGGGATTCTTCTCCTACTGTACTGTCTTTTGGTGCTTTAAGTGGCCTGCCATCACAAGAGAAAGCTGACAGTGTGGAGTGGTGGCCTGTTCATGCTTTTTCATTTTTTTCATTTTTTTATTTTTTGACAACCTACATTAAGAGTTCCTTTTTTGTTGTATAGGTGAGGCTCTATAAACAGCAGAAGAAAAACAAGATATAAAGAGAGTTTTGATTATTTCTTCTATCTGAATGCTTCTCCTAAACAAAGGATATTTAGTAGAGGTAGATTAAAATTTAAAGTAAAAAAACTTTTTGAAATTTTCTTTAGAGGTGAAATTATTTATAGTTCATTTGAAATATATTTGCTTTGTACCTTAGTCACTTAAGGACTCAGACATAAATATATTTTATCAGTTTTTTGGCTTACAAACTTTTTTTTTTAGAAAACAGTAACATTGGCAAATCATCCTGGTCATTGTAAGCAAGTCAGGAATAAAGACAGTAAAAAGTTATTTTTCTCATTTATTTTTGTTTTCCTTCCTGACATAAATATGAAGATGAGAGAGAATCACACAAAACTCACACTTTGTATTTTTGTGTGTGTGTGTTTTTAAACATAGGCATTTTAGAGCCAAGTAATTGTATTGTAAGCTAAGTATCATGTTAGGCCCTGAGATCGTCTAATTAAATATATGCAATTTATACATGTAGTTTCTCTTTTTCCATCTCCCTAAATGTATGAATTGCCACTCTCTCTTTGCAACCCAATCCACTCCCAAATATTCATCAATACTGTGAGATGTCATAAGTCCTATGACCTTCTGATTCCTCTCTCTGTTTCCAGGGTGGCAAGCAGTCAGTTTCTCTCAGATAGCTGAATAGAAGATTGGTACATGTGGCTGGGACCCTGGTTCCAAACAGAGTTCCTTTGTCTAGAACACAATGGAAATTTGTCATTGTCAATGCTACAAAACACCCCATTATCTATCTACATGTTTTTTTCATGATGTATATGGAAATTCCAAAACATCTCAGTGATGTTTATGCCCAAAAGAAGGTGCTGTGTAGGCATAAGCACCGTGAAGGTGAGGACATCTACAAAGAGAAATGGCAATAACAATGGTTTCATAATTTTCAAAAAAAGTCAAAGCAATTCCTCAGCTACCTGCATCCTATGTTCTCTCTCATAAGGGCATTTATTTAACCTGATAAACTGGTTTTCTAAAGCATTTCACTCTAAGACCTATAAAATTTCAAAAACTGAATGCTTTTATAAAGTACATTGTTTGACCATAGTCCCACATGGTAACAAAATACTTCTGACTCACATATTCATAAATTCATAAATATGGCATATTATAAAGTCTTAAACTGGAACTAACTCTTCTTTAGGGGGTTAGAATTATAGTTCTTTAGCAGAACGGAGTCAGCCACATGATGTCATAATTAAAAAATGTATGAGTGAATCCTTTTCTGTTTGAAGAAGTGTAGTAAACAGAAAGAAAAAGTTGTAAGACTGAGTTTGAGAGACTCACTAAAAGAAGGATAAGTTCCAGTTTTAGACTTTATAATGTGTTTTTTGCCTGTTGTAGAATACTATAAAAGCCCAGATGTCCATCAACAGATGAATGGATAAAGAAGGTGTGGTATATACATACATACAATGGAATATTACTCAGCATCAAAAAGAATGGAATCTCGCCGTTTGCTATGATGTGGATTGAACTAGAGGGTATTATGCTAAGAGAAACATGTCAGAGAAAGACAAATACCATATGATTTCACTCGTGGAATTTAAGAAACAAAACAGATGAACATGGAAGGGAAAGAAAAATAAGATGAAAACAGAGAGGGAAGCAAACCCTAAAAGACTCTTAACATTAGGAAACAAACTGAGGTTTGCTAGAGGGGAAGTTTTTTGGAGGAATGGGGTAATTGTGTGATGGGTATTAAGGAGGTCACTTGATATAATGAGCACTGGGTGTTATGTGCAACTGATGAATCACTAAATGCTACCCCTGAAACTAATAATACAGTATATGTTAGCTAAAAGTAAATAAATAAACAAATTAATTAATACTGTATTATCATCTCCCACCCCACCTGGTCTTACAAGATGATTTGCTATTCCTCTCAACTGAGAATTGAGGTCTATATTTTTTCACCTTGCATCTGGATGAAGAGTTATGGTTTTCATGACCATTAGAGTACTGCAGGAGTGATACTATGTGATTGGGGAAGAATGGAGATCCACATGATTCTTGAGAAATTTACCTTGGAAACCAAGGATTAATGCTGTGAAGAAGCCCAATCTAGCCTACTTGGAAAAATCACAGAGCAGAACTGAGGCCCCCAGCCAAAAGCCACCAACATCCACCAAACATGAGTGAACAAACCTCAAGATTATTTCTTTCCTCAGCTTTTCCATCTTCCAGTTAGTGCCCCAGGCCATATGGAACAAAGAAAAGATGTCCCTCTTATGTCTTATCTGAATTCCTGGCATTAAGAATTCATGAGTACAGAAAGTTTTCTATGCCATTGCATTTAGGTAATTGATTATATAGATATGTGATTAGAACACCTTCTTCTTCTTAAGTGAATAACGCTTTAGAAACAATAATAAGAGTGCACCTGGCTGGCTCAGATGGTAGAGCATGTGATCTTCATCTTGGGGTTGTAAGTTTGAGCCCCACATTGAGTGTAGCGATTACTTTGAAGCAAAAAGTGAGAATCAAGTTAATGGTTGATTTTATATTTATTTGATTGATTATTTATTTCTCTATCTTCAGTTAGCCAGCATATAGTACATCATTAGTTTTTGATGTAGTGTTTGATTCATTAGTTGCATATAATACCCAGTGCTGATCACCACATGTGCCCTCCTTAATGCCCATCATCCAGTTACCCCAGCCCCCAGCCCCCTCCCTTCCATAACTCTCACTTTGGTGTCTGGAGTCCAGAATTTCTCATGGTTTGTCTCCTTCTCCGATTTCTTCCCATTCAGTTTTCCCTCCCTTCCTCTGTGGTCCTCTACTCTATTCCATATGTTCCACATATGAGTGAAACCATTTGATAATCGTCTTTCTCTGGTTGACTTATTTCACTTAGCATAATCCCCTCCAGTTCCATCAATGTTGATTCACTAAATATACATTTGGAACCATCTGCCAGGTTTTTTTATTTGATGATATTTACATGTATTGTCAATAATCTTTTAAACTAAACAAACAAAACAAAAATTAATGAAAACTTATAATTATATGAGTGTGGGTGTTTGTGTGTGTGTGTTTAGACAGTCACATTTCCATCTGTTCCCTAGTTCATTGACCCACATTCTATCTAATATTGGGTCTTTTTGTCCAGACCACAGGGTCTCTCCATATACTCTGATTTTCATTGTCACAATAAACTACTTTCAGTCATATGGAAAAGCACTGGATGCTCCCCATAGTTGTGCACAAAATGTGGGTACTCTCTGAGAAGCTATTCCCAGGGAATATCTGCTTTAAAACTCCCTGAAGCTCTCTAAATTCTGCTCTTTGTTAATCTCCTCTGTGGTAGTGGTATAGGATATATAGGATTGAGCCTGTTTTCAATTTTTAATATACTATTTAATTTAATTTCTGTCTATAAGAGATTATGAGGAAGAAAGTTTTTGAAATGTTTGATTTGCTCAAATTGAATATTGGGAAAGAACCAAGTAACTACAGTTAGGATAATTAAAGAGGGTATGTACAGAAATCAGACTTGTAGTAGAATGTCATTTTAGAGTAGAGTTTAGGGAATAATACTATAATTGTTAATGTATATTTTAAATAAATTGAAGATGATTTGAAATTGAACTTCTTTAATTGCTTATAGCATGATCCAAAAAGGTTTCCTAAAGAGATGTTTTTCCCCTCCACAGATGGATTTCCATTCAGGACTATATTCATTGAAACCTCTCTTTGGGGGCACCTGGGTCGCTCAGTCAGCTAAGCAACCAACTCTTGATTTTGGCTCAGGTCACCATCTCGGGGTCCTGGGATCCATGCTCATGGGGGAGTCAGCTTGAAGATTCTTTTCCTCTCCCTCTGCTCCTTCCTCTGCTCACACTGTCTCTCTCTCTCTTTCTAAAATCAATCAATCAATCTTAAAAAAAGCAATCTCTCTTTTAATGAGTTAAGTAGCAATAGCAACAACAAATGCTTTTTTTTTTTAATGAGTCTGTGGGCTAACATTTTCCCCTAAATATCTGAATATTTTCTTCTCATAGTTGCAGAAATATCATATCACCAAAGGGTCATTAATGCAAGTAAGCATATAAAGACACATTTTACATATTAGAACCCAGATCTGGAGGTAAACACTCTAAAATCACTTGCTAGAAGAATGGTGCCATAATTAGGAATGGGAAGAAATTATCCTTAATGACCAACTTTCTAAAAAATTCTTTTGATATAATGTTTTAAAATTAAATTAAAAATCAGAGAAATAAGGATGTTTTACTTAATTTTCAGAGCTTTGACTAAGATAAAATTAAGCCATATTGAAAAATTTTAAAGCATCTATTATACATTTATGTATGTATGTGTACATATGTGTGTATACATATAGATGTATACACACATGTATAATATTTTGAAGGATATCTTCAATGTTTTTTAACCAATTTTAAACAATATACCAAAGAAAATAACTCATAATAGCTCCATAGGAATTTGAATATTTCTGGGGTTTGCAGTAAACACAGATGTATTTATTGCAATGATTAGATATTTAAATAAATGCAGTTAAGTTATTTGAATTTCTGATTACCCATTCAAACTGTATGAAAACATGAACTGTATGAAAAGCAGATCCCATCTTATATTTTATTATATTATACATTTCTTCATTCAATGGTCTCGGACGAAAGATTCTTGTCTTGAGACTGAATTGTCATGTAGACAGACTAATTCAATTTTTCTCCACGTGAGACTAATTCCTCAGAGAAATATGAAAATATTTTTTTCTTTGCCTAACCCATTTGATCTTGTACCTTACTTTAAAAAAAAATCTTCCGAGAAAATGCTCATTTTTTTTCCCTTTCTTTTTAAAAATTGTTTTAATGTAACTATTAGGTCATCTTGAACATCATGAGTGATTTAAGGAAACAGTTAAATACTGAGATAAATGAGTGTCTCATCTAACTGCTGGGTCCCAAGAGTTTAAGGAATAAAAACAAATCAGGTAAAAATTTACATTATTATTCAATGAGAAGTAATGCAAATTGAGATCCATTTAATTTAAAATACTTTTATGTAAAAGATAAATTGAGAAATGAAAGAGTAATTTTACAAACACTGATGACAAATGATGTTGTAATTAGAAAGAACATGTGTATCAAAGAATGCTCCTTCTCTGTATCATTTTGAATATGTTAATGGCATAGGAACAATGAATTAAATACTGAATAAAATAGTAAATAGAAGCATGAAGAATAAAGTGAGGCTGATGTATACAGGATTTTTTTTTCTTTTTTTTCCCCATTTATTCATTTTGGTGACTTAATTTTATTTTTAAAATATTTAATTTATTTATTTGTCAGAGAGAGAGAGATAGAGCATAAGCAGGGGGAGTGACAGGCAGAGGGAGAAGCAGGAGAGGGAAAGCAGGATCTCCACTGAGCAAGGAGCCCAGTGAGGGACTCCACCCCAAGATCCTGGGATCATGACTTGAACCAAAGGCAGATGCTTAATGGACTGAGCCACCCAGGCATCCCATTTTGGTGACTTAATTTTAAAAGAACTTGGAACAGGTAATAAAAAAAAGAACTGATAATATATATTTGTATTAATACATTTAAGTTGATAAATTATAAAATATCCCCTATTTTAGGTAGGGTTCTATCAGACAAAAAGAACAACGATGAATAATATTTAGAAAGAAATTTATTATAGGTATGTGTCCATACTCAATTGTGGGAGGTGGTAAAGCAGTCCAAATCAAGCTCTTGCTTTTCCTTCTTGTGTTGAGGAAGTCAACAGGGCCAGCAGTTAGAAAGAAAAGATGGATGTGAAGTAGAGTCAATCAATGAAAGACTCAAATTTGGGAGAATAGACTGAAATCCAAAAAGATGATCTGGGACCTATGTGCCCCCTCTCACTTCCTACAACCTTGATGACATGCGTGATGTGCAGAGTAGGCTAGTACTCTCCATCATCACTCCTGATCCAGGACTTACAGAAGGTGAAGGAGGAAATGTAGCAAGCACTAGCAAAGCTGCTGTTCCCAGGACAATGGGATGAGCTTGCACTGATGGCAGTGTTCATAAGCAGCAGCATTACTTGACTCTGTATTAATGGATATGATATCCTCTCCAAGGTGACAAAGATTGGTTCAGGGGTGGAGTGGAAAACATCTTATTACAGTAGTCTTTGGTCCTCCAAAGCTTAACCCAACCAGACACAGTCTTGTTCCTTAGTATTTAATTTCAAGTGGATAGGAGGGGTAATCAGGAAAGTAGAAGTTTAAAAGAAGAGTCTTGTGGAAAGCAGTAATGAAAAAAAAAAATTTTGAGAAACAGCATTGACACTGACTCTTAAACATGGTAACTGCTTCACTTCTGCCTTCCAAGTCTCAGGCAGATTTCTATAATGGCCAACCCTAAATTGACACAGCACCAGGACACTGTACTTACGTATCCATGGACTTCCATATTTCTAACGTTTCTATATCACAGTGGAAATATCTTATCCTTTAGGAACTTAACCTCAAATGTGCATCTATAGTCTGAGCTAGTTGTTCGACATTGAGCAGGTTGTGTAATGTTCCCAATCACAAAATACAAATTACATTGTTGCCTCCTACTACTGTTGTGAAATTTAAATGAGGTGCCACAAGTGAAAGGACCTGGTGTAGAGTGACATCAAGGTGAACAGATGCTTACAGCTAAAAAACGTGTACTGTGTGCTATGTAATCCTACACACCGCCCTTTAATAATATTTCAATGTTAGAAGGGATTATGAACATTTCTAAGCTTTTATCATTGAATATATCCCTTTCCTTTACAGTGGTAGAAATTTGCTTTTAGATAGGTTCAGTTATTCAGACTCATTGGTTAGGGGCAGAGTTCTGAGTAACCCTCAGACATCTAAAATCTCAATCCAGTTTTTTTTACAATTACATTGTCTGCTTCTCATAAGACTGTGGAACACTATATTTATTTATGTATTATTTAAAAAATTAGATCACTATTTTTAATTAAATGATTTATTTTTTTTAGGATTTTGATTTTGAGAGAATATTTCCTTTGGATGTCAGACAAATGAGCAAAAAACAAGGGTAGCAGGTGGTCTTGGTGTTGAGTCCAAGCTTTGAATTCAGGACTGGATTCCCGTGACCCAGGTTTCACAGTTCACTGATCTATAATATCCTCTAAATTATTTCCCCTCATTAAGTATCAGTTTACTTATGTAAAAGATGAGAAAGGCCAGCATTTAGGGCAGTGGCACACCGTAAGCTCTAAGTAAATGTAGCTATTACTCTTGTTTTACTCCTGTAGAGTTTGAACATCAACGTGCTAATGGCAGCAAAACAGGCTTGCTTGATGAGAACCTAGGGAGCAAAGTTGTGTGTGAGTTGGTTTAAAGAAGTAATATTATGCAGAAAGTCCTGTCCTCTGTGAATTACCTTAACTAAAGACACAACAGCTAAATTCAGCGAGCCAGTAGTGCAAAACATTTGAAAGCCATTAGAGCATGAGGCTGGACAAACGATGCATTATTTTATGAAAGGCTGGCTGCAGAGGATATCAGTTGAGAAATTATTCAAACTGAATGATCCCTATGATACTGCATTGTATTATCCTGAGAAAGTCTTTCTAAAGTAGATTTTGTTATAGGACTCTAAAAAATTATTACTACCCACTAGAAGGTGAGGAATCTTTATAAGGGTAGACTTCCTTCACAGGGATCAGAAGATCCAAACTTAAATTGAACAGGATTTACTGAATGAAAGACATTTGTCTATTAGTTTTGCTTTAGATTTCTCAAGAGCAATTATACTGTATTTGATTATGTCATACTCTTTAATGATGCTAATAACTTCTGACTGTATTAGCTTTTTTTTAATCAGAGAAAGGGAAATCACAATATCTAAATATAAAATCATCTAAAATTCCCTGAATACCAATCTTTCTGATTATATTCAACAACTTCTAATACTACTGACCTATAAAATTGTACTTATATACTCTAATATTTTCTAGAGCTACAAATTAGTGTCAGGAGAATTATCTACTTATAGATAGCAACAGCCTTGCTGTTGTCATTATCATCTCATTTTACATATGAAGACTGAAGTTTGGGGAGATAAATTCACTTTCTCCTGTGGAGTAGGAAAAGGAGAAAGAATTAAAACCCAGGAATGCTTGGCCCAAACCCTACACACATGCCATACTTCAACACACCCCTCATTTTTAAATGTCCTTCAAACTTACTAGAATTTTCTCATTGACTTTCTCTTTTCATTATGGAGTAAAAGTTTTAGGTCAACGCTTGCCAGCATTGTTTCTCTTGCTTAATTCCCCCTTTCCTATGGGCGACATTGAAAATCATCCTCAATTACTATGGATTATATCAATTTGCTGTTCAGAAAGCATTAGTGGCATCTAGCAAGACTGTATGCTTCAGTTTGCCAGAGATCATCTTTGTTTATGTCTGTTGTTTCATTGTACTCTTTACTAGGATTGTTCCTCAATTGTTTATTTTTATACAACATATTACTATTATTAACTGTTGCACTAAAATAAGCCAAGCTAGGTTTGCAAGACCTTCCCCCATGTACTTGGAGCCTTTGCCACAATATCACTTACCAGTTTGTGATATTTGTATGCGATGAACAGAATTCTCACTTCTAACACATGGTTTAATCTGAAAGAGTAACTTTCTCTCTTTTCCCAACCACATTTACCTATTTAACTAAATCCTTCCTTTCAAGACTGCACACAGAAAGCACTCAAACTGAAGGAAAGATGCTTACATAGGAGAAGTAGGGACGACTGTGTCTGGTTTATGGCAGTGATGAGAGAAATGGTTGTCACTACATTCGTCCTGGGTTCTTGTGAACCAGCTAGTTGAAATGAACCATACATGGGCCTGCAAATGCAAAAAGTCACAAGGCCAGCAATCAGTGGAATAACTGCAAAATTTGGTAAGTGACAGGTTAGTTGCACATGAAATATGTATGAAAAATAAAAGCTGAGCTCTCATGATGTGGTTGTATAGAAAGAAATCCGGTTATACTCACTACAGAGGAAGAAATCTACAACTATTAATTTTAATGTTTACTAATAATTTTTATTTTGTAATAAACCTATTGCCATCAGTAAATAATAAGAAAACTGAAAGTGAATTTTTACAATGCAAGAGTAAGGAAGCTTTGATGATAAAAAAGTAACTTGCACAAAATACATCTCAAAATTTATGATCTGACATGAGCACAGTGGCCACATGAGAATCAGAAGACACAAATCTGTTAAAGAAATATAAACTTCAACTACAAAAATCAGTTATTTTAGAAGAATGTGCCTGGAGATGACAATTTAACACATGCAGCTGAAGAAGTTGTGTTTACTCATCACTCTGTGAAACATATTTCATTTAGTCCCAAAAATGTTGTTCTAAATTATTTTTGTTAATTGATGATGCCAAGTTTTCTTGGTTCACATATAAGTGAAGCTATAACTGTTACTTAGTTGACTCTGCTAGCAGAAGAAAACCTTTGAAAAGATATAGGTAATTAGGAGCTTATCTCAACATAACCTGATGTTTCAAAACAAAAAAAATATATGAATGAATTCCAGTCAGAGCCATGGCAGCTCTGGGGTGCAATGCTAAGCAATTCCTTCAAGAGATCCTGGCATAAGGAGCATAGCTGAAACTAAGCTTCCTCAGATCCACCACAACATTCCTGACAAAGACATGCTTCTTCCCATCTGTTTCTATCCAACGCTCTATTCGGAGCGTGGCCATGATACCTGCACCACACAATGCCTGCTCACTGTAGAACAACTGTTGGACAATCTTTGAGCAGGGATTCCTCATTGGCCTGGATGAGACTCTCAAAACCGCAATAAAGTGCATATTGAAGTTCTTTCTACCCAATTCTCCTGCCTTTACACTTTCTATTCACAAGTGTCAGATATATATTATAGCCTGAAGGCTCTCCTTGCCTTCTCTCACCCTCTGCCCTGTATCCTTTGCCAGATATTCCCCAGTAATTTTCTTGCTCATTTATCCTATCTTGGCTTCTACTTTTCAAAGGAACTAAACTGGCACAAAAGTAGTTTCTACCAATTAAAATTAAAGCTGTGACTATCAAAGAAATATTTTTACACATACAAAGAACTGAGCAACAATAAGTGGAAAGCTGATTTTTTAAAATGAGAACCACTTTCAGTGTGATAGTATATACTTTCTTTGCTTGGTGCTCATTGTAATTTAGAATTATTTGAGCCCTTGAAATTCTATGACTTTGCTTTACAATATATCTGCTTGTAGGAAAAATATTTGGATGGTTTCTATTTTGTTAGGATGAACATATGTCGTAAATAAAAATGGGATTAAGTAGAGAAGTTCTAACTGAAATTGGTAAAATATTCAAAAATTATTGATAAAGATAATTTATTTGATAAATTTTGTCTTGCAAAAATATTTGTCAAAGAGCTGTACTTTTAATGTCAGCAAAAAAGACCATACCTCTAAAAATATTTGGGTTGAAATATTTATATGTTTCAATCTGGGAATTAGAATCTAAGACATCCTACATTTAACAAAGTTTGCTCTGAGTTTCCTAGGTACTTTGACGATCTCTGGCAATTTAATAAAAAATTGAACATGATTAGTTAATATTGAAAAAATATACCATCAGAAATTATAGTGGCAGAGTATAAAATATGATTAAAATGGATGATTATTGGGATGCCTGGGTGGCTCAGTTGGTTAAATGGCTGCCTTTGGCTTAGGTCATGATCCCAGGGTTCTGGGATGGAGTCCCATGTCAGGCTCCTTGCTTGGCAGGGAGCCTGCTTCTCCCTCTGCCTCTGCCTGCCACTCTGCCTACTTTGCTCTCTCTCTCTCTCTGACAAATAAATAAATAAAATCTCTTAAAAAATGGATGATTATGCAGTATCTTAGCGCTTATAATTGACTAGACTAGAAATTTTAGAATCAAGCTAACTCTTCTTTTTCTATCATCCAAACTGAAGAAACCTTGCCAGGTCAATTTTCAATATATATTTTCAAATGTAACAATTCAGCACATATACCACAAACACACTAATCCAAACACCATTGTGCCTTATCTGGACTACTGCAGTCAACTCTAGATTTTCTAGCTCCCGGTCCTCTCACCTACCCTCGTTCCAACACAATCCTTTACAAATTTATGTTATTTTTAGTTTTCTGCTCAAAACCTTCCTATGGCTTCCCATATCAGAATAGAATCCATAGCCCTTCAAAGACCTGTAAGATTTGCATGATCTCCTCAACACCAGCTTCCTAATTACACCTTTTATTACTTCTTGACTCCCATATTCACTGTGTAGAAGCTGCAGTGGCCTCTGTAATATTCCTCAAATATGCCAAGCACACTCTCCTTCTGGAGATCTCAGTCCTTCTAAGCAAAAGGCTTCCCCTATAAGATTAATCAGATTAATTAACATTTTTTTCTTTCTTTTAGAGAGAGTGAATGCAAGTAGGGGTAGGGGCAGAGGGAGAGGGAGAGAGAATCTTTTTTTTTTAAGTTGTGTTATGTTAGTCACCATACAGTACATCATTAATTTTAATGTAGTGTTTCATGATTTATTGTAGGGAGAGAGAATCTTAAGCAGGTTTCATGCTCAGGGCAGAGCCCAGCACCAGCGATCTCAGGACCCTGAGATCATGACCTGAGGCAAAATCAGCAGTTAGACACTTAACTGAGTAAGCCATCCACGTATTCCTAACCATCCAATTTAAATAAGCATCTATTTTTCTTTTGCATTCCTTTACCCTATTTTTATTCTCACAGATTTTATCACCATCATCATGTGTGTCTTACATGTTTAGTACCCTCTTTGTAGAATATAAATTTCTAGAAGGCTAACATGAGAGGAATTTGAGTCTAGGGAACTCCAATCTTTTATTATGAACAGAGACTGTGCCCAATTTTTGTCCACAAGAGATGATCTTTATTATTCTGTCAGGAAATAAGTCTGTTCTCTGCCCCAGAGGGAGAAATGGCTTCTGTCTTTTAAGGCAATTTACAAACATCTTTGGAAAGTTAATCTAAGGCAAAGATGATCAGTGACTCTGCTCAGAAGATATACAGAAAAGCAAGAAATCAACTGAGAATTGTCTCCTAACACCTTTTTATATCCATAACATTTTTGATGGCATGCATTAAGGGCAATTTCAGATGCAGGACACTGAAGAAAGTCCTCAGAGTACAAATTACAACTATCATTCAGTCACTCTAATTTGTTCAATTAATATCTATTGAATGTCTGTTATGGATCAGACACTGATCAAAGTTGGGGTGATATAGCAGTGAACAAAACAATGTGTTTGCCTTCTGGAAATTTACATGTACACATCTATATATACATACATGTTACAATTTGGCCTTAAACAAAAGAAAGATTAGGGCTGAGCAATGGACAAGAATTCTTCAGTACAAGGAACTGAGTTAAGCCTACAAACATGAATTCAATGTGACCAGAGGAGAAAGGGAAAGAAAGGTTTTTCATTACAATGACGGAAGAATCCGAGAGTAGTTAAGTAGTTTTGTTTTACTAAAGCTTCATATATGTGTTAAAGACCCCTGGGAATCTAAAGTAGAA
>CM052799.1:164638646-164664817 GCA_028533885.1 Nasua narica | reverse complement strand
GGGGGGGGGGGATAGGATATACATTGTAAGGACTTTGTTTTTAAAGCACTCATTAGACATTCCTGTAGGGTATTGTCAGTTCCATGGAAAGATGCAATAAGGAGATGCAGCACAGAGAAAAGGAGAAGTAAAGGCAGGGGATAGGACCACAGAAATAAAATGAAATTAGAAGAGAATTTAAAGGTATTACAAGTAGATCAGAACAAAGGAAAGAAAGAATCATTCTTTAATAATTCTAGAAGTAATTATTAAGAGCTTATCTATAAATATGCTGAAGTATGTAGCTGACTGGGTATGAAAGGATGTTAATGGGTAGCTTTTCATTATTTTCCTTGTTTTTCATATTCTATGCTTTTCATATGTGCATGTTTTTCATATTGTATTATTGAAATATAGATTAAAAACTAGATAAAATCCTATTATATAAAAGAACATCTGGAAAAATTAGGTCATGATAAAAAATTAAAAGTTTAGATGATCTAAAAAATCAACTATACAAATTCACAAAATAAAAGTAACACAGCTGCAAAAATATCATTTTAATAAGTATTTATTTCACACTCCTGATGTACAGGAGTTTCAGCTTAGTATGCCAGACTTTTAATTGTTGAATTTTTTGAGCTTCTTCTTTTATGCAGAGTTTGTAAAAATTCCTAATTCAATTTACTAAGAGCAAAATAACAAGAATTTCTAACTTATCTTCTGCATGCAATTTTCTAGGTTCAGTGCATCCAAATCAAAGCATCAACGTAGTAGTGATATAGAAGGGCTACCCTGTCTGAGTAATTAGGTAAATTGAATAGTGAGACATGTCCATGGAACAGTCTAAATACAAAGTCTTTTTTTTTTTTTTGATACGAAAAGTCTTATAAGTGAAATTGTCCACTGGTATTGAGACACTTTCTAGGTGTAGGTCCCTTTCTTCAAAATAAATTTACTGGGGAATGTAATATAATCTGTAAATTTAGACTACCTGAGATGAAGAAGTTAGCAGCAATCTGGGATCCCCACTCATTCTACTGTCCCCTACACTGCAGTGCCCCCAAAATTCTGAGTGATGTTTATTCAACCTGAATCATTATGACTACCAGCATCTGTCTGTTTTTAGAGCTCGTGGTCTCTAATTTTATAAGAATACATGAGAAAGAAATAATTTTGTATTTGAAAGTATTTGAAAGGAGAATCAGATTTTTTTTTAAAGGCCCTTTGCCTTCTCTCTGCATAACAGCCCTGGGTGCAGTTTAAAAGAGCGGCTTTCAAAAAAATTTCCTAAAACTCAAAAATTCTAACAATCAACATTCTTTTAAACAAAGCACCTTAGAGACACCTGGGTGGCTTAGTTGTTAAGCATCTGCCTTTGGCTTAGGTCATGATCCTTGGTATCCTGGGATCTAGTCCCGCATCAGGCTTTCTGCTTGGTGGGAAGCCTGCTTCTTCCTCTCCCACTCCCTCTGCTTGTATTCCTTCCTTCTCTCTCTCTCTCTGTCAAATAAATATATAAAATCTTAAAACAAAACATAACAAAACAAAAACACAAAAAAACACCTTAACCTCCTGTGTTCTTATTACCTGGTAAAGTATGGAAAGGGAATCTCATCAGGAGAAGCAAGTAGATAATTTATGCTTTCCCTTTAGTCAGGATCACTTGGGTCAGACATCTTGGTACCCTGGCTGAGAATTGGGAAGTATAAGTCCTAGATTTTATGTATCTGAAAAAAGAAAACAGTTATTTTAATTTTCTCTCTAGTATTTGAAGACATTCTTTTAACATAAGTTCACTAACTCAATTAACAGGAAATAAAAAGTCATTGTTCAGAGGTATGGACAATGAAAAGTATTCTAAACTTAAAGAGGGATTAGTAGAAGGGCTAGAAGAATTAATATTTTCTGCCTGAGTTAATTTCCAATTCTATTTCAAAATTAGACACCTGTCTTATTTTCAACAAAAGTCTGCTTAAATATTTCCAGTTATCAGAGAACACACTATTCTGAAATGAGACTTTTTCATTTGTGGAGTTCTAATTATCTGGCAATATTTACATGGAACTGAAATGTGTCTGCCTGTAATTTGAGCCATTATTTCTAGTTGTCCAGTATGAAAAGACAAAGGACAATCTTTTTTCCCTTAATCATTCATCCATCCATTCATTCAGCAAATGCTTCTTGGGTACATTAATGTCATTATGCTAGGCAATAGGAATGCAAGAATGGATAAAGGAAAGTTCTTGTCTGGGGGAAACTTAGACTACATTGTGTTAGACAGGCACAAACAACATAACAGTATGAAATGCAAGATTCTAAGTGCCTCCTTTTCTATTTCCATATATTAATATTCAGCCATTATTTTTCCAGTTACTTGAACCTGAAAACTAAGTCACTCTAGATTCTACCTTTTTCCTCACTTCCTTATTCAGTCTATCATTTAGCCCTATTAACTTGCTCTCTAAAGTGTATCTTGAATACATCCATTTCTCTCAATATCCATACAAACTCCACATTCCAACACATCACCATCTCCCAGTTAGACTACTGCAATAATTCCCTACTCTGTCTTCTTGTTTCCACTCTTGATGGCCCACAAGTCGTTCTTTTCAAAGAATGTAAACTAAACTAAAAATATGTCAGCTTGCATGATGAATCTAATGAAAAAACCTTCAAAGATTTTTTGGTGCCCTGAGAATTGAATCCAAATTTCTTGCTTGATTTACAGAAGTTTGTTTGACCTAACTAGTGCTATTCTTCACAATTATACCTCATAGTTACTCTCTCACTGAGTCTTCCACTGTACAGACATCTTTCTTCAAGACCATTGTACTCTTTGTAAGGGCTGATTTCTACACATAAAATATCATCTGCACACACCGTAAGTGATACTTAATATGGAGACTTATTGGTAATTATTTTAGATAAGGAAGCTAACAAAAGTCCCTTCATTAGTGCTGCTTCTTTTTCTTTTTTGTATACTTTATATATTTTGGTTTTATCTTGTTTATTAAGTATCTTCTTCAATAAACTGTAAGTTTCATAATTGCTTGTAGTTAAATCCCACCTGTCTAATTCACTGCCTGACATGTAGTAGTCACTCAGAAAATGCTGAATGAAAAAGCAAGTGGATTAATCGATACATGGAAAGGAAACCTACCATATACTTAGCATGTTTATTGTATGGACTTATGTTTCACAAAGTTAGCAGGTGAAACTGTGTGTGTGTGTGTGTGTGTGTGTTTGTATGTGTGTGTGTGTGTGTGTGTGTGTGTGTGTGTATTCCTTTATCTTTTTACATGGAGCTTGGGTCTCAGTCTTGTCATCACCTTAGCTACCAT
The DNA here is from genome assembly GCA_028533885.1 of Nasua narica. Classification (NCBI taxonomy): domain Eukaryota; kingdom Metazoa; phylum Chordata; class Mammalia; order Carnivora; family Procyonidae; genus Nasua; species Nasua narica. The sequence goes on along the minus strand of CM052799.1, from coordinate 164,661,494 downwards.
TTTCAGGGTAAGTAATTTTGCCAATATTTATCTTAAAATATGGAGTTAAAATTTGCTACAATATAAATTACAGTGACCTTTATGGAATAAATTTGGCAATACATATTAAAATATAATATTCACCACTTTGACCCAGTAATCCCAAGTATAGGCTTTTATCCTAAGAAAATTATTAAATCTGTAGACAAATATTTAAATATAAGCATTTTTCATTATATTGCTATTTCAAAAAAGAAAAGTACTAGATAAAATAAAAATATCTGACCTGTAGTACAATTTAAGCACAAATATAATAGGACTTTCCTGAATTTTTTTCAAAGAAACATAAGTTTATAGTAAAAATTACTAAATTCAAAATTTAATAAGCCAGCATAAGCAAGAGTCATCAAATATAGCAATAGGCTGAGACTCACAAAGACTTCAAGTATTGGAATTATTAGACAGAATTTAGGATAAATATTTTACTTTGAAAAAGAATTCCAAACAATGAAGGTCAAGGTAATAAAAATATTAATTTTAGTAAATTTAATAAATAACTAGAACATCTAGAAGTAATAAATAATTTCATAATTCAAGGAGGCTTTCAATAATAACTAATTAGGTAAATTGTATTAACTTCGTTACCCTGATATATATATTTTAAAAAGTCTTCTTTAAGGCCAATATTTGAAGTAAGATGGAAATTCAGAGAGATAAGTGTAATAATTGGAGCCACTTTTCATCCAGGGGTGACTGCTGATGTTGCAATTGGTGGTTGAGAGTCTAAGAAGCAGCATAGTACTTTTGTCAGGCTAGGAAGGTACATGCTAAATACTGGTACCTACCATGGACTCCAAAGAGGTACACAATAGATATAACAGTGTACCTTAAATAATCCAGTCTCTACCAAGACTACAAACCAAATGTGAATAATTTCAATGTCTGAACGTGAACTCAGATAATAAGATATTGCTATTTTTCCAGGAGCCTATGAAAAGTAAATTAAAAATTCTCTCTGAAATGAGATAATATCATCCTAGGTCTTGCAATAGTTTTATAATTTTCAAATAGTGTCCTGCAAATGATAATAATAAAAATATAAAATAACCAAGTATTCTGTGAGATAATACAAATGAGTGAGATCCAGATGAAACAATAGCCAATAGAAACAGATCCAAAACAGCTGCTTTTAGTCGGAATTATCAGAGTTTGAAACAAATTAAATTTAACATAATTTAAAAAGGACAGGATTGAAGATTTTCTTTTCCTTTTTTTAAATTTAATTTAAATTTTTTAGTGTTCCAAGATTCATTGTTTATGCGCCACACCCAGTGCTCCATGCAATACATGGATTTTCTAAGGAAATTGAAAAAATATAAAAGGAAACAGAGTAGGATAGATGTTCTAGGACCAAAAAGTAAGATAATTGAATTAGAAATTCAACATCAAATTAAAACTGAAATATAAATCAGAAGAAAACAGAGAAAAGAAAGAAAAATAGAGACTATGTGATATAGAAGATATTGTTAAAGCTATAGCAGTTGATTCCCATTATTCACAGTAATTTTCTTCTATAAACTTTTTGCAAAACTGAATTAGTGAATACAGAATCATTTATTTTCCAATGGGAAGTACAGGGATTAGGTTCTTTTGAGCTTCATCAATATTTTCATCAATTGATCAATGTATAACCTTGTTTTATATGTGTTTCTCTTTAAAGATACTTTAATATATATTATGAAGCTCCAAAACAAACATATTTCCTCTATAAAGCACATCACAGCCTTCATTGGCTTAGTAAAACTAAGCAACGCTTTGCCATTAGCTAAGGTGCCCTTTTATATAATGAAATCACCAATGAAAAGCAAAAGCATATGTAAAACATGTCACTTAAATAGACCATGGAAATGACACTTATTTACATATGTGCTAAGAACAGAAACAAGAAGGCAGAGTTCACCTTGTTCAACTCATATGAGAATATGAACATCAGAGACTCAAGTTTTTTACTTCTTTGTGCGTGTCAGCAAATAGCCATGAAAGCACCATGAGTATTGATTTTGGGTTTATGTCTTAGTCTATTCTGGCTGCTATCGTAGAAATACCATAGACTCAGTGACTTTAACCATAACAGAAATTTATTTCTCATAGTTCTGGAGGCTGAAAAGTGCAAGATCAAGGTACTAGTAGATTCAGTGTCACGTAAGAAACACTGCCTTGTTCATACATAGCTGCTTGCTGATTCCTCACATGACGGTCAGGGTGAGGTTGTTCTCTGGGGTTCTTTTATTTTTATTTTATTTATTTTATTATTTTATTTTAAAAAATATTTTATTTATTTGAGACACACAGAGAGAGAGAGAGAGAGAGAGAGAGTGCAAGCACAGAGAGGAGGGTCCGAAGGAGAAGGAGAAGGGGATTTCCTGTTGAGCAGGGAGCCTGATGCAGGGATCTACCCCAGGATCCTGAGATCATGACCTGAGCAGAAGGCAGACACTTAACCCACTGAGCCAACCAGATGCCCCTGGGGTTTCTTTTATAAGGGCACTAATTACATTCACCTCCCAAAGACCCTACCTCCAAACTATCTTACTGGGCATTAGGTTTCAAACAATGGACTTGAAGGAAACATAAATATTCAGTTCATAGCTTATTACAAATAAGTTTTAGTGAGTAGGCAAATTGACAAATGCAGAATCCACAAATAATGGGAATTGACTATAATTGGAGTAGCATAACAAAATTATAAAATGGGGCAAAAACAACATTTGAAGAGATGATAGTTGAGAATTTTCCAGCACTGTAAAATATATGAATCCTTAAGTTTACAGGTTTCTAATGCCCCAAGAAAAATAAATAGAAGTCCAAACACAAACACATCCAAATAAAACTGTTAAGTGAAACACAAAGACAAATAAGTAAACTTAAATGTACCCAGAGGAAATAAAGATAAACTAGATTCAAAAGATTAGAAATTTTTAACTGAGAACTAATTTCTCAGCATAAATATTGAAATCAAGAAGACAGTAGATACCTATGTATTTATGAAATTAGGTAAGACATAATCTAGACATAGGCCACATGAAAATATTTTTCAAGAATACGAAAAATTAAAAACATTTTAAGCAGGACAAAGCAGTTAAGACTGTCTAATGGAAAAAACACTGTCCAGAAAAAAAATTAAAAAAAAATCTAAAACTAGACCACTTTCTTATACCATACACAAAAATAAACTCAAAATTAGATGAAAGACCCAAATGTAAGACAGGAAACCATCAAAATCCTAGAGGAAAACACAGGCAGAAACCTTTTTGAGAACAGCTGTAGGAATTTCTTACTACATATATACCTGAGGCAAAGGAAACAAAAGCAAAAATGAACTATTGGGACTTTATCAAGATAAAAAGCTTCTTCACAGTGAAGGAAACAACAAAACTAAAAAAGCAACTTTCGAAATGGGAGATGATATTCGCAAATGACATATCTGATAAAGGGTTAGTACACAAAACATATAGAGAACTTATAAAACTCAACACCCAAAAAATGAATAATCCAGTTAAAAAATGGGCAGAAGACACGAATAGACATTTTTTCCAAAGAAGACATCCAGATGGCTAACAGACACATGAAAATATGCTCAGCATCATTCATCATCAGGGAAATACAAATCAGAACTACAATGAGATACCACCTCAGACCTGACAGAAGGCTAAAATTAGCAACACAGTAAACCACAAATGTTGGCAAGGATGTGGAGAAAGGAGCACTTGCTCACACTGTTGGTAGGAATGAAAACTGGTGCATCTGCTCTGGAAAATTGTATGGAGCGTCCTCAAAATGTTAAAAATAGAACTAACCTATGATCTAGCAATTGCACTACTAGGCATTTACCCAAAGTACACAAAAATACTGATTTGAAGGGATATATGCACCCCAATGTTTATAGCAGCATTATCAACAATAACCAAATTATAGAAAGAGCCCAGATGCCCATCTATTGATGAATGGATGAAGAAGGAGTGGACTATTGTTCAGCCATAAAAAAAAAAAAATGAAATCCTGCCATTTGCAACAATGTGGATGGAACCAGAGTGTATTATGCTAAGTGAAATAAGTCAGAGAAAGACAAATACAATACAAAGACAAATACCACTTAAATGTGGAATTTAAGAAACAAAACAGATGAACATAGGGAAAAAAATAGAGAAGCAAAGCACAAAATAGACTCAAGTATAGAGAAAAAATTGAGGGTTACTAGATGGAAGTCAGTCAGGGGGATGAGTTCAATAGGTGATGGATATTAAGGAGGGCACTTGTGATGAGCATTGGATATTGTATGTAAGTAATGAATCACTAAATTCTACTGAAACTAATATCTTGGTGTATATTAACTAACTGGAATTTAAATAAAAACTTGAAAAAAAGAAAAAGAAAAAAGGAAAAAAGAGAAAATAAAAAAACATTTTAAGGACATTTTAAAACCACTTATCACTAACAGGTCTGCACTACAGGAAAAACTAGAAGAAAATTAAGAGCATTCTTCTAGAAGGGAAAAAAAATTCAAGATGGAGGCTTGGAAATGTTGAAATGAATGAAAGTTAGTTAATTAATAACAATGTGGATAAATATAATGAAGAGATAACTTATTAAATAAAAAATGTCAAATGCATTTGAGATACATTAGATTTATATGTTATACAAATAGCTTATATATTATAGGGAATAAAAATAGTTAAAATATTAGTTTATTATATAATTTGTTAAGAGGAAAAAGGTGTCAGCTAATGTTAGATTTTATTTGAGTATACATATAGTAATATTAGTATAAACTAAAAATTATTAAAAGTGTAAATAACTTCTGATTTAATGGTAGAAAATACAGAATAGTCTGTCATTTTAATAGAAGAAGAGACGTGAGAGAGAAGAAACAGAACAGGCAGAGTAAGCAAAAAGCATGTGCAATATGGAAGTTTTAAGTTCAATAAATCAGCAATAATAATAAATACAATTTGACTAAATAGTCTACCTAAAAGATAAAGATTACAAGACTGTTCTTAAAAAAAGGAAATTTCAGATATATACTATTCTATTTTTTATACTATTTTATTTTTAAGAAACATATCTAAAAATACATATGAAATAGTATGAAGTTTTTTTTAAAGATTTTATTTATTTATTTGAGAGAGAAAGTGAGAGAGAGCATGAGAGGAGAAAAGGTTAGAGGCAGAAGCAGACTTCCCGTGGAGCCGGGAGCCCGATGTGGGACTTAATCCCAGAACTCAAGGATTATGACCTGAGCTGGAGGCAGTTGCTCAACCAACTGTGCCACCCAGGCGCCCTAAAATTTTTTAAAATGGAAAACGTTATACAAAAGAAACTCTAAATAAAAAGAATGTAGTTGTATATCGGGGAATAAAATGACTTTAGGGAATAGTCTTTATTCAAGATAAGAAGATGCTTGAGAATGATAAAATTTTTCAATTCACCAGGAAGACTCAGCAATTTTAAATGAGTATGCACCTGTTGGTCTTGTCTCATTTTTATACAACAAAAATGCAGAAAGTAAAAAGACATATAGACAAAACATGAGTATAAGTTTTAAAAAATACTTCTCTCAGTAACTATTTGAAAAAACTGCAAAAAATATATTAAATATTTTTTAAAACTCAAGGAGTAAATTTATTTTAGTAAACATATACAAAATATGGTACCCACTGTGGAAGAATGTACCAAAACTTAAAAAAAAATTGACCATAAATATTATACTCTCTGACCAAAATTCAATTGTTCTTGAAAAAGTAACAAAAATATATTGTAAAATATCCATATATTCAAAATAACTTATAGGACAAAAAAAATTAACACTGACACCAGAAAAAATTTTAAAATGATACCAAAATATTATATATCACAATTGTGACATCCAGGTGAGGTATAGAAAAAATTTATATCCTTCACTGTGCATATCAGAAAATAAGAGAGGTAAAAAATCAATAAATATTTATCTCACAAAAGTAGAAAAAGAACAATAAAATCAGTGCAAAGTAAATAGAAAAAATGATCATGAGAAAATAATTTAATGAATAGAAGACAGAATAACAGAGGATTAGCAGAATGAAATATTTTTCTTTGAAAGACCAAAAAAAAAAAGTAAACATCTTGTGAGACTGATTAAAAAAAGGATATAGTATAAAGAATGTAAGGGCCATTATTAAAGATCATACTAATATTAAAGTAATAATAAGATGTTACAATCTTATGTGAACAAATATTTAAGCTAGAGATAAAATGCATATTTTCCTTTAAAAATATTGTATCCTATCTGTTGCAAGAGAATATAAGAAAATATGACACAATTTTTGACATTAATTATATAAATATTTATAGAAAAGCATTGAAGGAAACCTAAACTATGTTCTTAAAAAGGGAATTCAGTAATGAAAAGAAGTTCTTTCAAAACCGTTGTATAGATTTTAAATCACTTAAAAATTCAGGGATTATCATGTATCTAAAATGTCGAACTTTAAAAATGTGTTGCGTTGGGGTATATTTTTTTGTGATAAAATTATAAAGAAAAGCAAGGAAATAATCCAGAACAGTGGTTATCTTTGGGTGATGGAGGAGGATATGATTAGTGAGAAGCAGAGAGGGGCTTCAGAGAAACTGGCAATATTCTATTTCCACCTGGTTTGTATTAACCACATATTCGATTTTTAAATTATTGCTTTAAAATTGTACATACATTTTATGTACATTTTATTCTATACATTTGTACATGAATTTTTTATAATTAGTACCTTAAAGAAATGAATAAACAATAGAACTGTAATTATAAAAATATAAAACATGTAAGATCTTTATGCAAATATACACACACATAGTAACATAAATGTAGATTTCCTGGATGAAACTGAGCTCTAACACTTTTCTTTCAAATTTTGACTATCATAAGTGAAGTGTATTCACTTAAAAACTGTAGCAACTTTTCATCTGTTAAGAGTTGTAGGGCTGAATTTTTCTTTGAGATACACTGTTGTTTTGGGATAGATGCCCTTAAGTATGTAATTTTGGATTATGGGATAAGCAGATATCCACCTAATATTCTTAGAAAAGACCCAAATGCAATGCAGTGAAAAAAATTATTGCAGAGTTATCTGAATGATTTAGTGTCCAATATAGTTTAATAATTAGAAGTTCAATTCAGGTTAGAATTAGATTTTCTATGTCTCTGTATTATTGTGATCATTAAGGAAAAGAATAGAAAGATATTTTACATTTTTTTTATATTTTATAAAGCTTTTAATAATTATAGTAAGCAAATGATGTTGAGTATCTCTCTATGACACTGAAATTTAAATTTAGATTAAAGATCTGTGAAGTCTGTTAAAAGATATTAAGGCATATTTTCAATCTAATTTCTGCCTTTTTTTTCCCAAAGAGAAGATGATTTCCAAGTACAAGGGTATTTTGAAATAACAGATTTTACCTCACATTTAGGTTTATTAAAAGAATCTGTTGGTCTGTTTATCCTTTATTTGACAGACTGCAGATGAAATGAAGTTTTGATCACTTGAAGGATTTGTCCCAATTATTAGAGAAAATCTGTACAGACTCTTAGTTTGGCAGATTTTGCAAAATAATCTGTGGCCTTACCCACTCTGCATTGTTTTTAGTCATCATCTCAGGTTGATGGAATCATGCAATATTTTTTGTTATCTTAATATTTTCGATGTATTTTTCCAAAACTTTCATGAAGAGTGTAGTACTATGGCTGTAAGGAAAAAATATCTTTTTGGCTCATATCAATCTTGCAGTCAAACAGAACAGTGATTTTTTCAGAAAGATTGTTGTTAAGGCAGATTAGTACAAGAGATTTTGTTAACCAAAATGCAGAATATTTTCCCCACTAATGTAATTATGTGCTTAAGTTTTATTCTCAACTGTTTGAGTACATTTCAGTAGAACAACATATAGCTGAGAGAACTTGCCTCTTACTTAACTAATAAAATCGAAGACACTCAAAATTAGTCATTGCAACTTCCTATCATCCCACCTTGAAATTTCTCTGCAATATCATCTATTTCTTTTTAGCTTTACTCTAGACTGAGGGAGAATTTTGATCCTTCAGTTGTCTAAACTCTCTCATATATTTTCAAAAATTTTCTCTTCCATAATTCCTATCACTTTATTTGTATGGATGCCTAGGTCTTCTGTATTCTTAAAAAGAATTCCCTTGGAGTACCTGGGTGGCTCAGTGATTAAGGGTCTACCTTCGGCTCAGGTCGTGATGCCAGGGTGTCAAGATCAAGCCCCTCATTGAGCCTCATGTGGAGCCCTGCATGAGCCCCACATTGGGCTCCCTGCTTGGCAGGAAGCCTGCTTCTCTCTCTTCCATTCCCCCTGCTTGTTTTTCTCTCTTGAGCAGTGTCTCTCTCTGTCAAATAAATAAATAAAATCTTAAAAAGAAAAAAGAAAATCCCCTAAATCCCTTCCACAATCTTTATAATACCTCTCAAATTCTCCCTATTAACTCTTTCTTTACACTTAGTGAAAAATTGGTCTCCACTAGAATTTTAGGCCTTTGCAACTTAGAATCTAACATAACATTCTCCGTTTAGCTACTTGCATAAAGGTATTAAAAGAAATCCTAATTATAAAAGTGGAAGCTTGGCACCTTCTCCTGAATCATACTCTGTCATCCTTTAGGACTAAGACTATGTCTTAGTAAATGCAGATGTAATGGCAAGAACTCAACCCCCTAGGCAAGAGCTTTCCATAGGTGAAGTTTTCAAAGTACATAACTTTAGTAAAAGATGACTACCGGGAACCTGGACACAAAGACGGGAAGACACGTTACTTTCAAGGAAATACCTGGAGCTTGTCATCATTCTTTGGTTTCCAGGTTCTAAGTGATAAATGCGGCACTAAAGTAATGCAAACTTCTTAGCTTAGTATACAGAACCCTTGTTGATAAGCTCACTATCTAGCTAAAAACTTTATTTACTCTAATGTTCTCACACTCCAGCATTCTCTATCCAAGTGTCCTTAATGTACCAATCCTTTTTCCATTTCTGGGTCCCTCTTTCCGTTGATCTCTCTGTCTTATTAATTCCAGTCCTGTAATAGTGCTTCATTTAGTTAACTCCTGCTTTTTCAAATTTGGTTCAAGCAACATCAGTGCAAACTCCTAATATGATCTTGAAACCCCTCTTTGGGTTCCCATGACTCCTTGCAAATTTGTAGCATTTAACGAAATTGCTTATTTCCTACACTAAGTTATAAATTTACTGAGGACAGTAACCACATCTTGTTTGATTCAATATCTTTAATGCCTAGCAAAATGATTAACTCTCAATGGGCACTCAATAAATATTTTTTGAGATAATATTTGTCATCTTTACTTCCTAGAGAAACTGACAAAAGGAAATCCCACAGTTAATCACCTCTGAATCTACAAATATCTTTATACATGCACTCATGATACACTTTTTTCTTTATAAAAAGCTTTTATTTTTCCACGTGTTTTTTTTTTTTTTTTGACATTGACATCTGATTTTACTCTTCCTGCTAAGATTATCAAATTTCTCTTTGTGGAACCATTTCTTTTCCTAACCCCATGGTAACAAGAATGAGTATATGACTTGTTTGCAAATCAGATCATCTGAACATTTCTCTCTCTTAGACCTAAATAATTAATCCATGGACTTTTGACCCAATTAAATCTACTGAGAATCAAATACATGTTTGACATTTGTTGGAAAGAAAGCATGGACTTTTTCCCCACTGGGTGTATATCTTGGAATTTATAGAATGGGAACCGCTGGTAGATATCTTAATACTATTTGGAGACTGAAAGGAAAGTCAGCTTGGAAGAGAGAAGAGCAAAAAAAGAAGCAGAAAAACCCTATCCAGAAATTCATTTTAGTCTCTGGATCAAGCTGTAATTTAGCTGAACAGTTAAGTTTTAATTGTGTGAACCAATGCATGTATTTGATTTTTTACTTATTTACCAAAGACAATTTGAATTGGATTTTCTATCACTTGCAACCAAAAGTTTCTCAACTATAGTTAAAATCTCTATGTGTGTCAAAATACACCCTCATATTGCTCTCCTATAAACACCCTGTATGACTTGATATCTATAGGCTTTCTTTGTACAAAAAAAAATCATGATTGGTTTCATATTTATGTATTCAGGCTTGTATTTTTCTATCTTCTTTTCCTATGTCAGCTATGCTGAGCTATTTACCTTCTTCCTAATAGCTATTTATTTATTTTTATTTTTTTAATATATTTTTGATGTATAAGAATTTCAACTTTTTGCATACAAGTTGTTTATTAAATGAAATATTTAAACTTGTCCTGGTAAGGTTTCTACAAGAAAAATTAAGAGTCAAACAAAACAAAACAAAATAAAACCACTTTTAACAAGTATTTTGAATTAACCATTTATTTTTAGAACTACTCTTGTAATATATCATGCTGTATATAATTTAGTATATAGAACTTTTTACATTTCTATTTTATTTGCTAGATTGCAAATTATTTGGAAATGACAATTCTCTCTTAGTAAATCAAGAAAATAGGCAAGCAAATTAGGGTTTTTAGTCAAAAGGTATTTTTTCCTCTCTCTTCCTTTCCCTCTGTCCCTTCCCTGCCTCCCTCTTAAAAAAAAAAGTATTATTTTTTCATTTTATTGAGCTATAGAGTGTACAGTTTCATGAGTTTCATTTATGTATATACCTATGAAGCCTCCATGAATTCAAAATAACGACTAACACAAAAGATTTCTTATGCTCCTTTGTAATACATCCCTTCATCAACTTCCCAACTATCCCTATCCATAGGCAACAACGTGAATTTTGTCACTACAGAATTGTTTGCATTTTCCAGAATTTTTTATAAATTGACTTATATACTAGAAGTCTTTTTGGCCTTCTTTTAATTCAGCATAACTTTTTTGAAATCATCCATGCTGTTGCATGTATCAGCAGTTTATTTCTCTTTATTGCTGAGTAGTATTTCATCATATGGATATAGCACAATTTATTCATTTACTATTGAGGAATGTTTACTAAAAATAAAATTGATATGAACATTTGAGTACATGTTTTCATAAGAATATATGTTTTCATTTCAATTAAATAAGTATCTATAATCAGAATGGTGGGATGGTATGGTAGGTGTAAGTTTATGTTTTTGAGAAATTGTCAAAGTATTTTTTGAGGTGACTTAAATATGTTAAACCAAACAGCAGTGTAAGAGAATTCAATTGCTCCACACTATGCTAACATTTCATTGGTATATACACTAAAAGTTTTCATCATGAATCACTGTTAAATTTTGTCAAAAGATTCATCTGTTTTTATTGAGGTGATAATGTGTAATTGCTTTTATCTTATTTACATACTGAATATCATTGATTTATTTTTAATGTTAAGCCAACCTTGAATTCTTGGAATGAATTTGGACAGCTATATGTAGAAGAATGAAACTTGATCATTCTCTTACACCATACACGAAGATAAACTCGAAATGGATAAAAGACCTCAACGTCAGGCAGGGATCTATCAAAACCCTAGAGGAGAACATAGGCAGTAATCTCTATGACATTAGCCACAGCAGCTTCTTTCAGGACATGTCTCTAAAGGCAAAGGAAACACAAGCGAAAATGAACTTTTGGGACTTCATCAAGATAAAAAGCTTCTGCACAGCAAAGGAAACAGTCAACAAAACAAACAGGCAACCCACGGAATGGGAGAAGATATTCGCAAATGACACTACAGACAAAGGTCTGATATCTAAGATCTACAAAGAACTCCTCAAACTCAACACTCACAAAACAGATAATCACGTCAAAAAATGGGCAGAAGGAATGAATTTCAATTAGTCATGATATATTATTCTAATCAAGTATCTTTTGGATTCTAGTTGCTAAACTTTGTTAAGTTTTACATTTATGTTCGTCAAGGCTATTACTCCATAGTTTATGTGGAGTGTTCTGGTGTTCACCTTACAGTTAAGAAGTGTTTTTCTCCTTCAATTTTCTGGAAAAGTTTGTGAAATATTGATATTATATTTATCCTGAAATTTGTAGTATAATTCAGTAGTGAACTTTTCTGAAGATTTTTCTTAAAAGATACATAACTAAAAATGTAATTTTACTAATAAATTCAGGGTTATTCAGGTTATACATTTCTTTTTCTGTGAGCTTTGGTAGTTTATGCCTTTCCATTATTTGTCCATGTCATCTAAGCTGTCTAATTTATTGTCATATTGTTTATATTTTTATTTCCTTATTATTTTATTGTCATTTTGTCCTGTAAAATTTTTAATCACTTCTCTTTTTCTTCATACAGGCCACTTGTGTCTATTTCTTTCCATCAGTCTGGATAGTGATTTATCAATTTCATTGATCTTCTCAAAGTATCAGTTTTTGGTTTCAGATTTTTTCTATTGTTTTCCTATTTTTTGTCTCATTTATTATTTCCTTTATTATTTTTCTGTTAATTTTGGTCTTGTTCTTTTTTCTAGTTTCTTAAGAGGGAATTTGATGTCATTGATTTGAGACTTTTCTTCTTTTCTAATATAGACATTTATTGTTATAAATATTTAAGCACTGTCTTATTTGTATTCCTCAGACTTCTATATATTTTGTTACTTTGTGGCATTTTGTTCAAAACACTTTCTAATTTTACTTTTGATTTTTTTGATCCATATTATTTAGATGTCTGTTAATTAGTTTCTAAAAGGGTGCATTTTATCATTCTGTTTTGACCTTTTATTTACTCTCTTGATAGTATAGTTTGTATGATTTGATTAGTATTGCATTTATAAAATTTGTTTTATGGTCAATCTTATTAAGTATTCTATGTGCACTTAAAAAATATACATATATTCTACTATTATTGATTGACAAATTTTATAAATATGAATTAAGTCAATAGTGTTTTTCAAGTCTTTTGTGTCCTTACTAAATTGTTAGCTTGTTCTATCATATATTGAACATTTTAAAATCTTCTACTATAATTCTGAATTTTTTCTATTTTCCTTTCAGTTTTACCAGATTTACCATGTTCTTTTAATCTCTCTTAATGGATGCCTAAGGATTTAGCATTGGTATATTCTCTTGATTAATTGCTCCATTCAAACTTATCAGATACTTGTTTATATTCATCGGGATACTCTTTACTCTGATATATAGTTTGTTTAATATTTATATAGACAATAGAGCACTCTTTTGATTAGCATTAATGTGGTTAACTTTTCCATCCCTTGACTTTTTTTTAAATTTAATTTAATTTTTTCAGTGTTACAAGATTCATTGTTCATGCACCACACCCACTGCTCCATGCAATACATGCCCTCCTCAATAGCGATCACCAGGCTCACCCAAAGCCCCACCCCCCCAAAACCTTCAGTTTGTTTCTCAGAGCCCACAGTCTCTCATGTTTCATCTCCCCTACCTATTCTCCCAATTCACCCTTCCTTTCCTTCTTCCAGTATCTTCCATATTTTTCCTTATGCTCCACACGTAAGGGAAACCATATAATAATTGACTCTCTTTGCTTTACTTATTTCACTCAGCATAATCTTTTCCAGGCCCATCCATGTTGATACAAAAGTTGGATATTCATCTTTTCTGATGGAGGCATAATATTCCATTGTATATATAGATGATAACTTCTTTATCCATTTGTCTGTTGAAACACATCTTGACTCTTTCCACAGTTTGGTGATTGTGGCCCTTGCTGCTATGAACACTGGGGTACATGTGGCCCTTCTTTTCACTGCATCTGTATCTTACATACCCAGTAGTGCAATTGCAGGGTCATAGGGTAGCTCTATTTTTAATTTCTTCAGGAATCTCCACATTGTTTTCCAAAGTGGCTGCACCAACTTGCATTCCCACCAACAGTGGAAAGAGGGTTCCCCTTTCTCCACATCCTCTCCAACATTTGTTGTTTACTGTCTTATTGATTTTGGCCATTCTAACTGGTATAAGGTGTTATCTCAATGTGGGTTTGATTTGAATCTCCCTGATGGCTAATGATGATGAAGAGTTTTTCATGTGTCTGTTAGCAATTTGTATATCTTCTTTGGAGAAGTGTTCATGTCTTCTGCCCATTTTTTGATGTGATTATCTGTTTTGTGAGTGTTGAGTTTGAGGAGTTCTTTATAATTCTTAGATATCAGACCTTTGTCTGTAGTGTTATGTGCGAATATCTTCTCCCATTCTGGGGGTTGCCTGTTTTGTTGACTGTTTCCTTTGCAGAGGGTTTTTATCTTGATAAAGTCCCAAAAGTTCATTTTTGCTTTTGTTTCCTTTGCCTTTGGAGACATGTCTTGAAAAAAGTTGCTGCGGCCAATGTCAAAGAGGTTACTGCCTATGTTCTCCTCTAGGATTTTGATAGATTCTTGCCTCACATTGAGGGCTTTTATCCATTTTTAGTCTATCTTTGTGTATGGTATAAGAGAATGGTCAAGTTTCATTCTTCTATATAGAGCCATCCACTTTTCCCAGCACCATTTATTGAAGAAACTGTCTTTTTTCCACTGGATATTTTTTCCTGCTTCGTCAAAGATTATTTGGCCATAGAGTTGTGGGTCCATATGTCACTCTCTATTCCAGTGGTCTATGTGCCTGTTTTTGTGCCAGTACCATGCTGTCTTGGTAATCACAGCTTTGTAGTAAAGCTTGAAATCAGGCAACGTGATGCTCCCAGCTTTTTTTTTTTTTTTTTTAAGATTTTATTTATTTTTTTGACAGAGAGAGAGAGATCACAAGCAGGCAGAGAGGCAGGCAGAGAGAGAAGAGAAGCAGGCTTCCTGCTGAGCAGAGAGCCAATATGGGGCTTGATCCCAGGACCCTGAGATCATGACCTGAGCTGAAGGCAGAGGCTTTAACCCTTTGAGCCACCCAGGTGCCCCTAGTTTGTTTGTTTGTTTTTCAACATTTCCTTAGCAATCGGGGTCTTTTCTGGTTCCATACAAATTTTAGGATTGTTTGTTCCAGCCCTTTGAAAAATGCTGGTGGAATTTTGATTGGGATGGTATTGAAAGTACAGATCGCTCTGGGCAGTATAGACATTTTAACACTGTTTATTCTTCTGATCCCTGAGTGTGGAATGCTTTTCCACCTTTTTGTGTCTTCTTCAATTTCTTTCATGAGTGGTTTATAGTTCCTAGAGTACAGATCCTTTACGTCTTTGGTTAGGTTTATTCCCAGCTATCTTATGGTTCTTGATGCTACAGTAAATGGAATTGATTTCCTAATTTCTTTTTCCATATTTTCATTGTTAGTGTATAAGAAAGCAACTGATTTCTGTGCACTGATTTTTGTATCCTGCCACATTCCTGAATTGCTGTATGAGTTCTAGTCATTTGGGGGTGGAGCCTTTTGAGTTTTTCATATAAAGCATCATGTCATCTGCAAAGAGAGAGAGTTTGACTTCTTTGCCAATTTGAATACCTTTTATTTCTTTTTGCTTTCTGATTGCTGTTGCTAGGACTTCTAGTACTATGTTGAACAAGAGTGGTCATGTTGAACAAGAGTGGTCATCCTTGTCATGTTCCTGATCTCAAAGGGAAGGCTGTCAGCTTTTCCCCATTGAGAATGGTATTTGCTGTGGGATTTTCATAGATAGATTTTATGAAGTTGAGGAACGTTTCCTCTATCCCTATACTTTGAAGAATTTTAACCAGGAACGGATGCTGTATTTTGTCAAATGCTTTTCTGTGTCAATTGAGAGGACCATGTGATTCTTCTTTCTTTTCTTAATGATTTGTTCTATCACATTGATTGATTTGCAAATGTTGAACCACCCTTGCATCCCAGGGATAAATCTCACCTGGTCCTGGTGGATAATCTTTTTAATGTGCTGTTGGATCCTATTAGGTAAGATCTTGTTGAGAATCTTGGCATCCATATTCATCAGGAATATTAATCTGAAATTTTCCTTTTTGATGGGGTTTTTGCCTGGTTTGGGGATCACAGTAATGCTGGCTTCATAGAAAGAGTCTGGAAGTTTTCCTTATGTTTCTATTTTTTGAAACAGCTTCAGGAGAATAGGTATTATTTCTTCTTTGAATGTTTGGTAGAATTCCCCAGAGAATCCATTGGGTCCTGGGCTCTTGTTTTTTGGGAGGTTTTGTATCACTGCTTCAATCTCGTTACTAAATATTGGTCTATTCAGGTTGTCAATTTCTTCTTATTTCAGTCTTGGAAGTTTATAGTTTACCAGGAATGCATCCATTTCTTCTAGGTTGCTTAACTTATTGGCGTATAGTGTTGATAATAATTTCTGATGATTGTTTCTATTTCCTTGGTGTTAGTCATAATATCTCTCCTTTCATTCATAATTTTATTAATTATAATTAATTTCCCTGAAGGAAATTATTAATTTCCTTCAGGGAAATTAATAATAAAATAATATTTAATTATTTGTTATTAATATTAATAATAAATTAATATAAAATATAAATATAAAATTAATAATAAATAAATGTTAATGAAATAATATTAAATTATTTTATTATTAATAAAAATAATGATTTTATTAATTATGAATGAAAGGTCCTCTCTCTTTTCTTTTGGATTAGTTTGGCCAGTGATTTGTTGATCTTATTGATTCTTTCAAAAAACCAACTTCTGGTTTCATTGATGAGTTCTACTGTATTTCTGGTTTCTAACTCATTGATCTCTGCTCTACTCTTGATTATTTCCCTTCTTGCCATCCTTTTACTTTTAACTTATATTCTCTTTACACTTGAAATTGTTTTCTTATAAGCAGATTACAGTCTCTATTATTTAATTATTGTGTTTAGGCTACATATATTTAATGTGATTATTGATATGGTTGGAATGCCACCATTTGGTATTTGTTTTTTGTCCTATTTATTGCTCATTTCTTATTTTTTTCTATACCTTCCTTTAGAAAATCTTGTGTGGAATTAGTGTTATTTCTTCTTGAAATATTTGGTAGAATTTTCAAGTGAAGTCATCAGAACCTATGTTATTTTGGGGTCACTATCAGTTATATGATTTTTCCCTCATTATGGGTCATATTCTCACCCCCCTTTTAATGCTTGATTACATTTTTTATTACACCTTGGATGACATAAATTTTACCTTCTAGGTGCTGGATACTTTTGTATTCCTATAAGTATTTGAATGGTTTTTGTTCTGGGACACTATTTAGTTATTTGAAAACAGTATGACCCTTTTGAAGCTTGCTTTTAAACTTTGTAAAGTGGGACCACAGCAGTCTGTAGGCCTTTCTTTCTAAATTCTTAGTATTTTGAAAATATCATTCTGAGTACTCTACACAAAGTCTTATGAATTATAAGATTTTCCACTCAGGCTGGTGTTAACAAAAACTATTCCAAGCCCTATGTAAGTGTTAGAGATAGCTCCACCTGTTCCTTTCAGGTAGTTTTTGAGTAGTTTCCTCATGCACATTCATTCATCAATACTAAACGAACGACTCAACAGGGATTCTCTGTAGATCTCTGAAGCAGCCTCTCTGTGTATGTCTCTCTTATCTGGTATGCTAGCTTGGGAACTCCAGTACCAATGCCTTTGAGAACGCTTCTGTTTTCCAAGTCAGGGATATCACCAGGCTCCATCTGTGTTCTCCTTTCCTGGACTGTGACTTGGAAACTCTCTTTAAGCAATAACGTGGAGTAATCTTAGGACTCATATTTTCTATATGGCAAGGATTATTGTTTTGGACTTCCTGCTACCCAGTCCTTAAAAAACACATTCCATACTACATTCAGTTTTTTTATTTATTTCAGATGAGAAGGTAAGTTCATTACATGTTGCTCTATCTTGGCCAAAAGTGGAAGTAGAAAAAATGACTTAACCAGGAATTAGAAAGTTATTCAAATTTTGGGAAGTTGGGAGCATGAGATTAGAAAAGCCATTTCCAAGATATCCTAAGTGAAAGAAATGGTGGTAGGTTTTTTCTAAAAGTGTTATCCACTTCTACCACCAGGGTAAGTGATTTTCCAGAGGACCCTACCTTACCAACTTGGAATACAAAGGAAGTCTACATTAGAGATATTAGCCGGCTGCTCATAATATGTGATTTCTAGCAGGTCCCCCTGAAAGCCAGGAGAAGTCATTATAGATAATCTTAACTGAATGAGCATAGTAGCAACTGTAGAAAAACAGTTTATTTTTCTCCTCAAGATTTCATGAGAGAGGTTCTCATTGGTAGAGCCAACCCAAAACTGTAGTGCCAGAGAATTCAGACAAGTGTAGTTCTGGGCTTCTCTATGAGACAGAATATAGAATGGGTAGGATGATGCCAAATTGACAATGGAAAATATGGTACAATTCATATTTGTGTCAATAAAGCATATTATAATATTTGACATGTGGTTGATATATGATAACTATTGAAGAAATAAAAAGGTTCTGGTAAGGTATTGGATATGCAAATTAGTAAAAAGATTTAAGAACTTTGGATTTTTTAAAATTTATTTATTTGACAGAGAAAGAGAGAGAGATAGAGATCACAAGTAGGCAGAGAGGCAGGCAGAGAGAGAGGGGGAAGCAGGCTTCTTGCTGAGCAGAGAGCCCGATGCGGGGCTCAATCCCAGGACCCTGAGATCATGACCTGAGCTGAAGGCAAAGGCTTTAACCCACTGAGCCACCCAAGCACTCCAAGATTTAAGAGCTTTGGAATAAGGAAACTAATATGCCATAAGGATACTGAGCAAATTTTTTTTGAGTGAAATTGTTCCGTTATTTCTCTTATACAGTGTGTGTGTGTGTGTGTGTGTGTGTGTGTGAACATATGACACTTGATGTGTCACACTGTTTAGAGAAACTGCTGACTGTTACTAAATTTTACTGGAGATGAGTAGAAAAAAAAATACAAACTATAAGGGGCACCTGGGTGGCTAGGTAGGTTGAGCTTCAGACTCTTGACTTTGTCTCAGGTAATGATCTTGGGTTCATGAAATCGAGCCCCATCTTGGGATCTGCACTTGGTGTGGGGCCTGCTTAAAATTTACTCTCTCTCCTTCTGCCCCTCTCCCACCAAAAAAAAAACCTCTCTAAGACACATTGTTTTTAAATGTTGATAACTTTAAAAAAATTTTCACCTGCACTATAAGCCTATAGTATTTTTTCTGAAGGGCCTTAAAATTGATGATAATGTACAGTTTGCAAAGTGTTTCAAACATGTAATATAATATTAATGAGAGTTTATGATTTTCAGTTCTGATAATTAATAGAACCATAATAAAAATAGTAATGGTCACTATGAAAAGGATCTAGTTTTAGTTTTCTGGGCAAGGGTATAAAGGGTTTATAATTGGATATGCTTTTGTGCACAGTTATTTATATTGATTTGACTGCATTATAGGCACTTGCTTTCCTTCATATAAACCACAAATCAGGATTTATAATAGAAGCTCTCAAATCAGTGACTCTTACAAACTCTGAAACAGAAAAATCAGCACAGCCCAGGAAAATGGTTAATGGAGTAAATGTCCCTGTTATCAGACCATACTTATTAGCCATCATTATTATTTTGGATTACATCAAGTGGCCAAGATAAAATATGTTCACTGAAAGTGCCTAATTTAACTAGATTGTCTTTATTAACAAGGCCCTATTAAGTGGTTTCAGCTGTAATAGCATTTGAGTTCCATTAGGTTTTGAAGTGATTTAGAAATTCAAATTATTTTTAAAAATTAGATGTCAGGGTAGTGGATAATTAGTAAATACTAGGTTGAAGTTGCAAATTTATACTGAGTAGTGGAATTAAACAGAAACACTGGGTGTTGTTGAACTACAAACATGGAGCTGAGAAAACACTTTTAAAGCCACTTGTTTTTTTGGCATGTGTAATAGAAAATATTTAAATATTTAAAAATATTATGTTACTTTTAGTAAGATATAAATATAACAATTAAGCTAATTTTGTTCTTTTTAAAGGCTGGAAAGATGGTAGGTATTTTACTTGTATGCCTACATATGGAAGTGTTAATCACTTTTAATAAACAATTTTACCACTAATTTTTTAAAATTATTCCTGATCTAAAAAGGAAAAAATAAATGAATAAAGTATCAGATGTACTCTTTGATAGAGACAATTATGTGAGGTGATGGATATGTTCATTAACTAGTTAAGAGGAATCCTTGAAGATGTATATAGATATAGCAAAACACCACAATGTACATTTTAATTATCTTACAATTTCATATGCCAATCATACCTCAATAAAAATGAAATTTTAAAAATGAAAAGGAAAGGAAAAAAGAAAAAACTTAGATATTTGCTTTCAAGTCTTCTATTCAACATTATTAATGCAACAAGGAAAGAGAAATAAATAAAAGCCATTCAGATTGGGTAAAGGAGTAAAATTATCTTTATTCTCAGAAAGTCATCTATATAAAAGTCCTAGGGAATGAGCAAAAAACAAAACAAAACAACAACAAAAAACTTTGGTAAAAAAACAAGTATTTTAGTATTACTAGTAGTATAAACTAATAATTTTACAGGATAAAATATAATATATAAAAAATAAATTGTCTTATATATTAGCAGTGTATAGTTGAAAACTTAAATAAATAATTCAATAAAATTACATCATCAAAAATATGGAATACTTTAGAATAAATATGATAAAATTGTAAACTTATACATTGAAAACTATAAAATATTTCTTGGAGAAATGAAAGAAGATCTAAATAAATACAGATGCACACATTTATGGATCAAAAGATTCGATATTCAATGTACAGCTCTCAATTTTCTCTAAATTAATGTTTAGACTCATAGCAGTCTAAATCAAGATCCGATTAGGTATTTTTGTAGAAATTGACAACCTGACTCTGATATTTATTAGAAATGCAAGGATCTAGAATAGCTAAAACAACTTTAAATAAAAGAACAAAGGAAAAAGACTTAATTTACCTGATTTCAAGATTCATCATAAAGGCAATCAAACTTCAGAAATAGTTATCTAGTATTCTATCTGATCCAGAGGTGGCTATACAAATTGCTTTTGCAATCTATATCTACATCTCAGGCAAAAGCCGCAATTTTGCTAATTAGCATAACAAGTGTCAGAAATGAACTTTCAATTACTTATGAAATGAATGGGATCCCACATATGTGCATGACTGAAATAGCTAGAGACACTCACCACACTGCATGAAAGAAGCAAATAATTCTGCTAGGCAAATAGCATGTGTCTTTAAGGATGATATTCCAAACTAAATTCCCAATTGTCTTTGGCTGCGAATGTGGAAGATGTTGCATACCTAATGTCAACTTAAATTAAATAAAAACTTCTTTCAAGCGCATTGGGTATTTTATCATAAATATATCTTTTATGCAAGGTAATGGTCAGAACAACTAAAATGGTCAAAAGCTAACTTCATCTGGTATAGATGAAGATATATTATTATTTCTTTATACGTTATTATTTCTTTGAACTCATTTGCTAATATTGTTTGAATATTTATATGGTAAAAATAAATGTTGCAAACTTTGGTCTGAAATGTATTTTCTTAATTAACATATAATGTATTATTTGTTTCAGGGGTACGAGTCTGTGAATCACCAGTCTTACCCAACTCACAGTGCTCCCCATAGCACATATCCTCCCCTATGTCCATCTCTCAGTCACTCCATCCCCCACCTCCATCCCCTCCAGCAACCCTCAGTTTGTTTCCTGAGATTAAGAGTCTCTAATTGTCTGTCCCATCTTGTTTCATGAAATATATCTTAATTATAATTTATCAGTAATATTTTGTCGGGTGTTGAGCAATCTTTATCTGCCTTAAATTTTTCATTGACAACAGAAGCTTACCCAAAAAGCCCAAGAATTGTGTTTAACCCAGTTGGTCCTCAGTAAGTAGATATTAACATTTAAAACATTCTAATGTATTGGAGTCCTCAGCAGTATTTATTCAAATTATGCAAGTTTCACCACCTCTACTAAATGTTTACAGAGAGCTATTCATTTTGAAACTTCAAATTTCTTTTTTTAAATTTTTTATTAACATATAATGTATTATTTGCCCCAAGGTACATGTCTGTGAATCATCAGGCTTACACATTTCACAGCATTTGCCATAGCACATACCCTCCCCAATGTCCATATCCCTACCCCACCCCCCCACCTCCCAGCAACACTTAGTTTGTTATGTGAGTTTAGGAGTCTCTTATGGTTTGTCTCCTTCCCCATCCCATCTTGTTTAATTTCTCTTCCCCACACCCCCATAACCCTCTGCCCTGCCTCTCAAATTCTTCATATCAGAGAGATCATGTGATAATTGTCTTTCTCTGACTGACTTATTTCCCTTAGTATAATACCCTCTAGTCCCTCTAGCTCTCTGCTTTTCCCCATTGAGAATGATATTCACTGTGGGTTTTTCATAGATGGCTTTGATGATGTTGAGGAATGTGCCCTCTATGCCGACACTGTGAAGAGTTTTGATCAGGAAAGGATGTTGTACTTTGTCAAATGCTTTTTCAGCATCAATTGAGAGTATCATATGGTTCTTTTTCTTTCTTTTATTAATGTATTGTATTATGTTGATTGATTTGCGAATGTGGAACCAACCTTGCAGCCCAGGAATAAATCCCACTGGGTCGTGGTGAATAATCCATTTAATGTACTGTTGGATCCTATTGGCTAGTATTTTGTTGAGAATTTTTACAGCCATGTTCATCAAGGATATTGGTTTGTCATTCTCCTTTTTGATGGGGTTTTTGTCTGGTTTTGGGATCAAGGTAATGTTGGCCTCATAAAATGAGTTTGGAAGTTTCCCTTCCATTTCTATTTTTTGGAACAATTTCAGGAGTATAGGTATTAATTCTTCTTTAAATTCTTGGTAGA
>CM052799.1:164608696-164638146 GCA_028533885.1 Nasua narica | reverse complement strand
AGTGACAGCCTAGCTGGGTATAGTATTCTTGGCTGCATATTTTTCTCATTTAGGGCTCTGAATATATCATGCCAGTCCTTTCTGGCCTGCCAGGTCTCTGTGGATAGGTCTGCTGCCAACCTAACATTCCTGCCTCTGTATGTTACCGATTTCTTGTCTCGAGCTGCTTTCAGGATTTTCTCTTTTTCACTAAGACTTGTAAGTTTTACTATTAGATGATGGGGTATAGACCTATTTTTGTTGATTTTGAGGGGGGGTTCTCTGTGCCTCCTGGATTTTGATGCTTGTTCCCCTCAGCAGATTAGGGACATTCTTTACAATAATTTGTTCCAATATACCTTCCACCCCTTTCTCTCTTTCTTCTTCTTCTAGAATCCCAATTATTCTAATATTGTTGCGTCTTATGGTATCACTTATCTCTCGAAGTCTTCCCTCGTTGTCCAATAGTTGTTTGTCTCTCTTTTTCTCAGCTTCTTTATTCTTTGTCATTTGGTCTTCTATGTTGCTAGTTCTTTCTTCTGTCTCATTTATTCTAGCATTAAGAGCCTCCATTTTTGTTTGAACTTCATTAATAGCTTTTTTGATTTCATCTTGGTTAGATTTTATTTCTTTTATTTTTCCCGAAAGGGATTTTATTTCTCCCAAAAGGGATTCTTTGATCTCTTCAATGCTTTTTTCGAGGCCAGCTAGCATCTTGATAATTGTCATTTTGAACTCTATTTCTGATATATTACTGATGTCTGTAGTAACTAGGTCTCTCGCTGTGGGTACTGTGTCTTGTTCTTTTTTTTGTGGTGAGTTTTTCTGCCTTGTCTTTTATCTAGCTAAGAATAGATGAGTGAGAGAGAAAAGTACTCTGGAGTTCCACAGTTCTCACTGATTGATGAACTTGGGCTTGGCTGGATATTCTCACTGATCTTCTGGGGAGGGGCCTTTTCAACTTGGTTCTCAGATGTCTTTGCCTGAGGCAGAATTGCCCCACCCTTGCCCAGGGAGGGGCCAAGCAATTCGCTCAGGTTCGCTCTCTGGAGTCTTTGTTCCCTAAGCGCTTTCCGTACTCTCTGGAGGCCGGGAATGCAAATGGCGGCTCCCAATCTCTGGCCGGAGGAGCTGAGCACTGGAGTCCCCGCTCCTCAGTGTGCCCTCAGAGGAAAGCGGTCAATCACTCCTGGGCCCCCGGTCCCCACACAAGCTCCGAGCTCAGTCACCAGTGGCAGAGCGTTTCTGTCTCTGGCACACGGCCCCGTCTGGAGTCTCCAAACCCAGCAGATTCCTGCTGCGCACTCCCGCGTCGCTCCTCCCCAAGGAGGAAGGAAGGGGTCTCTCTGGAATGCCTTAATGTGGTCCCCACTCGAAGGGCCGCGGCCATGGTGTAGGGTAAGCCCCAGCTGAAAACAAACTGCGTGACTCTTTCTCTGTTGCCGGCTTCTCTGCCCCGATATCTGGGGGCTCTGTCTCACTCAGACACCCCCCCGGTCTCTTTATGATCTTGCGGGTCCTGAAACCACTCTGTTCCCATGAGGGCTGAACCTCTGGCTTAGCCTCTGGAGGGATGTCCCTCAGTGGAGCAGACTCTAAAAGTTCTGATTTTGTGCTCCGCGGCTTTGTGGCTGCTGGCAGCCGGCCCCTTCCCCTGGGGGTCTTTCTTCCTGTTGCTTTGGAATCTCTTTTCCAAATGTTCTACCTTTCAGGAAGTGGTGGATTTTCTCCACCTAGAATCACTCTTCTTCCTCTCTTCTCTCTCCTGTTTAGTATGCTGGCTTTTTGAATGATTTAATAACTGTCTAGATGAACTTCTGGGATCCAGCTCTATCTCAACCTCCTATTTCTCCACCATCTTGCTCCTCCCCCCACCCAAAACTTCAAATTTCTTACATATTTATCCACACAGAAAAGTTCTGATATAGCAAGGTATCTTCATTATTATTACTGTCATTATGTTTTTATTTTTTAAACACTGTCAGGCGTAGCAGAAAAAATAGAAAACTTTTAAGATAAAGTTGCAAGCATCTCCTGTTTTCTATGAGTGGATCTTTAACTTTGGAGCTCATCAAGTGTCTGTTCTTTGAGAAAACTTTTGAGATATAATTTAAGTGTGTCTGAAATTTAAACATTAATGAAGAATCTTCTTAAGAAATGGAGTTCTGTTAAGTAACATAAATTGTTTGCATATTTTTAAGCAATTCTCCCTCTGTAGATTATGTTCCTGTTATATACATGTGTTCTTAAGTATGGAATCACACCTCCCCTCCCCACACCAACCATGATTGTGTATGATCACATGCTATTCAGTGTTCTGTGTGCCCTTACTTGAACCATCCTATGGAGGGGCTAGCAGAAGATGTAATCTTCTCCTCATCCAATACCTGGAGAAAACTGAATACATGTAGAGCAAAGCTTGATGCAGTACATATATGGACTGTACAATATGGCCAGTACAATCTGGCCTATACTGTTAAGTCTCATATGTAAAGTTATTTCATATTCAAATAAACCACCCTTTACAAACTTTTGAGATTGGACTTTGAATTTTTAATTTCCTTTTAAAGCCATAGTCTTGAGGCTGGAAAGTGGTATTTACTGTCTCCTGACAATTATGCTGGGATACAAAACAAATCCTCTAGTACTAGGGCATTAGCATTTGGATAATAGGACTATGTTCTTGGGAAGCATGAAGAGTTGAATCTCTCTCTAAATCTTAGAGTGACAGGTTCTTGAACCATAATAGGAGGAGGGGATGCTCAGACCTTTCCTCACTGTGAATGGGAACGTTGACCTGATGGGATTGTTTTCCTTCTACCACAGTGAAGCGAGCCAGGAGCTGGGTTATAAATTGCATACCTTTGGGAAATGCTGTAGAAGGGATTGGGTCTTGGAACTCTTAAGGAAGTCTTATTGAATGTGACATTTAAAAATATCTGTGTTGTAATTCACTTGTGTTTTTTCTAAGCTTCCGGTGAAATGTGTGTTATTGAAAGAAGCTGAGGGTCAGGTCTGTACCCATGGTTGGAAATTAAGTGCCATAGGGAAGATGAGGATCATATTGAGAGAAGTCATGCCCTGAGACTGCAAGAGATGACTGGAGAAGAAAGGAGTATAGTTTACAGCATACTGATGGCAAGCAACATTTGAGCATGTGGGACAGTATGGGACAGCTTATATACTTTTACTCTGTCAGGATGCTTCACTTACACACAGGTTTTCTCATCTCACTATCAAGTTTTAAAAAGCTCTTATTTAATAATATCTTATTAGGCCTTTATCCTAAAGAATTAATGGAGAAAATGTAAAAGGCTGTATGCTTAAAAATATTTGCTTAAATATTGATTAGAATTGTGAGTATTGGAAGAAATCAAACTGTCCAATAATGGGAAATTAGGGAAATAGTAATGAATTTACTTGATAGTTATCTGATTTGCTGAGGTAGAAAGCAAAAACACTATATAAAATAAAAATCTTTTGTAAGTTAGGAATTTTTATTTTTGAAAGGAGAGTTTGTTAAAACAAATTCAACTTTCTATGGCCAGAGATTGCATCTTCATCCTCCTTGTATCTACAGCTGTCTATAAGATTTGTGCATCCTTCAAGAAGGCATGGTCGGTGTCCTCTGACCCCTTAGCTTGATGACAGTCTAT
The DNA here is from genome assembly GCA_028533885.1 of Nasua narica. Classification (NCBI taxonomy): domain Eukaryota; kingdom Metazoa; phylum Chordata; class Mammalia; order Carnivora; family Procyonidae; genus Nasua; species Nasua narica. The sequence goes on along the minus strand of CM052799.1, from coordinate 164,634,511 downwards.
TCACGGTCCTTGAATTCTCTTTTAATACTGCCTTTTACCTCCAGTGTCCTCACTCTGTTGGTGCTGAGAAGGAAGAGTTATGAACACTTTTATGTATAATTGTTTCCATTTTATTACATTATTTCACCTGCTGTTTTCTAAATAGTCAACAGATAAACATAAAAATCTTCTGAATTGGTTAAATGTTACTTTACTGTATAATGATAATATCAGTTTTAATGTCACCTTTAAGGAAGAACATATTTATGCCCAAATATTTATATTTGACACTGACCCAATGCAGTATTATAAAGTAGAGGGCATGTATCTTCAGGAGTTTTAAGCCTATCAGTTCTTTTTTCTTCTTCCTATTTCCAGCCCTTCCCTGTAGTGCCCTTCATTTCTCTTTCCTTACTCTCTTCATCAGTGTCTACTCTCAGGAGAAGATCTAAGGAAAAAAAAAGTTTCATTCATCTTTTAAACTATGTAAGGAATTAACTCTTTTTGGAAGATGAACATTTCAAAAAGGACACAAGCCTTAACTTTTAGTAAAAATTTGGCCACTGTCACTATGGCAGGTAGATTTGGCCTGGAGGGTGATAAGTAACATGAGAATCAGGCCAGGGCTTAAAATCAAGGGCATCCTTCTTGAACAGAAGAGAAAGATTTATGTTATCATTCAGTTCACTCTGATCTCTTCCTACCACAGGGATGGTATTGGTTGGTAGAAAGAGCAAATGAGACAAACACACAAAGCAAACTGAGAAAATGTGGTTGTTTAATAAAAAAGGTTAAACTGGAGGAAGCAAGAAAGTAATAGAACATAATGACATACATCATTTGGAATACTGAAATCATATGCCTGTCCACCTCATTTCTTCTTCCCAATCATCATAATCATTATCATTATAGATAAAATGTATACACTATTTACTATATGTAAATCACCAGATTAAGTAACTTTTATGAATATTCTCAATGAAATTGCATAATAATCCAGGGAGAAAAAATTTACTATCCTCTTTTTATGAATCAGAAAATAGGTTAAAGAGAATAGTTGTTACAGATTGTATTTCCTAGGAAACACCATTGGGTGGAGTTTAGTATCCCCCATGTTTAAGTTGCATTCTTGGACCAATACTTATGGAAGGGAAGGAAAACCAGTAATAGTAGGGAGAGAGAGAAGGTGAGTTGCAGTGAAGACCTGAGACAGTCTTGGGAGTTTCCCGGAGCTCTGGGGCTGTAATGTCACTTCAAAGATGTCCTGTTGGAGAAAGGAGTTCTTTACAGCCCACTTAATCAGTTCTTAGATGTAGGCCACCTAAGGGAGAGGGTGTGGCTTAGACAGGGTAGATCTCTTCACTTGAGGCAATCCTTAAACTTTAGTTCTAACAATTAAGGGCTACCACCAGTTGCACTCTCCACTGGGGACTCAAGCCCTTCAGCAAAAGGGATATGGGTGGTGCATCATGGTGTCTACCACACAGTGACTAGTTCAGGATATCACAAGAGGAGCCAGGGCACTAATCTTGGGAGTCTTATTCCACACTTGGATCTCAATCATTAACATTCTTTTGCCTTTCAGCCTATTCAGAATTGTGTTCTCATACTTGCAGCGAAGAGTCCTGTGTAATATGACATTGTTCTACTATTTTTTAACTTTTGTTACCACTCCTTGTGTTATAAATTCTTCAAAAAATATATAAATATGAGCTTCATGTAAGGAAATGTAATTGTGATAATATTGCTAAGGTAATAAGTTTACTTCCCAACTCCAAAACCAATATCACATTTTAGAAATGGCTTGCTTCTTCTCCCCCCCAGAAGGAGACACAACTGAAACAGTAGCTCATAGAACCATCATCATTTCCCTTATGACACTTTTTCATCAAGTGATTGTACATTTATTTGTTAGACTGTTTAGAAATGTTTAACAACAATTTATTAAATGGGTGAATAAATTAATGAATTTTTAAGAACTATGCTATTTTCATACATTATTTCCCATCATCCAGAAGAATGAAAGTTTTGAGACTTTTGATATAAGGGTCAAATGTGGCAATTTAACTTTTAGGTATTATTTCTCAAGTCTTTTTTTTTTTTTTAAGTTAAGGTCACAGTCTTAACTCTGTTTAGTAGAAAGATAATGCATTAGTTGAGGACTAGTTGAAGACTAGTTTTTTTATTTGCATAAATGAATTCTTTTATGAAATGAAAGAAAAGGTATTCTATCACAAATAGCATTTTAAAGTAATAAAAAGACTTTGTACTTGCTACAAAGAAGATTGGCAAAATAAGAATATGTAGATTAGGCTAAAAACAAAAATCATTTTTCTGGGTACACAGACATTGTATTCTTAGGTAACAATTTTTGATAAAGTTGGTTTTCTGTTATGATATCTCAAGTTTAGGTCTAGAATCACTTGAGATGTACGGAATGAATGAAAAAGGTTCAAATGTCTTTTAAGAGTAACTACAGAATCTTGCTAAAGCCATTATACATCCATAGGGACAAAAAATGTCTTCAAACTACTGATTTTTGAATATAGTCATCTTAATCATTTGGACTCCTGTATTAGGAAAATAATAAGGGAAAAGGTAATTACTGAAGCATAACTGGTATTAGAAGTTTTAAAGAAGTAGGTGCTTTTCAAATTGGAACTATAGTTGGCAACTGGTCTCCGTATGAATAGATGGATACACAAAGCTTTTAAAGTTCAATACAATGAGATATATAAAATTGTAAATGTTGGGAAATAAAAAATCTTAAAAAAAAAATTGTAAATGTTGAATCCCACTGAGGCAAAACAAAATTTAGAAGAAAAAACTGAGCTGAAACTGAAAAAGAAGGCTAATGATGTAAGAGCAAGGACTTTAAAAAAAAAAAAAAAAAGGAGAAGTGAAAGTGACATTCTTGAAAACAAAACAAAAAAAAGGTGTGTAAGCCATGAATGCACTCATATAAACATTTTGCCTGTAAAACCATTATTTATTTACCATGATTAAATTTTTATAAGTTCAAGGAACACTGGATGTGGTAAATGAACAATGAATCTTGGAACACTGAAAAAAATAAAATAGAATAAATTAATTTTAAAAATATAGATAGCAACTGAGAAAAGTATGTTTGACCAAATAAAAGCCTTTCCATTTCAGGGTTATTACTATATAGGACAATAATATTATATATGTTTAAAAAAGGTAATAAAAATAATAGTATTTTTTAACATAAAACACATCTGTTAATGTAGTATGTGTTTAAATCACCTGACCCACAATAGTGAACTTGTTACATTCTTTTTTTTTTTGAAGACTTTATTTATTTAACAGAGAGAGAGAGTGATCACAAGTAGGCAGAGAGGCAGGCAGAGAGGGGGAAGCAGGATCCCCACTGATCAGAGAGCCTGATGTGGGGCTCAATTCCAGGACCCCGAGATCATGACCTGAGCCTAAGGCAGAAGCTTTAACCCACTGAGCCACCCAGGTGCCCCAACTTTTCACATTCTAATGCCTGGTCCTTTTGTTTATCAAGGGCATTTATTTTTCAGCCAACTAGTGAGTTCAGAGTTACCTGGATTAAGCTTAAAATTTACTCAGACCAACTACACCAACTGGTTTGAAGACAGAGGAAGAAAATAAGGAAAAAAATTTACCATAATAGGTTCCTGGCTACAGGCTCCTACTTAGATTAGGAGAAAGTATTCCTTATTTTCTATTCTTCTCACCTTATAAGTTGCCTTATAATTATAATTAATAACTTTGCCTTATTGTGGCTAATGAAATTCCACAAATAACATTTTTCATTCTTAAGTGTTATACACCCGTTGAGAGTTGCGCAACTATGTTTGCTTTTTGTAAATTCATCTGATAACTAAGAAGGGGCCACTGGTTTTAACAAGTCAGAAAAATAATATTTTCAGGACAAAAATTTACATACTTGCTTAAATTGAGTGTTTCAGATACTAAGATAAATAGTATATCTATGTTAAATAGGACATAGCACTTTATCAATTTCTGGTACTCATTTCATATGAAGGAACAAGAAGATAGACTTACAGATAATTGATGATCTTTGTCAATTGTTATTTCTTAATATAGCATGTAATACTGAATGAATTATATTTATTTATGCTTATTTAAAGAAAAAAAAGTGATTCCTAAATTTTCATTCATTCTTTCCCAGGAAATAGTCATAAAAATATTATGAGTCAGAGTAATAATTCATCATGTTATTTTCTAGGCTGACTTATTTAGGAGTAATTTTACATCATCTATTCTTTGATAGCCAATCTTAACTTAAAAAAGGAAAAATAAACAAGGAAGTAAACAAACTCCCCGAAATATATTCACAGTGTATGATGTTCCAATGTTGTAAATTTTATTTTAGTCTTAGCAGACAGTTTATATCTTATTTTTTGATAGACTAAATTATTAGTATTTTGAAAAAAATTGAACAATTTTCTGTTACTGATTCTTACATCTTTCAGTGGAAATTCTATCCACAGCACAAGAGAAACCTCACCTATGTATCCCCTTCTTGATCTCTTTGTGGCATCTGTTATTTCCTAATCTTTTTTTATTACCTGACACAGAATTATTCAGTCTTCTTTTCCTCTTACCTTCAGTTATTTGGTTCATTCTCTTTATTTTATCAACTTAGTAGGGTTGTTTCCCAGAAATCTACCCTAATACTAGTCTCTTCCTCAACAAAACTCTCATCCTTTTCAATCTTAGAACAATTTGTGATGTAAGCAATACTTCCCTATCCTTACATATCCAACTATTTTACTCAACCATACCTTCTCGCTGAAGTTCCATCCAACATTTGAAGGTCTTCATTGGAAATACTCATTTTGAATCTTGCTAACAATTTACATTAATACATCTGGCACTGAATGAATTTTCTTTTTCTCAATCTTATTTTTTTAATGCTATAAATTTATAGTAGTAGATACTTTCTTATACATATTTTTTCATACTGCTTTTTCTTTATTTTTACATGGAACATGAAATCTCTATAAATATTTATTGCTTTGATAGATTTAAATACAGCAGATAGTCTTGGTCAGAAGATCAGTTAACAGATCTGAATGTGGAAAGAACAGGAGAAAGATTGGGATTCGTATATGCTTTGGGGAATGTTTTGGAGACATTACAGAAAGAAAGGAAACTTAAACATATGATAGATATATTTTTATCATCTATAATAAATTGTATAATTAATTTTGCATTTTTGAAAGAATAGTAAATACATAAAAGGCTTTCAAATCCTTGTTAGATGTTAAGATAATTGGCATTCCTTTGAATTTTACACTACACTCAGACTAGACTGCAGGTAGCTAGGTTTTATTGGGATTACATGTAGTTGGCTAGTATTTCTCTCATATTTTTATCAAAACTTCCTTAAAGTTAGAATTTTCATCATTATATTTTCCCCAGGATATTTAGTCTTTAATATTTGTTGAGTAAAAAATAAATGAATGATTGCAGACTCACATAATCTCCTCACAGTCAAAGCCCATTATATTTTCTTTAAAGCTTCCTCTTTTAATTTGAAATGTGTTTCAGTGTTTGTATCTGTTTACTAATCTAAATTGTAAGTTTATCCAAATTTATTAACTTCTTCTTATAAATGTCTTTCCACATACTTAATGTGATATTTTTCATGAGTGACTTTGATTCACCTGCCTGCTCACAGTCTAATTTCTTTTTATTTTTTTATACAATTCTTTTTTTATCTGAGATATATTTGAAATATGGCATTATATTAGTTTCATGTGCAACATAATGATTTCATATTTGTATGCATTATCATGCAACATAATGATTCATATTTGTATGCATGATGTATGAAATGATCACCACCGTAAGTCTAGTTAACATCCATCACTACACACAGTTATAAATTTTTTTACTTACGAGAATATTTAAAGTTTATTTTCCTAGGAACTTTCAAGTATACAAATATGGTATTATTTATTATCATAGTCATGTTGTACATTACATTTCCATGACTTGATTATTTTATAACTTCACCCATTTCATTCACACCCTACGCCCCCCCCCAACAAAAACCCATTTATTTATTGTATCTATGAGATTGGTTTTTTGGAGGGGAGGGTTTGGTTTGGTTTGTGGTTTTTTTGTTTTTGTTTTTTTGTTTTAAAGATTTTATTTATTTGACTGAGAGAGATAACAAGAGCAGGAACACAGCAGAGAGGGTAGGAGAGAGAGAAGCAGACTCCCCTCCAAGCAGGGAACCCAATGTAGGACTCAAACGCAGGACCCTGGGATGATGATCTGAGCCAAAGGCAGACCTTTAATAACTAAGCCACCCAGGCACCCCTGGTTTTGTTTTGTTTTGTTTTGTTTGCAGATTTCACAAAGAATTGAGATCATATGATATTTATCTTTCTCTGACATTTTACTTAGCATAATGCCCTTGAGGTCCATACATGTTGTTGCTAATGGCAAGATTTCCTTCTTTTTATGGATGAATAATAGTCCACTGTGTATATACATACCACATTTTTTTTTCTCATGATAGCACATACTCTCCCCAATGTCCAACCTCCAGCCCTCCTACCCACCTCCCCTCCAGCAACCCTCAGTTTGTTTCCTGAGATTAAGGTCTCTTATGGTTTGTCTCCCTCTCTGGTTTCATTTGTTTCATTTTTCCTTCCCTTCCCCTCTGATCCTCTGTCTTGTTTCTTAAGTTCCTCATATCAGTGAGATAATATGATAATTGTCTTTCTCTGATTTACTTATTTCACTTAGCATAATACCTTCTAATTCCATCCACAAAATTGCAAATGGCAAGAATTCATTTTTTTTAAAGATTTTATTTATTTATTTGACAGAGAGGAGAGAGATCACAAGTAGGCAGAGAGGCAGGCAGAGAGAGAGGGAGAAGCAGGCTCCCTGCTGAGAAGAGAGCCCGATGCAGGGCTCAATCCCAGGACCCTGAGATCATGACCTGAGCCGAAGGCAGAGGCTTAACCCACTGAGCCACCCAGGCGCCCCAAGAATTCATTTTTGATAGCTGCATAATATTCCATTGTTTGTCTATCTATCTATCTATCTATCTATCTATCTATCTATCATATCTTCTTTATCCATTCATCTGTTGATGGACATCTAGGCTCTTCCCATAGTTCAGCTATTGTGGACATTGATACTGTAAATATTCGGGTGCACATGACCTCTCAGATTACTACATTTGTATCTTTAGGGTAAATACCCTATAGTGCAATTCCTGGGTCATTAGGTAGCCCTATTTTCAACTTTTTGAGGAACCTCCATACTGTTCTCCAGAGTGGCTGCACCAGCTTGCATTCCCAACAACGGTATAGGAGGGTTCCCCTTTCTTCACATCCTCAAAACATCTGTCATTTCACAACATTTTAGCCATTTAGCCTTGACATTTCTGATTGGTGTGAGGTTGCATCTCACTGTGGTTTTGATATGTATTTCCCTGATGCTGAGTGATGTTGAACACTTTTTCATGTGTCTGTTGGCCATTTGGATGTCTTCTTTGCCAAAATGTCTATTCAGGTCTTCTGTCCACTTCTTGATTGGATTATTTGTTCTTTGGGTGTTGAGTTTGTTCTTTATAGATTTTGGATACTAACCCTTTATCTGATATGTCATTTGCGAGTATCTTCTCCCATTCTGTTGGTTTTCTTTTGGTTTTGTTGACTATTTCCTTTGCTGTGCAAAAGCTTTTGATCTTGATGAAGTCCCAATAGTTCATTTTTACCCTTACTTCCCTTGCCTTTGGAGATGTTTCTAGGAAGAAGTTGCTGCGGCTGAGGTCGAAGAGGTTGCTGCCTGTATTCTCCTCAAGGATTTTGATGGATTCCTGTCTCACATTGAGGTCTTTGATCCATTTTGAGTCTATTTTTGTGTGTGGTGTAAGGAAATGGTTCAATTTCTTTCTTCTGCATGTGGCTGTCCAATTTTCCCAACAGCATTAGTTGAAGAGACTGTCTTTTGTCCATTGGATATTCTTTCCTGCTTTGTCAAAGATTAGTTGACCATAGAGTTGAGGGTCCATTTCTGGGCTCTCTATTCTGTTCCATTGATCTATGTGTCTGTTTTTGTGCCAGTACCATACTGTCTTGATGATTACAGCTTTGTAATAGAGCTTGAATTCTGGAATTGTGATACGGCCAACTTCAGTTTTCTTTTTCAACATTCCTCTGGCTATTCACGATCTTTTCTGGTTCCATATAAATTTGAGGATTATTTGTTCCATTTCTTCAAAAAAACTTGATGGTATTTTGATAGGGATTGCATTAAATGTGTAGATTGCTCTAGGTAGCATAGACATTTTCATATTTATTCTTCCAATCCATGAGCATGGAACATTTTTCCATTTCTTTGTGTATTGCTCAATTTCTTTCATGAGTACTCTATAGTTTTCTGAGTGCAGGTTCTTTGCCTCTTTGGTTAGATTTATTCCTAGGTATCTTATGGTTTTGGTTGCAATTTTAAATGGGATCGACTCCTTAATTTCTCTTTCTTCTGTCTTCTTGGTGTATAGAAATGCAACTGATCTCTTTGCATTGGTTTTATATCCTGACACTTTACTGAATTCCTGTATGAGTTCTAGCAGTTTTGGGGTGGAGTCTTTTGGGTTTTCAACATAAAGTATCATATCATCTGCAAAGAGTGAGAGTTTGACTTCTTCTTTGCTGATTTGAATACCTTTTATGTCTTTTTGTTGTCTGATTGCCGAGGTTAGGACTTCTTGTACTATATTAAATAGCAGTGGTGATGGTGGACAGCCCTGCTGTGTTCCTAACCTTAGGGGAATAGTTCTCAGTTTTTCCCTATTGAGAATGATACTCGCTGTGGGTTTTTCACACATGGCTTTGATGATATTGATATTGATTTGATATTGAGGTATGCACCCTCTATTTCTACACTGTTGCAGCTTCGATCAAGAAAGGATTCTGTATTTTGTCAAATGCTTGTCAGCATCTATTGAGAGTACTATATGGTTCTTGTTCTTTCTTTTATTAATGTATTGTTTCACATTGATTGATTTGTGGATGTTTAACCAACCTTGTAGCCCAGGAATAAATCCCACTTGGTCATGGTGAATAATCCTTTTAATGTACTGTTGGATCCAATTGGCTAGTATTTTGGTGAGAATTTTTGCATCCATGTTCACTAGGGATATTGGTCTGTACTTCTCCTTTTGGATGGATTCTTTGTCTGGTTTTGAGATCAAGGTAATGCTGGCCGCATAAAATGAGTTTGGAAATTTTCTGTCCATTTCTATTTTTTTTGAAAAGTTTCAGGAGAATAGGTATTAATTCTTCTTTAAACATTTGGTAGAATTGCCCTGGGAAGTTTTCTGGCTCTAGGCTCTTGTTTTTTTGTGAGATTTTGATGGCTATTCAATCTTCTTATGGGTTATAGGTCTTTTCAGGTTTTCTATTTCTTCCTGATTCAGTTTTGGTAGTTTATACATCTCTAGGAATGCGTCCATTTCTTTCAGATTATCAAATTTGCTGGCATATAGTTGTTCATAATATGTTCTTATAATTGTTTGTATTTCTTTGGTGTTGGTTGTGACCTCTCCTCTTTCATTAATGATTTTAGTAATTTGTGTCCTTTGTCTTTTCTTTTTTATAAGTCTGGCCAGGGTTTATCATTCTTATTAATTCTTTCAAAGAACAAGCTCCTAGTTTCGTTCATCTGTTCTACCATTCTTTTGGTTTCTATTTTATTGATTTGTGCTCTGATTTTTTTTTTTTTAATTTCTCTTCTGCTGGGTTTATGGTTTATTTGCTGTTCTTTCTCCAGCTCCTCTAGGTGTAGGGTTAGGTTGAAACATGTCTTGTTTCTTGAGAAAGGCTTGCATTGCTATATACTTTCCTCTCAGGACCACCTTTGCTGCATTCCTAAGATTTTGAACAGTTTTGTTTTCATGTGTTTCCATGAAATTTTTTAAATTTTTCTTTAATTTCCTAGTTGATGCATTCATTGTTTAGTAGGATGCTCTTTAGCTTCCATGTATTTGAGTTCTTTCCAACTTTCCCTTTGTGATTGAGTTCTAGTTTAAAAGTGTTGTCATCTGAAAATATGTAGGAATAATTCTAATCTTTTAATACCAGTTGAGATCTGATCTGTGACCCAGCATATGTTCTATTATGGAGAATGTTCCATGTGCACTAGAGAAGAATGTGCATTCTGATGCTTTGGGATGGACTGCTCTGAATATATCTGTGAAGTCCATCTGGTCCAATTTGTCATTGAGAACCTTTATTTCCTTGTTGATCTTTTGCTTAGATGATCTGTCCATTTCAGTGACAGTGGTGTTAAAGTCCCCTACTATTATTGTATTATTTTCAATATGTTTATTTGATTTTGTTAAAATTGGCTTATATATTTGGCTGCTCCCATGTTAGAGGCATAGATATTTAAAATTGTTAGATCTTGGGGTGCCTGGGTGGCTCAGTGGGTTAAAGCCTCTGCCTTCAGCTCAGTTCATAATCTCAGGGTCCTGGAATCGAGCCCTTCATCCTGAGCAGAGAGCCCGATGCAGGGAGCCTGAGTAGGGAGCCTGCTTCCCCCCCTCTCTCTCTGCCTGCCTCTTTGACTACTTGTGATCTCTTTCTCTGTGAAATAAATAAAATCTTAAAAAATAATAAAATTGTTAGATCTTGTTGGACATGCCCATTAAGTATGATTTCATCTCTTTTTATAGTCCCTGGTCTAAAATCTAATTTGTCTGATATAAGGATTCCTATCCCAGCTTTCTTTTGATGTCCATTAGCATGGTAAATTGTTTTCCACCCCCTCACTTTAAATCTAGATTTCTTTTGGTCTAAAATGAGTTTCTTGCAGACAGTATATTGATGGGTCTTGTTGTTTTATCCATTCTGATATCCTGTGTCTTTTGATTGGGGCTTTTAGTCCATTTACATTCAGGGTAACTACTGAAAGATATGAATTTAATGCCATTGTATTACCTGGAAGGTGGCTGTTTCTGTATATTATCTCTGTTGCTTTCTGATCTGTTACTTTTGGGCTCTCTCTTTGCTCAGAGGACCCCTTTCAATATTTCCTGTAGGGCTCATTTGGTGTTTGCAAAGTCTTTTAGTTTTTGTTTGTCCTGGAAGCTTTTAATCTCTCCTTCTATTTTCAAAGACAGCCTACTGGTTATAGTATGTTTGGCTGCATATTTTTCTCATTTAGTGCTCTGAATATATCATGCCAATCCGTTCTGGCCTGCCGAGTCTCTGTGGATAGGTCTGCTGACAATCTAACATTTCTACCAATGTATGTTGTAGCTTATTCTGAGCTGCTTTCAGGATTTTCTCTTTGTCTCGAAGACTTGTAGATTTTACTATTAGATGACGGTTGTAGACCTATTTTTATTGATTTTGAGGGGGGTTCTCTGTGCTTCCTGGATTTTGATGCTTGTTCCCTTTGCCAGATTAGGGAAATTCTCTACAATAACTTGCTCCAGTATATCTTCTGCCCCCCTCTCTCTTTCTTCTTCTTCTGGGACCCCAATCTTTCTAATATTGTTGCATCTTATGGTATCACTTGTCTCTGGAATTCTTCCCTCATGATCCAGTAGTTTTTTATCTCTCTTTTTCTCAGCTTCTTTATTTTCCATCATTGGGTCTCTATATCACTAATTCTCTCTTCTTCCTCATTTGTCCTAGCAGCAAGAGTCTCCATTTTTGATTGCACCTCATTAATAGCTTTTTTATTTCAACTTGGTTAGATTTTGGTCCTTTTTTTCTCCAGAAAGGGATTTTGTGTCTCCAAGAAGGGATTCTCGAGTATCATTTATGTTTTTTTCAAGCCCAGCCAGCATCTTTATAATTGTCATTGTGAACTCTAGTTCTGACATCTTACTAATATCTGTATTGATTAGGTTCCCAGCAGTCAGTACTGCCTCTTGTTCTTTTTCTTGAAGTGAAATTTTCCACCTTGTCATTTTTTCCAGAGAAGAATAGATATATGAGAGAGCAAAAATTCTAAATGGTAACAATGACCCCAGAAAATATACATTAACCAAATCAGAAGAGACCTAAAACTGGGGCAAGAAGAAAAAAAAAATATTAGACTTGTCAATAGAGCAGAGCCACACACTTGATTTTGGGTGTATTTTGGTCTGTTAGAAGAAACTGACTCCCATAATTTTAAAGAAAGAAATATCTATATATTTCATATATATGTATATATACATATATATGAAAACAAGATGAAAGGATGGAACATGACTATAAATATGAAAATTAAAAAAAGATTTTAAAAAAGGAGTTGATAAGAAGTTGGTTGAGAAAAAGAAAAAAAAGGAGAGAATGTGATCAGGCTAGAGACTAGAACAAAGCCACATGCTAGATTTAGGGTGTATTTTGGTCTGTTACAAGAAACTGTATCCCAAACTTTTAAAGGAAGAAAAACTTATAGGTATACAAAAAATAAAGTTTAAACCAATGAAGGGGTCGAATATGACTATAACAATAAAATTTAAAAAAAGATTCTTAAAAAGGTATTAATAAGATAAAATAGTTAAAATAAGTTAAAATAGGAAAGAGGAAACATTTAAAAAATAGAAAAAGAAAAAATAACAAAAATTAAAAAAATTAACTTTGAAATACTGAAGAATCATGGGGAAAAAAAAAACCATGAATTCCATGTACCGTATTCCCTAGCTCTGAAGTTTTGCAGCTCTCAAGATCAGCAAACTTGGTCTTGGCTGGATGTTCTTGCTGATCTTCTGGGGACAGATCTCTTGCAGTGATTCTCAAATGTCTTTACCAGAGGTGGAATTGCACCATCCTTGCTAGTCCCAGGCTAAGTAATCTGCCTGGGTTTGCTCTTGGGAATTTTAGTTCCCTGAACACTTTCCATACATCTTTGGAGGAGGAGAATGAAGATGGCGGCCTCCCAAACTCCAGCCCTAGAGGAGCTTAGAGCTTGGGGCCCCGTCTCTTCACTGAGCTCCTCAGAGAAAAGCAGCCAATCACTCCTATCTTCCTGGTCTCTGGCCGCACACTGTGCTCACCTGGCCCATGACCTAGTGTTTCTATCTCTGACACAAGGTCCCATTTGGAGTCTCCAAACCCAGCAGATTCCTGCAGCACACTCCCACCCCACTCCTCCTGGTGGAGGAAGGGGTGGTATCCCTGGATCTACCACCTGTGGTGTCCCTGCTCTAAGAGTAGTGGTCTGACCATGAATTGTATCATGGTTTAAGGTAACCCTGAGCTGAGAGCTTACTGCTCACCTCCGTCTCCATAGCCAGCCTTCCAGCTCCAATATCTGGGAACTCTGCTGCACTCAGGGACCCAGGTCTTTCTGTGACCCCACAGGTCTAGAGACCACATTATCCCAGAGAGGGCTCCACCCCCCACTTAGGCTCTGGAGCAACATCCATCAGTGGTGCAGACTTCTAAAAGTTCTGATTTTGTGCTTTGCTGCTCTCTCACTTGCCTGGAGCTGGCCCCTCCCCCTGCGGTCTATCTTTCCATATATTTCCTTGGATTCACTTCTCTGCATGTCCTACCTTCCAGAAAGTGGTCACTTTTCTGTTCATAGAATTGCTGCTGTTCTTTTCTTTGATCTCCTATTGAGTTTATAGGTGTTCAGAATGGTTTGATAACTATCTAGCTGACCTTCTGGGATCTGATGAAATTTAAGTCTCCTACTCCCATGCCGTCTTGCTCCTCCCCTAATTTTCTTTTTAAGTATGTAATTTCTCTTTTAAAACGTGTAAGTCATTCTTATTCTTTAATTCTGTGCCTTTATGATAAAAGATGCAAGACACTTTGAATTGGCTCACCTATTATAGAACACTTGACTAGGACCTGGGATGACTTGCCTGCCTCTTCCTCCCTTTTAAGCTTTGGGGATTTTTCCTAGTGGATGACTTCAATCTTGATAGAGGTGAAAATATTTGAAGCATGGGTACATTTCCAAGAGTTTTATAACTAAAGATTACTAGACGGAAGTTGTGACTCACTTAACTTCAAAGCAACACTGAAAATAGTCTCATTAGATATCTGGAGTACAGAAATAGACTAAATCATGATTAGGAATAAGTGGCAATAGCTTTCTTCTCTATGAACAAGAAACTTGGGAAAGAACATGCGCTGGTTTCCATTTGGTAAACTTGGCTTTTGCACAAGTTCTAATTATAATACCAAGCAGAATATTCAATTCAACTTGTTCTCATTCTTTGACATAGTGGCTTTCAAAATTTTTTGACTTACTTACTCAAGTATATTCATTTGTAGTACACACGAGATGAACACATACAGACACACAAAGTGAAACAGAAGTGTCATGAATCCATACGTACTCTAATTCACTTATTATTTATTCTATGTTTAACACTAAAATTAGTAGTAATATCAGTAGAGTCTAATAGTAAATTTATTTCAGAGGCTTGAAAATGTAATGAATAACACTGAAAAATGCTGCCATGGCAGAGAACATTTAATTAACTGGTTTTAGCAACACATGAGATGAAGGACAGGCACAAAGGGAAGCTAGGATAGAAAAGAGTATATCAACACTATGTCTTTCCTTGTGATACTTCATCTCTATGTAAAATTACTTTGTACTTTCCAATTTTTACAAAGAATTTTAAAATAACCAAATTTTAAGATGGAAAATCCTTATCTTTACAGTAAAAACCATCATTCCCACTAGGACATTTATACATTTGGAAAATTTTCACACTTTGCAGTGTAAAGATTGGCAAACTATATTTTGCTTCACATATCCTAGTTGTATTTGACTTCATGAAGTACTTCTACAGATATGAAAAAAGATAAAATTGCATAGGATAAAACCTAGTTATTAACCTTTTAAAATCTTTAAAATGTATACTTTAAAAACATATTAGACTGAACATAGACTGAAAAGTGTCATGCCTCGTATTCAAAAATTCATGGTAGAATTCTAAATTTACATTAATAAAGATCTAATTTTCAGGAGAAAGTTGATTTACTCAACCACTTTTTAAAAAGGCATTATAATTCATCATATATTGGTACAATCTGTCTCCAACATTTAGTAGTAAAGAAGGTGGAGATTGTCAGATTCACAACTTGATTAATATCTTTAAGATACATAAATTGTATGAAAGATTTTTTCTGATAGTTATATTCTAGAATTTAGATCAAGTTCATTAATTAGTTTCCACTTCTGATTGACTGAAGGAGACTATCAACACATATAAGTAAAAAGGGTTTTGTTTTGAGTTCATTACATTCTAATATTTCTAAATGGCCACATCATCAAAATGGCTATATTGTAGTGGCTGTATCAAAATAAACTGAGGCTTATTCAATATCTGCAAATGCCTAAAAGTGAGAATAATGTTGAGACTTACATTAATTGTAAACATATTCCTTATTTCATAGAATCTACTGGTCACTGAAGTACGCTTTTGAGAATAACATCCATTCATCTATCCATCCATCAACCCATCCATCCATTCTTCAGTAAGTAACCATTGAATATATTCTATGTCTCAGTGTGTTATGTGCCGGATAGTTAACAATAAATGGGGCATGTAATATTCTAGTCTTCTGTTTTTGTTTGTTCATTTGTTTTTACTCTCTTTGACTAGGGATCACATTCATTTTATATAGAAAATAATTTTCTTGTCATTGATTTTCACTAGTTCCAAACTCCTATATACCTTTTGTTCAGCTGTTTTCTTTAATTTTAGTCAATGTCTAGATTGTGCTTTGGGATAAAGTATACTGGCGGTCTTAACTTTCCCAGAATTGTAAGTTGAGTCCATCACTGGGAAAATCCTAAACTCAATGGTGAGCCCTGGGGCACTTGATTTGGCATAAATTAGGTTCAATTGGACTAGAGGACTTATTGGAAGTATGCTTACTGACATGCTATCAAATTGATGTTGTCTATCTGGAGCTCAGCTTTGGTTGGTGTGGAGGCATCAGTTGTCTGAAGGTTTCAGTTTGTCTCTGTGTGAGCCTCTACTTAGGGCTGCATATATTTATTGTAGCATTAAAGCTGGGGTTCCAATAGTCGGTGTGTTATAAGAGCCAGGTAGAATCTATAATGCTTCTTATAACCTAGTATTAGCAGTCCTAGAATATCACCTCTGATGAGTTCTGTCAATAAAGCAAGTCTTGAAATGGAGAGAAATTAGACCTCACCTACTGATGGAAAGGAAAGCAAAAAATTGTTTCCCATCTCAATTTAACACACATATTAAATATATTCAACATCCCATTCTTAGCTTGTCTTAGATATAGTAGGTATGATAGATATATTCTTTCTTCTTTCCATTTTTCCCTCTTCCCTCCTTCCTTCCTTCCCTCCTTCCTTCCTTTCTTTTCTCTTTCTCTTCTTTCTTTCCTTCCTTCCTTCCTTCCTTCCTTCCTTCCTTCCTTCCTTCCTTCTTTCTTTTTTCTTCCTCTTTCTTTTCTACTTCTGTTACATGTTTTAGAGATCTTGTGTCAATTTATGTGTCTCCTGAAACCTCTTTCTATTTCTTCTCAAATTTACTCTAAATTGATTAGACTAAAGTCTAGTTTTCAGAATCATGTCTTCCCTTTCCCTACATTTCATTAAAAAATTTGTTTTTTCACTCTGGAGAAGGATGAAAGCTGTTTCTCCAACTTGCACCAAAGACAACATCTAGTTTTTAGAATCAGGTCTTTCCCCTTCCCTACATTTCATTCAAAAAAAGAAAAAAATTGTTCACTCTGGAAAAGGATGAAAGCTATTTCTCCAAGTTGTACCAAAGACAAAGTAATTTATCATAGCCCACACATTGTTTTCTGCATGTGGATCATCTTTCAGTCTTGTTGTCTTTGTGGGTTATATCATTTTAATTATTTTTGTATAATTTGTGTATTGAATGTAAATGGCTTTAAATTAAAGATCCCAAGCTAAAATTATAAATGAGATTCAACATTCATTTCAAAACTGAGAGAAGCCATGCTAGTATTTAATATTCTTCATGAAAATACAAAAAATCCTGGGAGAAAATGGTGGCAAAGAGAAGTGTATTCAAGCAGGAATCAGTAATCAACTTGTCCTTCTTCATTCAGATTTTTATTTTCCTGAACACTTCTCTATTAAATCATACAAGAATTTTTTTTCTTTATTTTTTAAGAGGGGATGCTGTTTACTTATAAATTTCTTGTCATTATTTTTGGTTATCTGAAGCCATAGTCACCTACTGGTCTTATATTGTCTCCTTCTAAAGTTTCATGTTAAATTTGAATGTATTAGATTCTGGCTACCTAGTCTATTTCTGTCAGTGTGGGAAGGAAACTTTCAAATTTTTGTTTACATCTAGATCTTGGCTTAAAATATTTAATTTTCTTTATTAATAAATTATATACAAATTGATGCTGATGTATGTGTCCCACAAGCTATCCAAGGCATCCTGAAACATGGGTGAAGTTTTCACAATATATAGGGAATGACAGTGATACTTCTATCCTTTGTTTGCTTTAAGTATGTTTCTATGTATCCTGTGCTTGATTAAGTGGTGTTTAAAGTTATATTATGTATTTTTAATAAAATTATTATCATAACATGTTGATATTATCTAAAATAATTCCTCTGGAGAAGTAACAGGTTGCATCAGCTGAGTTGAACAAGACACTAGTAGAACTAACATTTCATTTAGATTATGAATTCAGCCAGTATGTTAATATACATTCTATTTTTTTAATTTTTTAATTTATTTATTTTTTATTTTTTTGTTAATATACTTTCTAAAAAGACAATGTGATCTGACAAAAATTTACTTCCAAAATTGCAGTTTTCAAGAGGGTTTGTTGAATATTTTTTACAAGGACAAAAATGTCTTTAAGAGCAAACAGAATTCTAGCTGATGGTAACATCATATGTAGCTGCATATTTTAAAATATTACTTAGCTTCTCTGTATGTAGTAATTTTATTTTCTAAATTCATATATATTATTAAGCTTTGCATAGTGGCAGTATTGTAGCCAATGAGGTTTATCCTAGGCATGATTATTACTAATTGAAAATCTAAATTTGTACATATTATTAAATGCATAGGATACAATTTATAATGACGCAGTTTAATTTTATATGAATAATTGTATATATAGTGTAAGTGTAAACATTTTGTACTGAAATTGTTGGCAATTAAATATTTTGACAAATAGCCTCAATTTTTTGAAATGTTTTTTCAACTGTTAGTGATCTGGTTCTATTTTACCAATATAATTACAGGGCAAACTGTTGGCTCCAAACAAATATTATTTTTTTTCTATTTGTTCATGTTCTCCTTCCAACTGAATTTTTCAATCTTCTGTATATTGTTTGTATCATGAGTTCAGTGGTCAGTAATTTATCTTTATAATTACCTTCATTACTTTATTACATTTTGGTCTATTCTTAATTCCTATAGCAAGGAGTATTTATAGGGTTCTATGTCTTTCATTGTTTTTTTTTTTTTAATCTTCCCAACTAGGTTGTAAACTCCTTGAAGTTAGAAAATAATTAAAAAAACAAAAAAAAGTTAAAAAGTGGTCTGAGAAGAAACAGAACAAGAAACTAAAGTAAGAGAAAAGTTCTCAAAATTTAAGGAGGAATATAAAACTACTCTTATAGTTTGATATTACATTTCAAATTTACAGTACAATCATGTGACAACAACTTGAAAATTAGCTTCATCAGACTGTTCATAAATTTAAATCCAATTTCAGAGTCAATAAAGAAAAACATTTTCTTATTCAGACTATATGCCACAAAAAATGATTTTCTGTACTTAACTATATTAAGATATCCTG
This sequence comes from Nasua narica, assembly GCA_028533885.1. Lineage (NCBI taxonomy): Eukaryota > Metazoa > Chordata > Mammalia > Carnivora > Procyonidae > Nasua > Nasua narica. Next base: position 164,615,738 of record CM052799.1, on the reverse strand, counting down.
GATAATTTATCTTGATATCAGCTGTCTAAATACATAAGTAAAATCTCTTATAGCATAGTTTTTTCTTTCCTTACAACATCTTCATTGAAAGTCAAGTTCACTATAGCTTAATATGATGCAAATAGATTTAGACTTTCAAACTTTTCTTATAGTGTTTTGGTGATTTTGATTATTAGAATTCCTAAGAACAGAACTGACTTTCCTTGCGTATTAGAGTGTTTCACTTTAATTCACTAATCATCATACCTTTGGTTCATGGCTTCCTGTTTTAGAGAATATTCATGCTAAAAACTTGAAACAAGATGTTCTTCAAAGTCCTAAATTTTCAGGTAATGATAGTGTTATTATTTAATCATTATTGAGTGGATACTAAGACTATTTATTGAACTAAATACTTTACATGGACTATCTCCTCCAATCCTTGTATCTCCCATTCATCATCCTGAAACAGTGCCTGAAAGACAGTTTGGTGCACAAGTAATTTAATTTGGAAGTTATTGGTGGTGGGGGGAGGTAAAGGAGAAGGGAAAATAAAACAGAGAAAAAAGGGAAATTCTGTAGTGGTGGGTACTGAGCTTTTTATTGCAATGGTTAGTTGGTGTTCAATTTCATTAGGGACTTTTGAGGAATTGTGTAGAATGCACCTCAGAATTGTCCATCCAAATGATGAGAAATTGAAGCATGTAATGATTTGGAGTTACCTTGTACCTCCAAACTGTGCCTTGTGTTTATTGTAAGAGACCTCTTCACACTTTGGAGAAAGGCAAGATTGAAAAGAAGATTCTTACAACTATCAAAGTGGGATAGAAGTTGTATGTAGGGAGCTGCCCCTCATTGCTGTGCTGAAATCATGTGGGCTAAGAAGGTACTATTTTACCAGTAATTTAGAGCTGAAAAGACTTTTTCTAGAGTTAACAGAGGTGAATTATGCAGGGTGACAGAGTTAGTAATTGGTGAATCCAAGATTCAAAATCTGTCCCATTCAGCTTCAAAATCAGAGCTCTTTAGCAATACAGACTAACATATGCAGGTTCTTGGAAACCTGCTTGGAAATGATGCTTGGAAAGATGTCAAATAAATTGTAGCAGTAACTATTCTCCAAAGTATTTTAAAGGTGACAAGAGTTTGTGTAGTATAGTGGTTAAGGGTACATACTCTAGAAGCAGATTGACTGGTTTTTAGTTCTGGTTCATCTACTTCCTAGTTGAGCTTCTAATGATAATTACTTGTCTATACCCTACTTTCCTCAACTGTAAAATAAACTTTACAATAATTCCTGGCTCATAGATTTGTTGTGATAATTAATTAAGCCTCTTTAAGTAATGCATTTTAATCTGAGGCACAGGAAGTATTACAAAATGCTAGATACTTTTATACAATTCTAGTTATTTTCAAAATGCAATGCTACTTCCAACTGAGAAGAAACCAGTATTCTAGAAAATTTAGAGTTAGGTTGTGAATTTCTGAGTGCAGTGGATTGTATCTTATTAATTTTCTTACTGCCCAACAGTCATCTTATGAAAATGTGACATCAGAAAGAACATCTGTTGTTTCTTGTGTTGTTAATTTTACCATTCTGACGGGTATAAGGTGATATCCCATTGTAGTTTAGATTTGTATTTCCCTGATGATGAATCATGTTGAGCATCTTTTCATGTGTCTGTTGGCTATATATATGTCTTCTTTGGAAATGTCTATTCATGTCTTCTGCCCATATTTTAACTGGATTCTTTGGGTTTTGAGTGTTGACTTTTATAAGTTCTTTCTATATTTTAGATATTAACCCTTTATCAGATATGTCATTTGCACTACTAGGTATTTACCCAAAGGATAAAAAAATACTAACTTGAAGGGATACATGTGCCTCAATGTTTATAACAGCTTTATCAACAATAGCCAAATTATGGAAAGAGTCCAAATATGCACAAATTAATAAATAGATAAAGAAGAGGCAGTATTTATATAATGAAATGTTATCCATCAAAAAGCATGAAATATTTGCAATGATTTATATGGAACTAGAGAATATTATGCTAAGTGAAATAAGTTAGAGAAAGACAGATATCATAAGACCTCACTCATATGTAGTATTTAAGAAACAAAGCAGATGAATGTAGCGGGAAAAGAGAGGGAGGCAAACCATAAAATAGACTCTTAACTATAGAGAACAAACTGAGGGTTACTGGAAGGGAGGTGGGTGGGAGGGATGGCTTAAATATGTGAGGGGGATTAAGGAGGGCACTTGTGATGAGCACTGGGTATTGTATGTAAGTGATGAATCACTAAATTCTACACCTGAAACTAAAAAGAAAAAGAAAAAATTAAAAACTAAAAAACAGTCCTTAAAGTCCACTATAGTCCTCAAATAATATTTCCTAGTGTGTTCTTAATAATTGTTAGATGATGTCCAAACTGAGATAGATATCTATAATTTACCTGAAGGGTTTAGTTGATTCATAACTTTATGATAAGAATACAAATTTTTACAAAATATACCAAAAATATCACACTATTTTACAGAACAATCTTCATATAAAATACAGTGTAACTTTACTTACTGTCAATTTAAGCATAACTACAACAAATTATAGAATCTATGCGATGGGGTGCTGATAAAATTTCTCATATTCTCCTCAATAGTATTACTTCCTAATTAGTTCTTTGGAAGTCCTTAAGCCAGTATAGCTGGAACAGCAATATTTTTGTGCAATACATAATGACTTCTTTTTCTGGAAGTCTTCAGATTTTGTTAATATGTTTTTCTGTGTTTTACGTAGGGGTCACATGTTCTTTAATATTATATGATAGAACAATATCAATGCTAAAGAAGGTTTCCCTTTTACATTGTACACTTAAACTGCTAAAGTCTTGCTTTGCTTTATATACTAGGAAGGGTTATTAGGACCTCAAAAATGTCTAGCTCTTTTGATCTGAGTCTTGTGTCCTGAAGCAGTGTGCTTCATCATAGTCTGGTGTGTACATCAACATGTCACAGGGCAGTGAGGGATGCCAGATATTATTGGTCCTTGTCTTTCTTTCTGTTTTGGTGGGAAGGGAATTTCCTGACTGGAGTCTGAAATAAAAGTTGCCCATTTGCCAAAGCCATAGACAGACACACTTCTTGGTTGTCCCTATTAAAATGTTCCATTACCAAGACTTCTCAGGAGAGTTTTTGTTTAACCCCTCCACTCTTGGTTTAGAGTTGGCTGCCTTTACCTTTCACAAGTACTCAATACATATCTTTTGAATAAATGACTATGAATGATAACACATTTATTTCCATATTTAGTGTGAATTGATAACTGAAGCAGTATAAAATATAATAAAGAACAGCAGAATGCAGTATAAATTATAATAAAAAATCAATGCCAAACATATATAGAACTAAGACATTCAAAATTGGTATAAGGAAGTAGAAATAATTTATCTTCACATTTTTCTCTTTCCTCAATACAACACTTAAAATATTGTATCATATTCAGTCTGGCCTAACAATGTGAATTAAGTGAATATACAGTTTAGTAGTTGCTACTTCAAAATGCTGTAGCTTAAGCAATATTCATTTATTAGTGTTCATGAGTCCATGGATCACCTGGCTCGCTCTTTTTCTCTTGGAAAGAGAGCTGAGATCACTCATCAGTTTGTGGTCAACATTGTATTGTGCAGCCAGCTCTGCTAATTTTAGAAGGACTATAGCATATGTTTGTCAAATATCTTTAGGTTACTCTGTTTCCTTATCTGTGACAATTGAAGTCTTCTCTACATCATCTTTCATCCTCCAGTAGGCTTTCCTGGACTTAAATTGGCAGTGGCCTGGTCCCAAGTAAAAGTAAGAACTTTGAAGTCCATGCTTAGAACTTCACAAAAATATTCTGCGGGCCAAAGCAAGCCACAGGTTAGCCTGTACTCAAGAAGTGGGGAAATATACTCTTCTTATTTATGATGTGGTTTCAAAGTTACATTGGAAATGGCTTGGATACAAAAAGAATTATTGAGAAAATTTTAATAATGTCTATTACCATAAGTTTAATAAAATATACTAAAATATCTATTTCATAATTTATCCTTTGTCTTCTGTGGAGAACACTAATAAAATAAAATATTTTAATTGCCTGGATTAACCTTATATCTGATTTTTAAAAAGACTATTATGTAGTCATTTGACATTTAAAAATTATTATTCTAGCATTAAACTGATGTATATTATCTATTAAGAGAATACTGCTGGGTTATTCTTTAGGTCTGCTTTCTTTAAAATGGAATAAGTGTACCTTGAGAATACATGAAGATAATTGCGAGGGATGAACCGGCAAAGATAGTTTCAAGGGGATAACTTTCTATAAATTTTTTTTTAAGATTTTATTTATTTATCTGACAGAAGAGAGACACAGCGAGAGAGGGAACACAAGCAGGGGAAGTGGGAGAGGGAGAAGCAGGTTTCCCGCTGAAGAGGGAGCTTAATGTGGGACTTGATCCCAGGACCCTGGGATCATGACCTGAGCTGAAGATAGATACTTAAGGACTGAGCTACCCAGGCGCCCCAAGGGGATAACTTTCTAAATAATCAGCCAGAGTGGGAAGTTTTGAATTTAGACATATCTGAGTGTAAAATACAGTGTCTCCCCACAAAGAATTTATAGGTTATTGAAAAAGAAACACAAAACATAGTATTTTATGTAGCTGCATAGTCACTGTGGTAGCATTGGATTCATAATGGAGTTAGCATGATGAGAAATGATTTGAGGAATATAGACATTTGTGGAGCTTGTATAGTATGCTTTAGTGCTTTTGGAGTTTATCATGTAGGAGATGAGAGGACACCAATGAGAGAATGTAAGGAGTTTTACATCCAGGCAGAAGCAGGAAGAGAACTAGCATTCAGTCCCTACTTGTTGTGTTTGACCCTTGATGCTTCTTGCCAAATTGTACCTTATAGTATTTTCTCAGAAATTCCAGAGCTGACATCATCTCTAGTACAGGTGGAGGTCCCAAATGAGGCTGGTTAATTAATTTATTTAGAATCATATATCTAGCAAAAGTTTCCACTATTTAAAACAGTCTGATTCATGATTCCATTTTCAGGATTGAGTAGCATTGAATTGAAATTATTAGCAGTATGATAAATTGTGATTATCATAAATCACATGGATATGTGGATATCAAAAAATCCAGATTAAATATAATGAAGATTTGAGGCAATGAGGTGACTACAAAAAGAAGAGAAATGGATGCCTTGGCATACAATTTGGTAAATGTCTTTTAATCTACATTGTCACTTAGAATGTTGAATGCCCTCAAAATTAATTTAAGCAATAATTTGATGGGAAATTGATTTTTACCTATATATAAAAATAATCTAGTGAAAGATAGATTAAAATGAAGCTAATTAAAACTGTTTTACGTGTTTCCACAGTCATGAGCCCATTGTTTTATTTTGGCTCATTCAAATATTGGACTTTTTGGCAAAATGGCTGTGTTACTATTTTCATCCTATATATGAGGCAGAGATATATTTCAGAACAGTTTTGGAACTTTTTCATTGAAAAATGTGCATATGTGCAAAGGTGTCATTTGACTTTATTTGTCAGTAAGCTATAAAATATTCATGCACAACAAAATTTCATTTATTCTGATAATGTGAGAATAGTTTTCATGCTTATTGCAAATGCTTATCCTGAAATAAAATATTTTCTTCCTTTTACATATGTATTATACAACAAAAATATTTTAAGTGGGTACAACAGTACTCACTGAAAGTGATTCAAATCAGACACATGCCGTGATACAAGCCACTTTCGTCTTTTTTTTTTTATTTAAAATTGTTTCCTCATAGAATAAGTAATATTTTACCCTTGAAAGATTTTCTTTCTTTCATTTGTGGAAAGACCAGATGGGTCTTGCAGGTCATTCACAGTTATGAAAGAAACAAAAAAAAATTCTCTCTTCAGAGGTGAGATATCTTTTATTTTTCACTAGAAAACAAATTATTTGCTTGGATGGAGACCTTTTGTATAGCAGTGTAATTGCTGATATCTGTGGGGTGTCTTAGAAAATGAGATGCTCTGTCTCAAGGAGTTATAACTTAGCCTTGTGCATAAAATCTGAATAAATAAATGGGAGCAGACCTTGGAATTTCTTGCAGAGAAAAGATACACAAAACACAGCTGAGAAATCAGGGCTAACCCTCAAATGATAATGAATGAACATGATAAAATTACTTAGCAGTGGGATTAGGCTGGTCTTTCTTAATGTTTTGCACATTTAAAAAATGTTTGTATATTTTTTGTGGAGAATTTGATTCTGTCTGAGCTCCAAAAAGTAGATTATATATAATAACTCATGTTTAAATGTAAAATTTAAATTAAATTCAATCATCTTTAGCTGTCTGATTTTTGTTTATTTAATTGGATTAATAACATTGTGATCTATACAATAGAAGGTAAAAAACATTAATTCATTCAAATGTTTGTTGAGTGTCTACTATGAGTCAAGCTCTGTTCTTGACACTGTGGATTGAATAATGAACAAACTAACCAACATGTATTTTATCTTGGACGTATAGACTACTAGAGGTAGAAAGAGTATAAACAAATATAGAGGTGCCTGGGTGATTCAGTCAGTTAAGCATCTACCTTTGGCTCAGGTCATTATCCCAGGGTCCTGGGATTGAACCCTATATCAGGCTTCCTGCTCAGCTTTTCCCTCATCTTCTGCCCCTCTCCCCCACTTCACTCATGCTCTCTCTCATGCTCTCTCTCTCTCTCTCAAATAAATGAATAAAATCTTTAAAAAAATAAATCTATGTCAGTTTATGATATTGTTATAAAGAAATCTAAGTTTATCCAGAAACCGTCTCTGAAAGCCTAATTATTTGAATAAATATTTTAAGGAAGGGACGGAGCAAGCTAAACAAGCTTCAGAAAGAAAACTGCCCACAATAGAGGTGTTATGCCCAGATTTTGAGATCCCCAAATACCACCAGGGAGCCGGGTCTGATGCAAAAGCAAAAGAGCCCTTTATTCAAGCTAGCTTGAGCTCTCTC